>CM069406.1:331902116-332477116 GCA_035609135.1 Eleutherodactylus coqui | reverse complement strand
TAGGTCGGGGGGGGCTGCCGCTGCGATGGGGGGGCTGTCGCTAGGCCGGGGGAACTAGCGCTGGGCCAGGGGGGTAAGTGATGGGTCGGGGGTGATGTTCACTGACAGGTGAAGGCCCCGGAGCCCAGCGCTGGGCTCCGGGGCCTTCACCTGGGCTCCGGAACCTAGCGCTGGGCTCCGGAACCTAGCGCTGGGCTCCGGGGCCTTCACCTGGGCTCCGGAACCTAGCGCTGGGCTCCGGGGCCTTCACCTGGGCTGAGGGTCTAGCGCTGGGGAGCCGGGAGCGTAGCGCTGGGGAGCCGGGGGCTAGCGCCGGTTACCTGCTGCCTGGCGGTGGGTGACTGGTCGGCGGCTGCGGGGCGTCTGGACGGCGGCTGCGCGGCGTCTGGTCGGCGGCTGCAGGGCGTCCGGTTGCCATGGAGACACAGCTGGCAGCGTCTCGGGAGCGCGCACGTCGGGCTGCAGCGAGCGACGGGGAAAGAGCCGGCGGCCATCTTGGGGAAACTTTTATAAGTTGCTGAAACGCTGGAACGGTAAGTACAAACCAGCTAGGAAAGTCATTTACAGGGGTAATTAGTAATGTATGTTTAATTAGGGGGACTGGGCAAAAAAAAAAAATCACTGCTTCCTCGAGACATCTCCTTTAAGGCTCCTGTCCCCGGGCGTTATTGCATTGTGTTCTCCGTGGCGGTAATCCGGCCGCGGGGAACGCAGTGAACGCTCTCACTTTGCTATGGAGAGTGCAGCCCCCCTGTCCATGAGCGGAGGATCATAGCAATTCTCCCCTCGCGGTCGGCAAATCGCATCATGCTGTGAAATGCCGCGATTCTCCGCATTGAACCCATCTGTTATGGTTCAAAAGGCTTTTATTGGTCTGCCGCGCTTACATAATGTGTACAGTACTATGCGCAGATGTCAACAGACAAACTATCTACACTTCTTGTCTTGTCTTGTTGTCTTCTTTCCTGGAATGTAATCTCTTGCTATGAGGCAGTTTATTTTCTTAACTAAACATTTTTGAACAACTCCAAAATATCTGGTTCTTATACTATATTTAGATATATTTCCCTAAATTAATTATAACATACAACTGGAATTGGTAATTGGAGTAAAATAGAATATAGGAAAAATAGAGAGGAGAGAGGAGGTGGGACGGGGGGAAGGAGGGGGGGAAATAGGGAGTGTTGTGTGGGGTGAAATCCGGTCTACGTCCCATGAAGATTGGGTTGTATCTACTGTTTTGGGGGTTAATGATCCGTTGGTTGTGGCATAACTACGGTCGTGTTCGTGATTGGGGGGGCACCGGTTTCCAGCCAAGTGGTTAGGTCTGAAGAGTGTCGGAACTGATCCCAGCTCATCCAGGTGACAATATGCTTCTCATACCTTAGTTCATCTTTAGCACATAGCTCTTCCATGTGTTTTATCTGGTCCATGGCCTCCAGCCACATTATTCTAGTGGGGGTGACGTAGATTTCCAAACTCTGGGTATTATTTGTCTCATGGTCAGAACAAAGAATCTGAGTAAGGATTTTTTAGCTTGTGTCACTGGTCCGGGGAGATAGTAATGCGATCTCTGGTGTAAATAGGACGTGACCACTGACCGCTGTGTAAAGGGCATTGACCTCCTGCCAAAGGGGTTGAATGCGAGGGCATGACCACCATAGGTGGATAAATGACCCTTTTCCTGTTGTGCATCTCCAGCAGGTATCCGGATACTGGGGGAACATCCTGGCTAGTTTCACTGGGGTCTGATACCATCTTATTAGTATTTTATAGTTTAGCTCCTGTATTCTGTTAGAGATAGTGATTTTGTGTGATAGGATGTATGCCTTTTCCCAGGACTCCTCTGGGGGGATGTCAGTCAGGTCTTGTTCCCAATTCCTTATTATATCTCTCCCACTGTTTTGGGTGTCTCTTTCGATCAGCATCCGATACAATGCCGATATTGTTGATTGTTCTGAAGTGGGTGAGATGCTTATCTTCTCGAAAGAGGTAATGGGACGGCTTAGTTGTTAGATGGTTCCTAGTGACCTGATGTAGTGTCTAAGCTGTAGATACTGGAACCATGCTCCGGGCTGGGGTCCCCCATCTCCCTATATATCGTTCAACGGCCGTCTTCCGAGACCACGTCCCGGACTCTTATCATGGTATTTGGTGAGTTTTGTATCAGCGGTATGCCTCTGAAAAAGTCAGGGCACTCGGGGTTGCCTGTCAGGGGAGTCAAGGGACCGGGTTTGTTGATTAGGCCTTTTGTGGTCGCATATTCTAACCAGGCTGTGATCATGTTTTCTGTAAAAGGTGATAGTCCCTGACCTCTGTGATGCCCTTTGCCCGGTAGCCATATGAGACCCAGTCCTTTAAGGGGGGTCGAGTTTTGTTCCGCCCTTGCCCATAATTTTTGCGTTCCGTCGCGCTGTAATTCTAGGATGTGTTTAGTTAGAGAAGCCTTGTGGTACAAGGCTAGGTTTGGGATGCCCATTCCCCCTAAGTCTTTGGGTGCTGTCAGAGCCCTCCAATTTCGTCTTGGTCTGTTGTTTCCCCAAATAAATTTTGTCATGGATCTCCTAATCTTTAGAAGGAATGTCCTGGGTAGCTTTATGGGTACCGTCTGAAACATGTACAAAAATCTAGGGAGGGCGTTCATTTTGACGGTGTTAATCTTTCCAAACCAGGACAGATGGACCGTCTTCCATCTATCAAAGTCCGTCTCTAATTTGGTTAGGAGAGTTTTGTAGTTTTTCTGGAAGAGCTGGTCTAGGTCTGGTGTTATCGTGACCCCTAGGTACTTGATCTCGTCCTGTCTCCAGGCAAAAGGAAGGGATGGCTTTAAGATGGCGACTTCTAAGTCTGTTAGTGTGATATTTAAGATTACTGATTTACTCAGGTTTACTTTAAAGTTAGAGAGCCGTCCAAACCTTTTAAATTCCTCTAATATGTTGGGAAGACCTATCCTGGGGTTTGTGATGTACAGTAAAAGGTCGTCCGCATATAGAGCTGTTTTATGTTCGGTGTCCTCCAGCTTAATCCCGCATATATCCGGGTTTGCTCGGAGGGCATTTGCCAGGGTTTCCATGACCAATATGTATAGGGAGGGAGACAGGGGACACCCTTGACGCGTTCCATTGCGGATCTGGATTGGGTCTGACAGCTGGCCGTTGACTCGGATGCGAGCCGTGGGGTCTCTGTATAAAGCCATTATTCTGCTCCTGAGTTTGGGACCGCAGCCGACCCTCCCCAGGACTGCCTCCAGGAACCCCCAGCCTACCCTGTCAAATGCTTTCTCCGCATCTACCGATAGGAGACAGAGGGGGTCCCTGGATTTAACTGCTTGTGATATAAGAGCCAGCGTTCTTATCGTGTTGTCCCCTGCCTCCCTCCCCGGGACAAAGCCAGCCTGGTCCCTGTGCACTAATGATGGTATGTGTGCTTGTAGACGGGTGGCCAGGATCTTTACATAGATTTTTGTGTCAATGTTTAAGAGGGAAATCGGCCTGTAGCTACCACAGGCTGATGGATCTTTGCCCGGTTTTGGGATGACTGTAATCACCGCTTGTAATCCTTGGGTTGTAAAAGGGCATGTGTGCGAGATGGAGTTGAAGGTGTGGAGTAGTAGGGGGGCTAAGTGTTCCTCCAGGAGCTTAAAAAATCGGGGCGTGTACCCGTCTGGCCCGGGGCTCTTTCCTAGTTTAAGCGTTTTGATTGCCTCTTTTACCTCCTGAAGTGTAAAGTCGTCTTCTAGTAAGGTCTGATCAGAGTCCGATATCCGGGCCGAGACGTGTTCGTCTAAACATGCGTCTCTTTCCTGCATTATGTTCGTCCCCTTTCTCCCGAATCTGTCTGGTAGGTTGTATAGGTCGCGGTAATATTGGTGAAAGCTATTTAGTATTTTTGTGTTGGTGTGGACTAATCCTTCCTTTTGTGTTTGAATGGCGAAAACATATGTCTGTGGGGTCCTGGGGTTTAGTGCTTTGGCTAGTCCTTTGCCGCTCTTATTTCCGTGCTCGTAAAACCAACCCCTCGTCTTGTCTCTCTGGCATAACGAGTTCTGATCTAATATGTGTAGGATCTTATCCCGTACCGCCGAAATTTCCGCGGCTCTGCTGGTGGAGGATAGGGTTTTGTTTGCCTGTTCAAGTTGTTCTAGTTGGGTAATTAGACTCTTTAGCGTTCCCGCTCTCTCTCTCTTTAAGCGCGCTCCATGCGAGATAAATATTCCTCGAATTACGCACTTAAGGGCTTCCCATTTCGTGGGTGCTGGGGTTGGGTCTAGGGTGTGATCTTGGTTAAAGTTTTTAATGGTCTCTTGGATTTCGTGTAAGCATATGGCGTCATTCAATAAATTATCATTTAGACGCCAACTAGTGCCTATATTGTTATTCTGGAACCCCCTTAGGGACCCCCAGACCGGAGCATGGTCGGACCATATAAGGGAGCCTATTGCGCTTGAGGGATCTCGATCTAGAAGTTTGTGTGATATGAATAAGTAATCTAATCGATAATAGCAGTTGTGTGGTGGGGAATAAAAGCTATAGTCCTTTGTTCCCGGGTGTAACGTCCGCCAGAGGTCAATCAGACGGAGGTTCGCTAATTGCCTGCGGAATCTACGGAGTGCTGTGTATGCAATAGTTGACTTACCCCCAGAGGAGTCGATTTTGGGTTCCAGGCTGAGGTTGAGGTCGCCTCCCATTATGATGTTGGAGCCGTCTGCGAAGGTCCTCAGGGCCCCCAGTATCCGGATCCCGTATCGTACCTGTGACTGGTTCGGGAAGTACACATTAGCTATGGTAATAATTTCATTGCCAACCTGGATTTTTAGGAAAATGTAGCGGCCTTCGTTGTCCTTTGACATGGAAATAAATTTATGCGCGAAATTTTTATGTATAGTTCTCGAGGTGCCTCGGATGGGGGCTGTGATACCAAGTGGTGTAGTTGCGGTTCTTACAATTGGGTATCTTGTTCGTCTGAAAATGTGTTTCCTGCAAGAGTGCGATCATAATTCTGTGTCTATGCAGATGATCTAGGATCTGCCCTCTTTTGGCAGGTTTGTTCAGTCCCCTTACATTGTAAGTGCTGAACGTGATGTTAGTCATCATGTTGGATTTTTGGGCGATTGTCTTTTTGACCGGATTTCAGGGAGTGGAGGGTGGGGGGAGGGAAGATAGGGGGGTAAAGTAGAGTAAAAGAAAAAAGGTTTGTAAGGAGAAACCTTTGTGTGGCGTTGAATTGCCACACTAGCGTGGTGAGAGTATAAACTCGTGCGTCGCATTGTCATGCGACTATTCACCCTGGTGGAGAGTGGTGAGGTGTCCGGGGAAACAGGGCCGGGTCACGCCGCACCCCTCCCCCCCAGCGTGGGCATTCCTGTGTTGAGGTCCCTAACGGGATCCTTGCGTTGGTGGGTTCCGGAATCAGTACACTTTCTCTGTGGTCGGGATGGGTTACGGTAACTTATAACGTAACTATAAACATTAAATGACCACAGATGTTAGTGCTATAGATTGTTGCTTGTGGCCAGGCAGCGGTGTAAGGGCCTTAAGATGTCCTTTCCATGATGTTCCTGTTGAGACACTGATGTTCGAGTCGCTATGTGTCGTGTTCCAGGCGTCTGCGATCGCCTCGTTGTTGTTTGGGGGGAACTGATTGCCACTGTTCCTGGGCTGTGTAGGCGGTTGGTAGCGGGGGTGTTGGCCAGTCTGGTAGTTTGATCTGAGGAAGTTGGAATGTTCCTAAAAAGTTAGGTAGGTCTCCTAACATGCGAAAGGTGGCCGTTTTCCCTTCTTTCTTGGCGATTAATGCAAATGGGAAGCCCCATCTATATGTAATGTCCTTTTCTTTTAATGCTGTCAGCAGTGGTCTCAGCGCTCCTCTAAGGCGCAGCGTATTGCGCGCGAGATCTTGTAGGAGGATTAGCGGTCGGCCGTTATGGGTGAGGTTTCCCTTTTCTCTGGCTTTCCGCATTATGTCATCTTTATCTTTGAAAAAGTGGATCCTGCAGATTATGTCGCGTGGG
Source organism: Eleutherodactylus coqui (assembly GCA_035609135.1). Taxonomy (NCBI): domain Eukaryota; kingdom Metazoa; phylum Chordata; class Amphibia; order Anura; family Eleutherodactylidae; genus Eleutherodactylus; species Eleutherodactylus coqui. The sequence goes on along the minus strand of CM069406.1, from coordinate 332,471,106 downwards.
CGGTTAGGGTCTGACACCTTGGGGCTTAGAGCTCTGTGGATCCTGTCTATCAGTATCGGTTTTTCTCGGGAGCGTCCCAGTAATTGTAGGAAGAACGTTTGGGCCCATTCCTCCAGTTGGTGTCCCTCTATCTCTTCTGTTACGCCTCTTATACGCACATTGTTTCTCCTGTTCCTATTTTCAAGATCGTCTAAGTGCGATATAATGTTGGAGATCTGATCTGACTGATACTGTATGACCTGTCTGTGAGATTCCAAGATGTCCGCCATTCCCTCCTGTGTCTCCTCAACTTGTAGGACTCTGTGACCCAGTTGATGTATATCGGAATGGATTCGTTCGAGGGCCTGTCTGTTGGACGTTTCAAATCTTGTAAAAAGCGCGTTCAGCTCGTCCGTTGTTGGGATAGACATTATACGTGCTTTCCATGTGCTGTTGTCTGCTGTGGGTATTGCCCTTTCTGGGGAGCTGTGTGCGGGGCTGCTGGGTGCGCTTTTGTCTGAGGGAATGCTCCAACTGTGGGGGTCACCACTATCCTCAGGGCTGTGGGGCTGTATCGCTGTGGTGCTATATGGTGCAGGGCTGGGGTCTGCATGGCTGCTGGTGGGGCTGTTTTGCCCCTTACTCACAGTTCTGATGGGTGCCTGCATCGCACCTCGGGTCTCAGTCCCTGGGCTGCTTTCCTCAGCAGATCTGCGCTGTGTAGGGCTTGTGGAGCTTGCGGTCCCCTCTGTTGATGGTGTCTCTGGCGGTAGCGGCGCTTCCCTCCGTGCAGGCGGCGTAGCGGAGCCTAGCTGAGCCGCGGCGGGTAATGGTGTCTCTGGCGGTAGCGGCACCTCCCTCCGTGCAGGCGGCGTAGCGGAGCTTAGCTGAGCCGCAGCGGGTGATGGCATCTCTGGCGGTAGCGGCGCTTCCCTCCGTGCAGGCGGCATAGCGGAGCTTAGCTGAGCCGCGGCGGGTGCAGGGGATGAAGAGCGAGCCGGCGTGTGCGCTCTGGGAGCCGGCGCCATCTTAGATCTTCTCCCGCCGGCGGCCGGCGTTTTGATGAATCGCTCCAGCGTTCCCTTCCTGCTGGTAGCAGCCCCGGTTTTTGCTTCAGGGGTCGTCCTCTTTCCCATGCTGCCTGGGTGAGTTTTTTTACCCGGGTTCCGGAGATGTAAGGCTGGGGGAGTAGAGTTTTGGCGGGAGCCCGGCTCAGACGTGTCCTACTCGGCCATCTGCAGACCACGCCCCCTGAACCCATCTGTTAGATAGGCTCATGGCAGAGATCCGTCTGCTGGCTCCGCCGTGGGGTATCGCACTGCCCGTGGACAGGGGGCCTTACTCTTCTCCTCATTCTGTTTTCTGCTTGTGATTCATCCCTGCCTGCCTCTCCCTCATCTCCCCCTCCTCCTCTCCCCCTCCTCCTCGCTCATCTCCCCCTCCTTCTCGCTCATCTCCCCCTCCTTCTCACTCATCTCCCCCTCCTTCTCGCTCACCTCCCCCTCCCCTCTCGCTCACCTCCCCCTCCCCTCTCGATCACCTCCCCCTCCCCTCTCGCTCACCTCCCCCTCCCCTCTCGCTCACCTCCCCCTCTTCTAATACTTCTTCGTAGTCTTACTTATTTTGCCTCTATTCTTCCATCTCCTCCTCATTGTCATCCGGCTTACCCTCCTTTACGTAGTGACACAGAGTTAGGGCCTCTCCATCATTGGTACGCCTGTTTGTCCTGTTAGTGTGATGTGATTGGTAGTTTGGGGATTGTGGGAGGAGAGATAAAGAGTAAGAGAGTAATTGGTGGTCGGTGAAGGAGGTGGGAGCAGGAGAGACAGGCGGGTGCTCCTGCCGGGGCCGAGCCATGGCTATGTCTCTTCTGCCCCCAGGGACTGGAGCGCAGGAGGTGCTTGCTAGGAGTTGGTGTGGGAGTGCAAGTGCCGCATGCTTCCCCACTGAACCGCATCCAGAGTGGGAACACAAAAAAACGCTACACCTAGCAACAAAAGTAAGAGTGTTTGAGAGGCCGTGTTACACAAGAGTGGCTGTCCCAAGAGAGTGTCCATCAGACAACAGCAGCTGAGGATATGTGTGCCTTGGGAAAAAGAACTCTTGTCAAGTGTGTCCAGAAAGGTAGAGCTCCAATCTGTTCAGAGACATTTATGTCCATGTTGAAAAGCACCAGTCATTGCCTGTATTGGAAAATCAAAGTGGAACTGTGAGTAAAAGGAAACCGAGTGGCCCCGGCTAGTCTAGGGACACTGGCGTCACGACAATACTCTAGGACTGATCTGTGGTAATCAAGCCTGCTAACTCTGTTCTCCCCTGCTAGTGACTAAGCTGGGCTATACTTCAGAGACTGTAGAGCCACTATGAACCTCTGCCATCTTGTACCCTGCTGTCTCCCCGGCTGAAGGCCTGGTTCTCCGTTGCTGCAGGCCAGATCTATCTCATCCTTATTCTTTTTCTTCACCTTGTTCATGTTGTCCTTTTCTTCTTTCGTTTTCTCCACCTCCTTCATCTGCTTCTCATTCTCCTTATTTCCCTTCACCTTAGTTATGGTTTTCTCTTGAGGAGACTGGGGACCCATAGGTGGCCGTTGGCAGGGACGTTCAGAAGAAAGGATTGGACGAAGGCAACTTGGAACGGACTGGGAGACACAACTTGCGAACGAGGAAGCTTGGGCCGGGGTTAATGACCAATCAAACACTGACAAGCGAGAAGAAAGGGAACACGAAGGGCACATATATGAGAACTAAGGAGTTGATGAGATACCACAGCCAGAAGGGTGTTAACTGTTGAGTTGCTGGAGAGTATGGCCAAGTCTGTCCATCGGCACCCAAGTCAGATGTAATGCAGCAGTCTGGGTAGAGGAGATGAACAGGACCAATTGTAACAATTTTCTGCCAGTGCTCCTTCTTCTCCATCGTCTTCATCTTCTCCTAATTCTTTTTCACCTTGTGAGGGAAACTATGTCTTCTATCCTCCATCTTGTCTTGCATCCTATTCTGTGTTTCTTGCTTAGCATGTCTTAAAGGTCTCATATCTACAAGATTACTTGGCTTCTCTTGCTGAGAACAATCACTTCCAGATGTCTTGGCATCTGAGGAGGACGATCAGAGGATGCAAGGTCATTTTAGAAGGTCATTCACCTTTTTTAATAATAATAATAATAATAATCTGTATTTGTATAGCGCCAACATATCCCGCAGCGCTTACATAGACAGGGGGATACAGAAAGACAAAAGGACAAACATTACAGAACCACGGTTACAAAGTAATCAATTGATGGAGACAATAGGGGTGCGGGTCCTGCTCCAACGAGCTTACATACTACAAGTAGTGGGGGGGATACAGAAGGTAAAGGGGCTGGAGATGTGCCCGGTATGGTGAGGTGGAGGTGTGCACTGTATGGCGAGGTGGAGATGTGCATGGTATGGCGAGGTAGAGAGTGAGGGATGCTATACACATAGACAATGGTCAGACATTTAGCCGTGTGACGGCAGAAACAGTATGACTGCAGGAGCGGTTTATGATGGCTAGCAGGGATTGCAGTCGGTAGGTCAGGGAGCATGTTATCAGGGGGGTACAGAGGGGTTTGTTTAGGTTATGCGGTATGCCTCCCTGAAGAGGTGCGTTTTTAGAGCACGCCTGAAGTTCTGCGAGTCCTGGATTGCTCGGGTAGCCTTTGGTAGTGCGTTCTTGAGGACCGGTGCTGCTCTGGAGAAGTCTTGGAGGCGGGAATGAGAAGTTCGAATTAAAGGGGCGCTCAATCTGGTTTCGTTAGCAGAGCGGAGAGCCCGGGCTGGGTGATGGATTGAGATGAGGGATACAATATAGGGGGGCGCTGTGGATGAGGGATACAATATAGGGGGGCGCTGTGCTGTGGAGGGCTTTGTGGATGAAGGAGGCGATATAGGGGGGCGCTGCACTGTGGATGAGGGATACAATATAGGGGGCGCTGCGCTGTGGATGAGGGATACAATATAGGGGGGCGCTGCGCTGTGGATGAGGGATACAATATAGGGGGGCGCTGCACTGTGGATGAGGGATACAATATAGGGGGCGCTGCGCTGTGGATGAGGGATACAATATAGGGGGCGCTGCACTGTGGATGAGGGATACAATATAGGGAGGCGCGGTGCTGTGGATGAGGGATACAATATAGGGGGCGCTGCGCTGTGGATGAGGGATACAATATAGGGGGCGCTGCACTGTGGATGAGGGATACAATATAGGGGGCGCTGCGCTGTGGATGAGGGATACAATATAGGGGGCGCTGCGCTGTGGATGAGGGATACAATATAGGGGGCGCTGCGCTGTGGATGAGGGATACAATATAGGGGGGGCGCTGCGCTGTGGAGGGCTTTGTGGATGAAGGTAGCGAGTTTGAATTGAATTCTGTATGTAACGGGCAGCCTGGCAGTGACCGGCACAGGGCAGAGGCGTCCGAGTAGCGGCTGACTGGCCACATTAACTTACTTACCAGCTCACTTACCTAATAAATAAACGAATGTCTACCACTTCTTGCTGTATAAACGTGGGGTAGGCCACAGCTTTATTAATGAAAACAACATTAATAATAACTTTTAACGATTAAGACCTATCCATGCTGTCCGAAGGTTAACTTTATCAGTCCGTAAACCGTCCTCCGAGGACGTTCGTAAGCCCCGGTCCTTCGGATTGCAAACCTTCCTCTATTCCCTAACCAGCATGGACTAATTCCAAGCCACACGGGATGTGCCGTATTACTGCGGCTCATTCCGTCCCACCCCACCGGCCCAAGAAAGAGCTGCCTCTACACCGTCCTGCAAGCCGGATAAAAATTATCCAATCCTACATCATTGAGGTGGACCCCATCCTCCCTAAATGCCCCTCTCTCCCTATCTTCTAGCTCCCAGTGGCGAACCGCCACCCCCCCCCCCAATGGACTGAACGAACTGAGACATCTTCATATTAACTAACCTCCTTGCTCTATCTATTGCTTCCAAATTTCTCGCCCCTCTCCAGTGTCTCCGCGCGACTATGTCCAACCAAACGATAATAAATCCTTGAAAGCATTTGTGGAAACGCAAAATGTCCTGCTTCATAATAACCAACAGGTCGCGCGTCTTCATCTTCCCCAGGTCGTTCCTCCCCAGCGTGCATGACCAAAAACCACTCTCCGGGGGTTACGCCTGGATATGTCCGTTATGAGTTTCCACATGTCGCGCCATACTAGCCCCCGGACTCCATACCAGGTTACGGATGTTCCGGTCAGGCCTAAGTCCACTCCCAATGGGCACACCGCTGCCCTCTTATGTGCCCCATAAACGTAAGAGTGACCCACGATGCCCACCTTCCACGGCTCCGCGGCTGATAAAAAACAAAAAGGGAAATACCAGGGCAAAAACCCGAACTAGCACAAACATAACAACAAAAAACGCTGAGGAAACAAAACGCTGAGGAAACTACTGACTAACATCCCCCACTATCCGGTCGGGTCACACGTACATTTTATATGCTTGGGATTTCCATCTACCCAATCTTTTAAACCTTCTTCATGCATACCTCCCGCATCCGCCGATGTGGCAGCCCCGATTCTAAAGGAGAGAGTCCCGAATTCCGCCAGTTCCAAACCCGCTGACCTTAACGCCGCTCTTAACACTGCCGAAAATTGAAAACGGGTGAGAAGGAGGCCCGAAGAATGGACCAAAAATTGCTCACCGGAGGTCCTAGTAGCCATGTAATGTACCACCGTATCGTCCGGGCACCACTGTGGGCCCAGCCGGCTGATAGTCACCCACTCCCCTCTGCCGTACACGTCGGTCTTCGATATCCTTATCCTCACGCTTAACGACCCGTCGACCACGATCACATCATTCCAAAGTAGCCCGCCCACCTTAAACTTACTGGCGGGAACAAGCTTTCCAATCCACAAGACCGCCAAAACGCGAGCAAAAGGGCCGACCTGAACCACAAAGTTTCCGAACCGTTCAAACACGTGTTTTCTAACGTATCTAACAACTTGCTCAGCACTGGATAGGTGATCGGGCGTCGATCGTCCGCCCGGACCTTCTCTTTCTTCCAACCCCGCACGATCTGGCGAAAAATGAATTCTTTTGTAATATCCTCGAAACCATGCAATTTCAATAAAAACGCTACACCCGCCAGGTGCTTTTAACTGCATCAACCGACGACCGTTTATTCCGCAATGGCGCTAACATATCCAGCGTTGCCGAACGGGCCTTATCGCCCCCAGCCATGCAACCCCCGGCAAAAATCAACCATTTTGCCAAACCGCGTTGTAATTTTTCCGGGTACCAACCGCCAAGATGTCTCGACTAGCTTCAGCAGCTCTGCTCTGCCAGATTCCACAAGAAATGCGGGCAGCGTACCCCCTCGGCATCCGCCTGCGGGTGCCGCTCCCTGAACCGCTCCATCTGCGAACGAGAGAGTGCGTCAGCTGCTAGATTTCTATAACCCGGTAGGTGTTTTGCGCGTGGATATATATTTCGTTGCAAACATCGTAACACCACGTGCTTCAGCAGCGCCCACACCGCCGAGGACTGCCTGTTAACAATTTGCACCACCGAAACATTATCGGACCAAAAACACAACTTATGGTCCTAGAGCTCTTCGCCCCATAACTCCCGAGCAGCCACCAGCGGGAAAAACTCCAAAAGCGTAATGTTTTTATTCCATTGTTTTTGCATCCAGGATACTGGCCAGGGTTCCCTGCACCAGTGGTTCCGGAAAATTACACCAAAACCGGCCGACCCTGCTGCGTCAGCAAACAAGCAGAGTTCGGGTCCCGACCACTCCTCCTTGGGGCACACCACTCGCCCATTGAAAGATTCCAGAAAGATTCTCCAGATATGCAGGTCACCACGAATTCCCTGCGTGATCCTCGCAAAATGGTGGGGCTCCTTTACTCCCACCGTCACCAGCGATAGCCTTCTGGAAAAAACGCGGCCCATGGGTATCACTTTGCAGTTTAACCAACCCATCAGGACCTGGACCTGGCGCAGCGTGGCCTTCTTACCACTCACAACGTCTTTTACCGTTTGTCGCAGCCGCGCTATTTTATCTTTCGGCATCCTGAATACCATTTCTTTGATGTCGATCTCGATCCCCAGAAATGTCAGCCTGCTTGCCGGTCCTATAGTCCTCTCTTCAGACAATGGGACCCCCGCTTTTTTCGTCAGTGTCCGGAAAGTGTGCCCCATAAACCCCGCAGGCGCCCAATGACTCCGTTCCCATGAACAGACAATCATCCAGATAATGCGTAACCGATGTGAAGCCCGTCTCGTACCTGAGCATCCATTCCAGGAAGGAGCTGAACAGCTCCAAGTAATAACATGAAATAGAACAACCATCGGTAAGCAACATATCGAGGAAAAATTGGTTGTCTATTTTGCACCCCAGCAGATGAAAAACACTCAGGGTGAATTGGCAGCAGCCGGAAAAACATATATCCGCTTTTGCTAACTGAGCCCGCTTACAGCCGTTCTGACTAAGCTTCTTTTGACCAGGCAGTGTTACTAAACTACTGACGCTTGCTCCTTCCGTCGTTGATTTTAAATTTGGGCACATCGTGGAGGCGGGCTGAAACGTAAACGGGATAACGAAACCGTCGGAAAAACCTTGTCTAAGACTTTTTTTTTTTGCCTCCTCCATCCTGTGGTACTTGTCGAGCCACTGGAAGAGGTGTTTGCTTCTCACCGGGGTTCGGTGTTCCACTGGCACCGCCCCCGGCGACTGCTTGTCTCTGCTTCCTAAAACACCGTACCGCGGCATGCTGCCCACAGACAAAACACTCATGTCTGAACTTGCATGTGGAGTAAAACCTGCAATGGCCCCCGCTGTAGAGCCAACAGGAGCCATTCGGTCTTGGTGAAGTCGCAGGGGGCTGTTGACCGCCCCCCACGGCTCCCCCTTGAAAAGTTGTTTTTTGCGGACGCTGCGCTAAAATAAGTTGTAACCAGACGACAGTAGCTTTTGACGCTCAACTTATATGACCGATACCCGAAACTCGACGCCGAAAGTCTTCGTCATAGCGCCACCATGCGGCGCCTCCGTGCAATTTATACGCGCTGAATATCGTATTAAGATACAGTAACAGCTCTGGGCCTTTTTCCGGCTGATGCTGACATGTAATATATGCCAGCACCAAAAACGCCTGCAACCAATTGCCAAAAGTCTTGGCGACTTATGGCTTCTTGTCCGCGCCGCGCTCCGATATTCACTCCTTATCCACCATCACGTGGTCCGCCGATAGCAAGGACCAAATATCCACATAAACACCTTTGCGAATCTTATCCAGGAACTCCTCTGACACACCGACCCCTAACGGGGCAACACCGCAAAACCATGAGTCAGCATATCGTAACCCTTCTAGAGGGTCCACATCACCACCGGCTGTTGAGCATCCACCCTCCTGTCCCGCAGGCGGGCCCGGGCCCCCTGGGGATCCACAGGACACTGACAGCACATCCTTTTGATCCATCTTGCTCACAGCGATTTTAACACCAACACCAAATCATTTCTATCTGCCGCCTTAGCGGGATCCATCACATTTTCCAAGCATTTAGACAATTAAACTCACCGGCATGACCGACCTCCGGCGTTGCCAAGGGCATGGTCCCTGCCATTCTTCTTCCCGGGCTCCTACCCCCGCTGAGCGATGGCTGCCGCGCACTCTCCTGCGGAGCCTCTCGCGCCCTCCTTCCATGCTCAGCTCCAAGGTGGCCCAGCTCCGGCCGTTCTTGCGACGTATCCCGCCTCCTGTGGCGTATACTGTCCCTGATTGCAGAGGTTGATGGCGGAACCGCTGCCTGGCGGTAGGTTTCCGCGTGGTACCGCTGCCCCGGACCACTAAACTCGTCACCCTCGTTCTCTCTGCTTGTCCTCCTTCTTCCTCTACTTGCCTGCGCCACTAGCCTAGCATGCTCACTATCGCGTTTGCGCTGGTATCTCTCTCTCCTAGCTCGCTCCCTCTGTTTCCGCTTTGCGCCCTGGCCTTGTCTGTTACTGCTGGCGCAACTGGCGTAACCGAGGGACGACTCGCCCCCCCCCCCCAGACGAGAGGGCCCCCACGAACCGTGGGTTAACGTAGCAGCGCCTATGGGTGATTGGGCCCGCGATCTCTTGCTGCTGCAAGGGGTGGTAGCTGCGAGCACCCTGTCTACTGTGCTCGCGACTATGAGGGCTGTATGAGCAAACAGGGCCAGCGGGTGGATGTTGGGGGGCTCGCCGGCTGTGACCCTGAGTGGGTGGGGGGTGACCGGCATAATACATGGTCAAGGGTCTCTCCGGTGTGTGGACCGACAACGGGCTCCTACTCTCCTCTGATACCTCCCTACTATCTCTGCTGCCCTGCACGCTCCCTGTTCTAGAGCCTGCGCTAGTCGCCGTGCTAGTGGCCGGGCTGTACCTCCTCCCCCCCCCCGCTGCGCTTGCGCTGGCGAAACGGGAATTATGCCCCCTGGCCACGTGTCTCGCCGGAGCTCTACCCCCCGCCCCTATACCCGCTACCTGTCGCTGCTGCTCCTGTGTGCCGCCATCTTGTGGGTGCCTGCCGCCATCTTGTGGGTGCCTGCGTTGCTGCCGCGTGCCTCCGCGCACCTCACGCCTTCCTGGCTGTTCCTCGGCTATGTTGGGGTCGACTGCCGTGTGCCCCGCCGCGCGCTGGTCCCGTGGGCCGGAGCATGCCCGCGATGCTGCCACTTTTCCCGTGTTTTTGGCGGACTGCCGGCTGGCTGTAACCGCTGGTCCTCCGCGGGCGCTCTCCCCGCCACACGGTTTGAATTTGGCGCCAAAGCCGCGTGGTGCGTCCCGCTCCTTGCGGACTCTCGCTGCCGCGACTGCTCCTGCGGCCGCCTCTCTTTGCGGCGGGACTCGGACTGAGTCGCACTGGGGGGTTCTTACTTCGCTTCGGGCGGCCTCGCCCCGGCATCCCCCAGGTGCGCCGCTCCTCCTCTGGCTTCCAGTTCCCCTGCTGCCGGCCCGAGTGGCCTCCCCGACTCCGATCCCGACCTGCAGCTGGCGATAAGATCCTCAAGCCACTCGGTGCCGTCCCGCTGGATCGCTGCCTGGATCTGCGACCGTAGGTCTTCCAACCTCCGTCTTGGGGCTTCTGGCTTCCGCGGACCCTCCGATGCTCTCTCCTTCTTCCCGCTTGTTGTCTCCACTTGCGGCGACAATTCGCTTTTCTTGCTGTCCTGTTCTTTGCTGTTCTTCTCCACCTTAATGTCCTCTAACGCTGACTTTTCTCTGCTGTTCTTCTGCTGCTGTCTTCTCATCTCCTATCTTCCTTCTTCTCCTCGTGTGTCTCCTCTCTGGTCTACTTCCTCTCCCCTCCCTCTTCACTTCCTGTCCTAGCTCCACCCCCTCTAAGCTCGCTTTTCTTAACCCTTCCTATGCCTGTCCCCAGTCACATGCCGTTCTCTTAACTCAGTTCACGGCATACGAGGACAGGAAGATGAGCCTGGCTGCCGCATTCAGGATGGATTGGAGGGGGTAGAGTCTGGTGCAGGGGAGGCCGATCAGCAACGAGTTGTAATAATCGAGCCGGGAGTGGATGAGGGCAACAGTAAGCGGTTTTAGCGTGTCCACAGTGAGAAAATAGCGGATTCTTGCGATGTTCTTGAGGTGCAGCTGACATGTTCGGGCCACAGATTGGATGTAGGGGGCAAAAGAGAGATCAGAGTCAAATATGACCCCAAGGCAGCGGGCATGCTGGGAGTTATGGTGCCACACACTGAGATGGAGATGTCAGGATGAGGTCAGTTAGTGGAGGGCGGAAATACCAGCAGGTCAGTTTTAGAGAGGTTTAGTTTTAGGTAGAGAGAGGACATGGTGTTAGAGACAGCGGACAGACAGTCGGTGATGTTTTGGAGGAAGGGTGCAGAGATGTCACGGGCAGAGGTGTATAGCTGGGTGTCATCAGCGTACAGGTGGTATTGGAGGCCAAAACTCCTGATGGTTTGTCCAATAGGGGCTGTGTAGATAGAGAAAAGGAGGGGGCCGAGGACTGATCCCTGGGGGACCCCAACAGCAAGGGGAAGAGGAGGGGAGGTAGAGCCAGCAAAGGAGACACTGAAAGAGCGGTCAGATAGGTAGGAGGAGAACCAGGAGAGGGCAGTATCCTTTAGGCCAATGGAGCGAAGCATACTGAGAAGGAGTTTGTGGTCAACAGTGTCAAATGCTGCGGAGAGATCGAGGAGGATCAGTAGGGAGTAATCGCCCCTCGATTTGGCTGTCAGTAGGTCATTGGATACCCTTGTAAGGGCAGTTTCTGTTGAGTGTTGAGGTCGAAAGCCAGACTGTAGGGGGTCTAGGAGAGAGTGCTCTGATAGGTAGCTTACAAGGCGGGAGTAAACCAGGCGTTCTAGTAGTTTGGAGATGAAGGGGAGGTTTGAGATGGGTCGGTAGTTGGCAGCATCAGTCGCGTCCAGAGTCGGCTTCTTTAGCAGCGGGGATATGATGGCGTGTTTGAAAGAAGAGGGAAGATATCAGAGGTCAGAGAGAGGTTGAATATAGTGGTGAGATGGGAGATGACCCATCTCCTCATTCATCTTCTTCTCCACCTTCTTCATCTTCTCCTCAATCTCATTCTCCTTGACTTTTAATTTCTCACTCTCTTTATTTCACTTGTATTTCTTCACCTCCTTCAGCTTCTGCTCCTTCTTCTTCTCCAACTCCTCTATCGATTCCCCATTCTCCTTTTTCTCCATATTCTTCATCAAGTCCTATTTCTTCTTTCTCCTTTATCTTCCCCATCTCTTTAATCTCTTTTCTATCTCCTTCAACGTCTTCTCATCTTTTCTTCCTTCATTTTCTCCACTTTTCCTCTTTCACTTTAAATTGTTCCTTATTCTCTTTATTGTGCTTGCTTTTTTTTCTCCTTGTAAGTCTTCTGCTCCTTCTTCATTTTATATGCATTTCCCTTCTTTTAACCTCCTACATCTCCTCCTCCTTCATCTCTTCATTCTTTTTTCTTTTCCTCCCTCTTCTCTACCTCTTTAATCTCTTTCTTTGCTTCCTAAAACTTCTTCCCATTCTCTTTATTTTACTTGTTTTTCTAAAGCTCCCTCGTCGTCTCCCCCCATCCTTCGCCATCTCCCGCTCCCTCATCGTCTCCCCCTGTCCCTCGTCATCTCCCCCATCCTTCGCCGTCTCCCGCTCCCTCATCGTCTCCCCCCATCCTTCGCCGTCTCCCGCTCCCTCATCGTCTCCCCCCATCCTTCGCCGTCTCCCCCTGTCCCTCATCGTCTCCCCCTGTCCCTCGTCATCTTCCCCCATCCTTCGTCATCTCCCCCTGTCCCTCGCCGTCTCCCCCCATCCTTCGTCGTCTCCCCCTGTCCCTCGTCGCCTCCCGCTCCCTCGTCGTCTCCCCCCATCGTTCGTCGCCTCCCGCCCCCTCGTCGTCTCCCCCGTCCTTTGTCATCTCCCGCTCCCTCATCGTCTCCCACTCCCTCATCTTCTCCCCCAGTCCTTTGTTGTCTCCAGCTCCCTCATCGTCTCCCCCCGCTCCCTCTTCTCCCGCTCCCTCATCTTCTCCCCCCGGCCTTTGTCGTCTCCCCCCGGCCTTTGTCGTCTCCCCCTCCCTCGTCGTCTCCCCCTCCCTCGTCGTCTCCCGCTCCCTCTGTCTTCTCCCCCGGCCTTTGTCGTCTCCCCCCGTCCTTTGTCGTCTCCCCCCGTCCTTTGTCGTCTCCCCCTCCGTCGTCGCCTCCCCCTCCGTCGTCGCCTCCCCCTCCCTCGTCGCCTCCCCCTCCCTCGTCGCCTCCCCCTTCCTCGTCCTCATTATTATCAGGGTTTCGATTATTTGGCCCTCTTTGCTGGGTACGTTCTCAGGAGGCGGTGATATCACTTTGCGGTACATGAACATAATATTGACTTTAGGAGGCTCCTTGACATTGTACTCGTTGGGTTTCCTCAGACAATTGTCCTTCTGTTTCCCAGAAGCATCTCAGTGCCAGGAATGACTGGTGGAGCTCGATGGAGGTATTGCGTGCTAAATATCATCCCCAACAATGAATATGGCTGGGATCCAGGCGCGTGATGCTGTGCCCACTGGCAGTGCCATGCTTCAGTGATTGAGCCTTCTCTGAAAGACGTTCCAGCCTTAAAGAAACACGTCCGCTTTCTTTCAAAACCCAGGCCATACCTGTCCACAGGTTGTGTCTGATATTGAAGCTCTCCTCCATTGAAGTGATTAGGCTTCATCTGCAATACCACATACAACCTGTAAATAGGGGTGGCAGTGTTCTTGGAAGACTCCCATGCAAGTTCCATGAGGTGCCGTACTATTACGGTTCAGCGACATCACGGTTTTAGGAGCAATGCCCTCACCATCCCTTGCGGCTGCCAGCTGTATTATATAGCTGACACCCCACATTAACGGCTGGGAGCGGAGATAAGTCTGATCCTGGCATAAACCCCCTTAACCCCTTAGATGCCGCGATCAATGCTAAGAGAGGGGGGGGCTTCCTCTAGCAGTCCATCAGCCATCCATTATACGGGGGGCCTACTTACAGGATAAAGGTATCAAGTAAGTTATACTGTACGGTAAATGGCAGTACAAATCCCAGAAGACAATGGCGCTATTGCCGTGTTATTTCACCGACCGCAAGCGAAAATAAAAGTTATACATTATACACCCCCCCCCCCACATGGTTCCATTAGTACCTAAGCCATGCCCTAAGGGGTTAATAATGATTGGAATAAACTTTATTTGTATAGCGCCACCATATCCCGCAGCGCTTACATAGACAGGGGGGATACAGAAAGACAAAAGTACAAACATTACAGAACCACGGTTACATAGTAATCAATTGATGGAAACAATAGGGGTGGGGGTCCTGCTCCAACCAGACAATAGGGGTGAGGGTCCTGCTCTAACGAGCTTACATACTACAAGTAATGGGGGGATACAGAAGGTAAAGGGGCTGGAGATGTGCAAGGTATGGCGGGGTGGAGATGTGCACGGTATGGCGGGGGTGGAGATGCGCAGTATGGTGGGCTGGAGCGTGAGGGATGAAATACACATGTACAATGGTCAGACATTGAGCCGTGTGACGGCAGAATCGGTATGACTGCAGGAGCGGTTTATGATGGCTAGCAGAGATTGCAGTCGGTAGGTCAGGGAGCATGTTATCAGGGGGGTACAGAGGGGTTTGTTTAGACTGGGGAGACTTCCTACCCACTTAACTTTGCTCCCTTGTAATAACGACAAACAATAAACTTTTTCTGGCATATTTGTGTGAAGGCCACAGCTTTATTAAGCAATTATAACCAAACATTTATGAACATTCCTTATGTCTTCTCTTCTTTTCTTTCCATGCCTACCAATTTTATTGTTAATCTATAAAAGTCCATAAAACTCTGTAAAGGCGTGAGAAAGCCCATAGTGGCCTGTAAACGCCCTCAATTCCCCAGCTGGCATGGAAACTCCACTTTTCCGCCACGAAGGATGCAGCGTAAGCCTACGCTGCATTCCGCCCCCCACATGCCAGTGCCAGAGCCGCCTCCACCCCGTCCTGCAGCCCGGATAGGAAGGTGTCCATCCCTATGTCGCTGAGATGGACACCATCCGGCCTCATCATCCCCGCCTCCCTCCTTTCTAACTCCCAATGTCTGATTGCTACCCCGCCTATCGATTTAACAAATTTAGACATTTTGACATTACACTTCTCCTGACCCTCTCTATAGCGTTGGCGTCCCTGGCCTCCCTCCAAAACCTCCTAGCCACTATATCCGACCATACCAGGATAACTTTATTAAAGAACCTTTGAAAACGCATCATATCCTCCTTTATCAGCGACACTAACTCCGCCATCTTAACTCTTCCCAAATCGTTTCCACCGGCATGGATAACCAGCACCACGTTCTTCAGAGACCACCTGCTGATGCTCAACATTTCATGAAGCAGCCTGGCCCATTGTAGCCCTCTTATGCCACGCCATCTCACTGTTATGTTTGTTAAAGGGGTTGTCCCGCGGCAGCAAGTGGGTCTATACACTTCTGTATGGCCATAATAATGCACTTTGTAATGTACATTGTGCATTAATTATGAGCCATACAGAAGTTATCAAAAGTTTTATACTTACCTGCTCCGTTGCTGGCGTCCTCGTTCCCATGGAGCCGACTAATTTTCGCCCTCGATGGCCAAATTAGCCGCGCTTGCGCATTCCGGGTCTTCTGCTCTCTTCAATGGAGCCGCTCGTGCAGAATGCCGGCTCCGTGTAGCTCCGCCCCGTCACGTGCCGATTCCAGCCAATCAGGAGGCTGGAATCGGCAATGGACTGCACAGAAGAGCTGCGGTCCACGGAGGGAGCAGACCCCGGCGGCCATCTTCAGCAGGTAAGTATGAAGATGCCGGACCGCCGGGATTCAGGTAAGCGCTGAGCGGTTTGTTTTTTTAACCCCTGCATCGGGGTTGTCTCGCGCCGAACGGGGGGGGGGGGGGGGGGTTAAAAAAAAACAAAAACCCGTTTCGGCGCGGGACAACCCCTTTAAACCCAAATTAGCACCGATAGGCCTGGCCGAGGCTCTCTTTTTGGCCCAATAGACGTATGAATGGCCGACTACCCATACAGTCCATTCCGCATCTGTAAAAGAAAACCAAAGAAAGCAAACAGGAAAACACCCCCGAAATACCGGCCCCTCTGCCTACCTCCCGAGTTCACAACACCCTGCGATCCGACCTCCACCGACCCACTCGTTTCACTTCCTCCGCTTTCATGCTGCAGCTAAATGCCGACGTTGCTGCGCCTATCCTGAAGGAGTGGGTGCCGAACTCGCTGGGCTCCAAGCCCAGCTTGGCTAAGCATGTGCGCATGACTGCCCCAAACTGAAACTTGGTCAGCGGAGCCCCGGAAGCATGCGCTAACAACGGGCCTGACCCGCTATGTCTGGCCAAATATTTCACCAGTAATACTGGGCACCATCTGGACCCCAGGGCCGCTATTCGCAGCCACTCGCCGCTCCATACACGGCGGTTTTAGACTTCCGTATGCATATCTTCACGTCACCTTCGCCGCATATAATGTCCGTGAACCGCAAACCGCCGTGCTTCCCCCTGCTGGGAGATACCAATTCCCCCAGCCTTAACACCGCAAAAACCGCGAGGGAAAAAGCCGCCTGAAACAAAATACCTCCTCAGAACCGCTGCAAACCGACTCTAAACTGTCTAGCAGAGCGCAAAGTAACTCGAACGTAATCGGCCGCCTGTCGTCTTTAGACGACTTCTCCTCCTTCCAACCCTTAATTATTTGACCAAATCTAAATTCTTTGGTCACATCGCGGGCGCCGTTGAGACGTAGCAAAAACGCAATCGCCGTTAGATGTTTCTTTGCCGCATCTGCCGACGCACCCCGGTGACGCAGTCCCATTAGGGTATCAAGCGTCACAACCCTCCCCTCCGCTTCTTCGGGAAATTCCCCCCCGCCGCTGCCATCCATACTCTCCATATAGCGCTGTACCGTTTCCACGTTGATTCCGCTACTGTACGGCAGAAGTACGCTAGGGGACTGAGGCCTCATGGAATCTGGGGAAAGGGTTAATAACTGTAATAAAAGGTAGATGGAAATGGTTTGTATTGGATTTAATATATTATATTTGATGTTATTGGGGGGGGGGGTTCTAACCTGTTTTATTAAAGGGGTTGTCCCGAGGCAGCAAGTGGGTCTGTACACTTCTGTATGGCCATAATAATGCACTTTGTAATGTACATCGTGCATTAATTATGAGCCATGCAGAAGTTATAAAAAGTTTTTTACTTACCTGCTCCGTTGCTGGCGTCCTCGTTCCCATGGAGCCGACTAATTTTTGGCCTCCGATGGCCAAATTAGCCGCGCTTGCGCAGTCCGGGTCTTCAGCAGTCTTCTATGGAGCCGCTCGTGCCAGAGAGCGGCTCCGTGTAGCTCCGCCCCGTCACGTGCCGATTCCAGCCAATCAGGAGGCTGGAATCGGCAGTGGACCGCACAGAAGAGCTGCGGTCCACGAAGACGGAGGATCCCGGCGGCCATCTTCAGCGGTAAGTATTGAAGTCACCGGACCGCCGGGATTCAGGTAAGCGCTGTGCGGGTGGTTTTTTTAACCCCTGCATCGGGGTTGTCTCGCGCCGAACGGGGGGGGGGTTTAAAAAAAAAAAAACCCGTTTCGGCGCGGGACATCTCCTTTAAGTCACTCTAGGGTCAGCTATAATATGAGGAGTCTGCTATGGAAGCTGGGAAGCCTGGCGACAGAGAATGATTGGCCAAGAAGATAACAGCAGTGACCTATCAGGAGAGAACGTCTCTGTGAGGCAGGGGCCTAGCAACAGGCTGTGATTGGTGGAGGTTTGAGCGGGAAAGAAGAGAGGAGATATCACTAAGTCAAGCTGCGGAATCCGGTCACAGTCTCCTCACAACATTCCAGGTTGCCCGCCCACCCGCCCAATGTTTTTTCGTGATGCGAATGCTTTGTCGCGGCAATTTAAGCAGGGGATGTCGCCCGCCTCCTGCGGGTGGACAGAAAGGGTATTACAAGCACTTTGGTGCTGTAGACTGGGGCATGCAGGACTAAGTCTACAGCTTCTATTATATCTGCTGTTATTATATTTGGTAGACTTGAGGTGGACGGACTGAGTCTACGTGTTATATTTAATATGTTTTATAAATGCCGCGGCCTTTTAATCCAGATGCAGATTTGGTGTTTGTTATTTTCTTGGTAAGATGAAAGATATTTGTAGCCTAAGATTCCATGAATTGCGAATCAGAGTTCTGTCAGCACAGCCGGCACGTGTCTCGCCTTTATCTTAACGTTATTTTGTAAGCATTTCAACAGCAGACGGCGAATCACCGCCCACACCAATAAGGATGAAGATTGTTTACAGCACTGACCACGGTCTGGTTATCAGACCAGAAGCATATGCTTTTATTCTCCAAGGCCTGTCCCCAAATCCCCATGGCCACCATTAATAGAAAAATTTCCAATAGGGCAATACTTTTCACCCACTGCTTTTCGATCCACTCATTAGGCCATGGGGCGTTGCACCAGCTGTTCCCGAAAATGACGCCAAAACCCCACGAACCGGACGCGTCGGCAAATAAACGAAGCTCCTCGTTGGCTATCTCCTCTGCCTGGCATACCACCTGCCCGTTACATGTTTGGCAGGTTTTCCTCCAGTCTTTTAAGTCCGCCCGCATGCCTTTTGTCACTCTGACAAAATGGTGTTGCTCCTTGACTCCTGCCGTTGCCAACGACAGGCGCCTGGCAAACGGGCGGCCCATGGGGATGACCCGACACACAAAATTCAACAGTCCGAGTAGCACTTGTAGCTGGTCAGTGTTACCTTCCGTGAACTGCCAACCATACTAATTGTCTGCCGAAGCCGCGCCACTTTATCGTCGGGCAACCGGAAAACCATGTCTTTTGTATCGATTTCAATGCCTAAAAACGTCAGGCATGACACCGGCCCGACCGTTTTTTCTCTAGACGATGGCACACCCGCTTTTTTCATTAGCGTCTCGAACGAGGCGAGCAAAAAAACGCACGTCGCGGAATCAGACGGCCCGACGGACAAAGTCATCCAGATAATGTAGGACCGATGAGATGCCCGTCTCAATCCTGAGCATCCATTCCAGAAAGGAACTGAAGACTTCAAAGTAATAGCATGAGATGGAGCAGCCCATCGGTAGGCACATGTCTACAAAATGTAGGTTGTCAACGCGACAACCCAATAAATGAAAGCAGTTGGGATGCACCGGAAGTAAGCGAAAAGCCGCTTCAATATCGGCTTTCGCCAGCAATGATCCCTTACCCGCTAACCGGACTAAGCAGACCACTCTATCGAAAGAAGTATACGATGCCGCTGTCTGCTCCTTTGATATTCCGTCATTTACTGAGTTGCCCGTCGGAAAAGATAAATGATGGATAAGCAGGAAACTGCCTGGCTCCTTCTGCGGTACCAGGCCCAAAGGAGAAACCCACAAATTCTCGAACGGCGGCTCCTGAAAGCGACCCGCCATTCGACCCAATCTTACCTTTTTAGCAACTTATCCATCACCAGCTCCTTATTGTCACGCGCGGATTTAAGGTTACTGCTGAGCATAAGGGCCGATGCCGGGGTATGCGGAATAACGAAACCCGAGGTGAAACCTGCCCTAAGCGGATTTGCCTCCAGCCTCTTGTGGTATCTGGCGAGCCACCACTCCAGGTACTGGACGTTCACTGGGGTTGTTCCCAGCTGTGGGCGCTCCGGGGACCGGCGCTGTTCTCTGTCGACGAAAACAACGTACTGCGGCATGCATTCCGCCACAAAAGGAACACTCGTGTCGGAATTTACATGCGGCCAGAAACCGACAGTGACCTTTGTTAAACGCCCAGCACGAACCAGAGGGCTTATGCGGACCCGGTCCCTGCTGCGCGGTGCTTCCCGTGTTAACTGGAAAAAGTGTTTTGGGCGGCTTCTGCGCAAGAATTAACTGAATCCATGCGTCAGTAGCCTTCGTTGCCCAACTGACGTTTTTAACACCCGATATTCGGCGACAGAAATCCTCGTCATAACGCCACCAAGCTGAACCGCCGTGTAGCTTGTAGGCGCTATGAATTGTATTTATATATACCAACAGCTCCGGACCTTTTTACGGACACCGTTGGCATATCACATGCGCCATTGTTAGGATGACCTGCAACCAGTTACTAAACGTTTTCGCTATTTTGGGTTTCTTGTCAACTCCCTGTTCCGAAAAACGCTCTTTGTCAATCGCAACGTGTTCCACCGATAGTAATGACCAAACGTCGATATAAACACCTCAGCGAGGCCCACACCCAATGGGGCCACACCACAAAATAGTGAATCCGAAAACTTTAAACCATCTTTAACCAGCTCTTCGCCTCTCCCGCTCGCCCCCGTAGGCGTAGACCCGGGGACTGGGTGCAGTATATACACCACCGATCACCAGGGACTGGGTGCAGTATATACACTACTGATCACCAGGGACTGGATGCAGTATATACACCACCGATCACCAGGGACTGGATGCAGTATACACCCCTGATCACCAGGGACTGGATGCAGTATACACCCCTGATCACCAGGGACTGGGTGCAGTATATACACTACTGATCACCAGGGACTGGATGCAGTATACACCACTCATCACCAGGGACCGGCTGCAGTACACACCCCTGATCACCAGGGACTGGATGCAGTATACACCCCTGATCACCAGGGACTGGATGCAGTATACACCACTGATCACCAGGGACCGGCTGCAGTACACACCCCTGATCACCAGGGACTGGATGCAGTATACACCCCTGATCACCAGGGACTGGATGCAGTATACACCACTGATCACCAGGGACTGGATGCAGTATACACCCCTGATCACCAGGGACTGGATGCAGTATACACCACTGATCACCAGGGACTGGATGCAGTATACACCACTGATCACCAGGGACCGGTTGCAGTATACACCACTGATCACCAGGGACTGGGTGCAGTATATACACCACTGATCACCAGGGACTGGATGCAGTATACACCACTGATCACCAGGGACTGGGTGTAGTATACACCACTGATCACCAGGGACCGGTTGCAGTATACCCCACTGATCACCAGGGACTGGGTGCAGTATACACCACTGATCACCAGGGACTGGATGCAGTATACACCACTGATCACCAGGGACTGGATGCAGTATATACACCACTGATCATCTTATGCAGCACAGTGCATAATGCGGCTGCATGGGACTGGGGGCGGAGTTATAGGGGAATAGCGAGCTAGAAAGGGGGGGAGGAGCGTAGAATGGAAGAAGAAGGAAGAAGACAGGAAGAAGAACAGAAGGAGAAGAAACGTGGAAGCGAGAGGACGGAGCCGGGCAAAACGCAAGACGAGACAGAAAGACTGAAAACTGAAGGCAGAGAAAAGAAGAGAGGAAGAGAAGAAAGAAGCAGGCGACTGAACAGCGGAGGTCGGGAGACATTGCGAGAAGTTAAGAAGAAGGGAAACGGCAGGAAAGCGAAGAAGAAAGGCAAGATGGAGGACCTGAGGGCACGGATCCAGGCGGCGGTCATGCAGGATGGCACCGGCTGGCTAGAAGAGCTGCTGTCGAGCTGCAGGACGGCCGCGGGAGCGGCGGAGCCGGAGGGATCCGGAACGCAGCAGAGCGGAGCCAGTGAAGCACCGCCGGAAGCAGAAGAGCAGTTGCGGGGAAGACCGCAACGGAGGAAGCAGCCACCAGCGAGGCTCAGCCCAAGCCCAGCGACCAAACGCCGCGGACAGCGAAATAGTCGGGGAGAAGAAAGAGCGGCGGGAGCCGCGAGCACCGAAAGAAAGATGGCGCCAAATTCAAATCGGGTGGCGGGAAAGCGGCCCGCCACAAGGCAGCGCTCACCGCCGGCGAGCGGGAGCAGGAGAGAAGATATGCGGCAGTCAGCAGCAGCAGCAGTGAGCTCCGCAGCGACAGAGCAGCGCGCGTCTGGGCGCAGGACGTCGCAGAGAGGGAGAGGTGAGCCAAGGAGAGAGGCAGAAGAGAGAGGGAACACGCGGGGAGGGCGCGTACCCCAACAAGATGGCAGATCACCGCAAGTAGAGCGTGGCGCGGCACAGACTAGGCGAGAGAGGGAGCAGAGGGGGTACAAGTAAAGGGGGGAATATACCACAGGCAGCGGGCCCCTTTAGCACCCCCACCAGCAGCGCAGAAAGCAGCCCTGGCCCCGCTGCTTTAACCCCACGGAGGAGCCAATGGGGGGGGGTTTAGCTCATTTTCGGGGTCACGCAGCCCGACCCCTGAGCCCCACACATCTAGCCGCCCGGGCCATAGGCACAACAGGGCCGCTTACTATCACGGGAATAGAGCTGAGGCTTCCCTGTACCGGCGTCAGCAGGAGGCGGTATACCCCACCCAAATGCCGAGCGGACACGCTTCACAATTACCACCACCCACTACGGCCATACAGCACCGTTGTTTTGTTAACCCACGATACCTTGACCCACTGCTGCAAGAAACGTTGGGTTATTCGTCCCAAACGTCAGACAATCGCGCTAGCAGTAGCCGCCAAGGTCAGGGCGCCAGGCAGAGGGATAGGGCCAGAGCGCTAAGACAGGAGGCCAGGCGTTCCAGGCAGTTAGAGCAGGCGAGCAGAGCTTCAAGTAGCAGCAGCTACAGGGCGCGAGGAGTAAGCAGGGCAGATAGGAGCAGCTCAGAGGAAGAGATACGGTGCTCAGAAGACCAGCGTCAGCCGCTTAACTCACAATCGATGCAACGTGCAAAAGACCACAGGAGCAACAGGAGTCAAGGCCATTCGCAGGGACGGTCAAGCAGACACCAGCCTGGTTTGGCTCGACAGCAAAAGGCGCAGGAGGCTACGCGAATGGTCAGTCGGCAGCCCACGCCCGAGCACAGGATCCGGAGGAGGGAGACAGCTTGCATAATGCTTGGTGTAAGGTGATGGATCCCTTGAAGGGCGCGGATAAACAGGATTTGGTCACGGTGTTAAAGTCATTGTTGAGCAAGGTGGATCCACAAGAAGGGCTTTCAGTGTCCTGTGGTTCACCGGGGGGCAGAGGCCCGCCTGTGAGTAATGTTGCTGGAGGCTCAACGTTGTGTACAGATGGTGACCCAACGGAAGGTTTAAGATATGCCGATTCGATGTTTTGCGGTGTTGCCCCTCTGGGGGTAGGTTTGGCTGACGATATTACGGAAAAGATCAAAAAAGGCTTATATGTGGATATTTGGTCCTTACTGTCGGTGGACCACGTTATGGTAGACAAGGAACGGTTGTCCGAACGTGGAGCGAAGAAGAAGCCAAAAATCGCCAAGACGTTCGGCAATTGGCTTCAAGCTTATCTGGTTTTGGGTCACGTAGTGTGTCAGCATCAGCCGAGTAAAGGACCGGAGTTGATGGTTTATTTAAATACAATACACAGCGCCTACAAGCTGCACGGTGGGTCAGCTTGGTGGCGCTATGATGAAGACTTCCGACAGCGGGTATCGGGAATGAGCCACATAAGCTGGGCCACAAAAGCAACTGATGTGTGGATCCAGCTTATTCTGGCGCAACGGCCCGCCAGAGCGTCCTTTCCTGCGGGAGGCGGGCAACAGCCCCCCGCGGCTGCTCAGAGACCCAATGGCTCATGTTGGCTC
Organism: Eleutherodactylus coqui; assembly: GCA_035609135.1. Lineage (NCBI taxonomy): Eukaryota > Metazoa > Chordata > Amphibia > Anura > Eleutherodactylidae > Eleutherodactylus > Eleutherodactylus coqui. The sequence goes on along the minus strand of CM069406.1, from coordinate 332,448,007 downwards.
TACAACGAGGGCCATTGCAGGTTTTATGCCACCTGCAAATTCCGGCATGAATGCTCAGTTTGTGGGGGCCAGCATTCAGCAATTCGCTGCTTCAAGAAACAAAGAGCGTCTGCCACAGTGGGTGGTGCCGGTGGAGCGCCGAACCCCAGTGAAAAGCCGGGTCCTGGATCTGTGGTTAGACAGATACCACATGAAGCAGGCGGCAAAAATTCTTAAGGACGGTTTTTCGGAAGGTTTCGTTATTCCGTTTGCGTTTTCCCCCGCGTCTATGTTTGCCCCTAACGTAAAATCGGCGTTAGATAATATCTAATTAGTTAGGGAAAAATTGATTAAAGAAGTGGAGCTGGGCCGCATGGCCGGCCCTTTCGAAGTACCGCCTTTTACGAATTTGCGGGTGTCCCCCTTGGGTTTGGTACCCAAGAAGGAAACCGGAAAATTCCGTTTAATTCATCACCCATCCTTCCCAGCCGGAGATTCAGTTAACGACGGAATATCAAAAGAACAGGCAGCGGTCTCGTATACGTCGTTTGATTGCGCGGTGCATTTGGTCAGGGCGGCGGGTAAGGGAGCTCAGCTAGCTAAGACGGACATTGAGTCCGCCTTTGGCTTGTTACCAGTGCACCCCGATTGTTTCCACCTCCTGGAGTGTCGGGTGGACAATCAATTTTTCGTAGACATGTGTCTGCCGATGGGATGCTCGATTTCATGCTATTATTTCGAATTGTTTAGTTCTTTTCTGGAGTGGTTGCTCAAGCATGAGACGGGCATCTCATCGGTGATACAATATCTAGATGATTTTTTGTTCGTGGGCTCGGCGAACTCGGGCGATTGTGTATTTTTGCTTAAAACTTTCCAGTCCCTCATGCGACGGGTGGGAGTCCCGTTATCAGAAGAGAAAACTGTGGGCCCGGTAACCCGGATCACCTTCCTGGGAATCGAGAGTAGCTAGGTTACACCAGGTGGTCAATGAGGTGGCCAGCTGCAGGAAGGTCACCCTGCGTCAGATTCAGAGGCTGGCAGGCCTGCTTAATTTTGCGTGTAAAGTTATCCCTATGGGGCGGGTCTTCTCAAGAAGACTGACGTTACCTATGGCGGGGGTACGGGAACCCCATCATTTCGTGCGAGTAACACAAGGGATGAGAGCAGACTTACATATCTGGAAGGTGTTTTTGCAATCCTTCAACGGGCAAGTGATGTGCCCAAAGGAGGAGGTGACGGGTAGCGACATATGCTTGTTTGCAGACGTGGCCGGGTCGGGAGGTTTTGGTGTCATCCTTAATAACCATTGGTGCCGGGAGCCCTGGCCGCAGAGTTGGTTGGATAGAAATTGGATCAAAAATGTGACACTGTTGGAATTCTTTCCTTTGGTGGTAGCGTTGGAGTTATGGACCGCAGAGCTTCAGGACCGCAAGGTCTGTTTCTGGTCAGATAACGCGGCGGTGGTTCAGGTGATCAATAAGCAGACCTCGGCTTACCCACCCGTGTTGGCGTTGTTGAGGCATGTGGTTTTGAGATGCCTGCAAAGCAATATTTACTTGCGAGCCAGGCATGTTCCGGGTTGTGACAACGGAGCGGCTGACACACTCGCTCGTTTACAGATGGAGGCGTTCAGGGAGTGGCACCCTCAGGCGGAGGCCGAGGGGGCACGATGCCCCCCTCACTTATGGAAGCTGGCAGAGCAGAATTGCTGAAGCTGGTGGAGGCATCGGTCACGTGCGCGACGTGGAAGAGTTACAATTCCATTTGGTCGGATTGGCTATCATTGGCAGGCGGCTGCATGGTCGACGGCGAAAAGGCGCGGGCGGCCACGCTAGATATGTTGTTAGCGCTGCGGGAAAAACGGCGGTCGGTCGGAGCAGCTAAAAAACATTTAGCGGGAGTAGCCTTTTTGTTAAAACTACACGGCAAGGCGGACGTCACGAAGGAGTTTATTTTTCGCCAGATAATACGCGGTTGGAAAAAAGAGAAGACGCGCGTTGATAGACGACGGCCGATTACGTTTCCCTGTTAATGAGGCTATTAGAGCTGTTGGAAAGCGTTTGCGTTAATAGTTCGGAAGCGTTGCTATTCAGTGCGCCCTTTTTGGTGGCGTTTTTCGCGGCGTTGCGGATTGGAGAGCTGGTTCCAGCAAGTAAAAATAAGCCTGGTGGCCTGCTTCACAACGACGTGATTTGCTCGGGAGAGTCGTTACGAGTATGTATCAGAAAGTCCAAGATGGACATTTATGGCAGAGGCGGGTGGACAGCAATTAACAGCCTTGGCTCCAAGTGGTGCCCGGTGAGCACGGTCCGGGAGTATATGAGCTCGCGTAACATCTGTGACCAAGTCTTTGTTCATGCGGCGGGCGCCCCCCTCACCCGGTTCCAGTTTACGGTGGTTTTTCGCGCAGTCCTACGCGCAGCAGGTTTGGATGCGTCCGAGTTCGGTACGCATTCGTTCAGAATAGGGGCGGCAACCATGGCGGACGCACATGGTATGAAGGAGGAGGACGTAAAACGGCTGGGTAGATGGAAGTCGCAGGCCTATAAATCATACATTAGACCGGACTTAGTATTATAAGAACGTGAAGGTGTGATTAGCCTGGTCTGGTTCATGGCGTGTTTCGGTTGGTTGGTACGGGGTTTTTTCTTTGTTTCTGTGTTTCAGCTGCGGAACCGTGGAAAGTCTGGATTATCGGTCATTCATTCGTGTATTGGGCAGAAAAGAGGGCAGCAACTCGGCCATTAGGAAGGAGCTTAGGAATGACGGACACGGTGGTAAATTGGCACGGAGTTCGAGGCCTGCAGTGGCCTAGGTTGCTGCAGATCGTTACGGAAATCAGCAGGTGGACCCCCCGGAGAGTCATTCTGGTCGTGCACGCCGGGGGGAACGACCTAGGAAAAGTGAAGATGGGCGATTTACTCGTCCTAATAAAACAGGACACGCTCCGTTTTAGGGAGTGTTTTCGAGAATCCGTGCTGGTGTGGTCGGATATTATCGCCAGGAGATGTTGGAGGGGGGCAAAAAGCCCCGAAGCGATCGAGAATGTGCGAAAGGTGGTCAACCAGAGGATTTCATGTTCGTGCATTCCCTGGGAGGGATTGCTATACGCCATTGGGAGTTGGAGGACAGAGAGAGAGGTGCACTGAGGGATGACGGGGTACACCTGAATGACGTCGGATTGGACACTTTCTTGTTGGGACTGCAGGATGGCGTCGAACCTGCTTTAGCTCGGGTCCGTGGGGTGGGGCGGAATGCGCCGTAGGCAATGCATCGCATGCCGCGTGGCCTGAACTTTCCATGCTGGCTAGGAGGAAGGTTTACAAGCCCAAGGAAAGCGGGCTTACAAACGTCCAGGGGAACTGTTAAAGTTAAGCGGGTTGGAGCATGGGAAGGGTTAGCGAGTTAGAAATAGTTAAGAGGTAGTAGAGGTTAAACCTTTAATAAAGCTGTGGCCTACCCCACATTGACACACAAGAAGTCTCTGGGTAAGTTTTTGTTATACTGTTAAAGGAGCGTCAGTCAGGCTGATGCCCCCCAGTCCCAGGGACTGGATGCAGTATACACCACTGACCACCGGGGACTGGATGCAGTATACACCACTGATCACCGGGGACTGGGTGCAGTATACACCACTAATCACCAGGGACTGGGTGCAGTATACACCACTGATCACCAGGGACTGGATACAGTATACACCCCTGATCACCAGGGACTGGATGCAGTATACACCACTAATCACCAGGGACAGGATGCAGTATACACCCCTGATCACCAGGGACTGGATGCAGTATACACCACTAATCACCGGGGACTGGGTGCAGTATACACCACTAATCACCAGGGACTGGGTGCAGTATACACCCCTGATCACCAGGGACTGGGTGCAGTATACACCCCTGATCACCAGGGACTGGATGCAGTATACACCACTAATCACCGGGGACTGGGTGCAGTATACACCACTAATCACCAGGGACAGGGTGCAGTATACACCACTAATCACCGGGGACTGGATGCAGTATATACACCACTAATCACCAGGGACTGGGTGCAGTATACACCACTAATCACCGGGGACTGGATGCAGTATATACACCACTAATCACCAGGGACTGGATGCAGTATACACCACTGATCACCAGGGACTGGTTGCAGTATACACCACCGATCACCAGCGACTAGATGCAGTATATACACCACCGATCACCAGGGACAGAGTACTGTATACACCACTGATCACCAGAGACTGGATGCAGTATATACACCACTGATCACCAGGGACTGGGTGCAGTATACACCACTAATCACCGGGGACTGGATGCAGTATATACACCACTAATCACCAGGGACTGGATGCAGTATACACCACTGATCACCAGGGACTGGTTGCAGTATACACCACCGATCACCAGCGACTAGATGCAGTATATACACCACCGATCACCAGGGACAGAGTACTGTATACACCACTGATCACCAGAGACTGGATGCAGTATATACACCACTGATCACCAGGGACTGGGTGCAGTATACACCACTGATCACCAGGGACTGGGTGCAGTATACACCACTGATCACCAGGGACTGGATGCAGTATACATCTCTGATCACCAGGGACTGGATACAGTATACACCACTGATCACCAGGGACTGGATGCAGTATACACCACTGATCACCAGGGACTGGATGCAGTATACACCACTAATCACCAGGGACAGGATGCAGTATACACCACTAATCACCAGGGACTGGGTGCAGTATATACACCACTGATCACCAGGGACTGGATGCAGTATACACCCCTGATCACCAGGGACTGGATACAGTATACACCACTGATCACCAGGGACTGGGTGCAGTATACACCACTAATCACCAGGGACAGGATGCAGTATACACCACTAATCACCAGGGACTGGGTGCAGTATACACCACTAATCACCAGGGACTGGATGCAGTATACACCCCTGATCACCAGGGACTGGATACAGTATACACCCCTGATCACCAGGGACTGGATGCAGTATACACCACTGATCACCAGGGACTGGATGCAGTATACACCACTAATCACCAGGGACTGGGTGCAGTATACACCACTAATCACCAGGGACAGGATGCAGCATACACCACTGATCACCAGGGACTGGATGCAGTATACACCACTAATCACCAGGGACAGGATGCAGTATACACCACTGATCACCGGGGACTGGATGCAGTATACACCACTGATCACCGGGCACTGGATGCAGTATATACACCACTGATCACCAGGGACTGGATGCAGTATACACCACTGACCACCGGGGACTGGATGCAGTATACACCACTGATCACCAGGAACTGGATGCAGTATATACACCACTGATCACCAGGGACTGGGTGCAGTATACACCACCGATCACCAGGGACTAGATGCAGTATATACACCACCGATCACCAGGGACAGAGTACTGTATACACCACTGATCACCAGAGACTGGATGCAGTATATACACCACTGATCACCAGAGACAGAGTACTGTATACACCACTGATCACCAGGGACTGGGTGCAGTATATACACCACTAATCACCAGGGACTGGGTGCAGTATACACCACTAATCACCAGGGACAGGATGCAGCATACACCACTGATCACCAGGGACTGGATGCAGTATACACCACTAATCACCAGAGACAGAGTACTGTATACACCACTGATCACCAGGGACTGGATGCAGTATATACACCACTAATCACCAGGGACTGGGTGCAGTATACACCACTAATCACCAGGGACAGGATGCAGCATACACCACTGATCACCAGGGACTGGGTGCAGTATACACCACTGATCACCAGGGACTGGGTGCAGTATACACCACTGATCACCAGGGACTGGGTGCAGTATATACACCACTAATCACCAGGGACTGGGTGCAGTATACACCACTAATCACCAGGGACAGGATGCAGCATACACCACTGATCACCAGGGACTGGGTGCAGTATACACCACTGATCACCAGGGACTGGATGCAGTATACACCACTAATCACCAGGGACTGGATGCAGCATAAGCCACTGATCACCAGGGACTGGGTGCAGTATACACCACTAATCACCAGGGACTGGGTGCAGTATACACCACTAATCACCAGGGACTGGATGCAGTATATACACCACTAATCACCAGGGACTGGATGCAGTATACACCACTGATCACCAGGGACTGGTTGCAGTATATACACCACTGATCACCAGGGACTGGGTGCAGTATACACCACCGATCACCAGGGACTAGATGCAGTATATACACCACCGATCACCAGGGACAGAGTACTGTATACACCACTGATCACCAGAGACTGGATGCAGTATATACACCACTGATCACCAGAGACAGAGTACTGTATACACCACTGATCACCAGGGACTGGGTGCAGTATATACACCACTGATCACCAGGGACTGGGTGCAGTATACACCACTGATCACCAGGGACTGGATGCAGTATACACCCCTGATCACCAGGGACTGGATACAGTATACACCACTGATCACCAGGGACTGGATGCAGTATACACCACTGATCACCAGGGACTGGATGCAGTATACACCACTAATCACCAGGGACTGGGTGCAGTATACACCACTAATCACCAGGGACAGGATGCAGTATACACCACTAATCACCAGGGACTGGGTGCAGTATACACCACTAATCACCAGGGACTGGATGCAGTATACACCCCTGATCACCAGGGACTGGATACAGTATACACCCCTGATCACCAGGGACTGGATGCAGTATACACCACTGATCACCAGGGACTGGATGCAGTATACACCACTAATCACCAGGGACTGGGTGCAGCATACACCACTAATCACCAGGGACAGGATGTAGCATACACCACTGATCACCAGGGACTGGGTGCAGTATACACCACTGATCACCAGGGACTGGATGCAGTATACACCACTGATCACCGGGGACTGGATGCAGTATACACCACTGATCACCGGGCACTGGATGCAGTACATACACCACTGATCACCAGGGACTGGATGCAGTATACACCACTGACCACCGGGGACTGGATGCAGTATACACCACTGATCACCAGGGACTGGATGCAGTATATACACCACCGATCACCAGGGACTGGATGCAGTATACACCACTGACCACCGGGGACTGGATGCAGAATACACCACTGATCACCAGGGACTGGGTGCAGTATACACCACTAATCACCAGGGACTGGGTGCAGTATACACCACTGATCACCAGGGACTGGATGCAGTATACACCACTAATCACCGGGGACTGGATGCAGTATACACCCCTGATCACCAGGGACTGGATGCTGTATACACCCCTGATCACCAGGGACTGGATGCAGTATACACCCCTGATCACCAGGGACTGGATACAGTATACACCACTGATCACCAGGGACTGGATGCAGTATACACCACTGATCACCAGGGACTGGATGCAGTATACACCACTGATCACCAGGGACTGGAAGCAGTATACACCACTGATCACCAGGGACTGGATGCAGTATACACCACTGATCACCAGGGACTGGATGCAGTATACACCACTGATCACCAGGGACTGGATGCAGTATACACCCCTGATCACCAGGGACTGGATGCAGTATACACCACTGACCACCGGGGACTGGATGCAGTATACACCACTGACCACCGGGGACTGGGTGCAGTATATACACCACTAATCACCAGGGACTGGGTGCAGTATACACCACTGATCACCAGGGACTGGATACAGTATACACCCCTGATCACCAGGGACTGGATGCAGTATACACCACTGATCACCAGGGACTGGATGCAGTATACACCACTAATCACCAGGGACTGGGTGCAGTATACACCACTGATCACCAGGGACTGGATACAGTATACACCCCTGATCACCAGGGACTGGATGCAGTATACACCACTGATCACCAGGGACTGGATGCAGTATACACCACTAATCACCGGGGACTGGGTGCAGTATACACCACTAATCACCAGGGACAGGGTGCAGTATACACCACTAATCACCGGGGACTGGATGCAGTATATACACCACTAATCACCAGGGACTGGGTGCAGTATACACCACTAATCACCGGGGACTGGATGCAGTATATACACCACTAATCACCAGGGACTGGATGCAGTATACACCACTGATCACCAGGGACTGGTTGCAGTATATACACCACTGATCACCAGGGACTGGGTGCAGTATACACCACCGATCACCAGCGACTAGATGCAGTATATACACCACCGATCACCAGGGACAGAGTACTGTATACACCACTAATCACCAGAGACTGGATGCAGTATATACACCACTGATCACCAGGGACTGGGTGCAGTATACACCACTGATCACCAGGGACTGGGTGCAGTATACACCACTGATCACCAGGGACTGGATGCAGTATACATCTCTGATCACCAGGGACTGGATACAGTATACACCACTGATCACCAGGGACTGGATGCAGTATACACCACTGATCACCAGGGACTGGATGCAGTATATACACCACTGATCAGCAGGGACTGGATGCAGTATACACCACTAATCACCAGGGACTGGGTGCAGTATACACCACTAATCACCAGGGACAGGATGCAGTATACACCACTAATCACCAGGGACTGGGTGCAGTATACACCACTAATCACCAGGGACTGGATGCAGTATACACCCCTGATCACCCGGGACTGGATACAGTATACACCCCTGATCACCAGGGACTGGATGCAGTATACACCACTGATCACCAGGGACTGGATGCAGTATACACCACTGATCACCAGGGACTGGGTGCAGTATACACCACTAATCACCAGGGACAGGATGCAGCATACACCACTGATCACCAGGGACTGGATGCAGTATACACCACTAATCACCAGGGACAGGATGCAGTATACACCACTGATCACCGGGGACTGGATGCAGTATACACCACTGATCACCGGGCACTGGATGCAGTATATACACCACTGATCACCAGGGACTGGATGCAGTATACACCACTGACCACCGGGGACTGGATGCAGTATACACCACTGATCACCAGGAACTGGATGCAGTATATACACCACTGATCACCAGGGACTGGGTGCAGTATACACCACCGATCACCAGGGACTAGATGCAGTATATACACCACCGATCACCAGGGACAGAGTACTGTATACACCACTGATCACCAGAGACTGGATGCAGTATATACACCACTGATCACCAGAGACAGAGTACTGTATACACCACTGATCACCAGGGACTGGGTGCAGTATATACACCACTAATCACCAGGGACTGGGTGCAGTATACACCACTAATCACCAGGGACAGGATGCAGCATACACCACTGATCACCAGGGACTGGGTGCAGTATACACCACTGATCACCAGGGACTGGATGCAGTATACACCACTAATCACCAGGGACTGGATGCAGCGTAAGCCACTGATCACCAGGGACTGGGTGCAGTATACACCACTAATCACCAGGGACTGGGTGCAGTATACACCACTAATCACCAGGGACTGGATGCAGTATATACACCACTAATCACCAGGGACTGGATGCAGTATACACCACTGATCACCAGGGACTGGTTGCAGTATATACACCACTGATCACCAGGGACTGGGTGCAGTATACACCACCGATCACCAGGGACTAGATGCAGTATATACACCACCGATCACCAGGGACAGAGTACTGTATACACCACTGATCACCAGAGACTGGATGCAGTATATACACCACTGATCACCAGAGACAGAGTACTGTATACACCACTGATCACCAGGGACTGGGTGCAGTATATACACCACTGATCACCAGGGACTGGGTGCAGTATACACCACTGATCACCAGGGACTGGATGCAGTATACACCCCTGATCACCAGGGACTGGATACAGTATACACCACTGATCACCAGGGACTGGATGCAGTATACACCACTGATCACCAGGGACTGGATGCAGTATACACCACTAATCACCAGGGACTGGGTGCAGTATACACCACTAATCACCAGGGACAGGATGCAGTATACACCACTAATCACCAGGGACTGGGTGCAGTATACACCACTAATCACCAGGGACTGGATGCAGTATACACCCCTGATCACCAGGGACTGGATACAGTATACACCCCTGATCACCAGGGACTGGATGCAGTATACACCACTGATCACCAGGGACTGGATGCAGTATACACCACTAATCACCAGGGACTGGGTGCAGTATACACCACTAATCACCAGGGACAGGATGCAGCATACACCACTGATCACCAGGGACTGGGTGCAGTATACACCACTGATCACCAGGGACTGGATGCAGTATACACCACTAATCACCAGGGACAGGATGCAGTATACACCACTGATCACCGGGGACTGGATGCAGTATACACCACTGATCACCGGGCACTGGATGCAGTATATACACCACTGATCACCAGGGACTGGATGCAGTATACACCACTGACCACCGGGGACTGGATGCAGTATACACCACTGATCACCAGGGACTGGATGCAGTATATACACCACCGATCACCAGGGACTGGATGCAGTATACACCACTGACCACCGGGGACTGGATGCAGAATACACCACTGATCACCAGGGACTGGGTGCAGTATACACCACTAATCACCAGGGACTGGGTGCAGTATACACCACTGATCACCAGGGACTGGATGCAGTATACACCACTAATCACCGGGGACTGGATGCAGTATACACCCCTGATCACCAGGGACTGGATGCTGTATACACCCCTGATCACCAGGGACTGGATGCAGTATACACCCCTGATCACCAGGGACTGGATACAGTATACACCACTGATCACCAGGGACTGGATGCAGTATACACCACTGATCACCAGGGACTGGATGCAGTATACACCACTGATCACCAGGGACTGGAAGCAGTATACACCACTGATCACCAGGGACTGGATGCAGTATACACCACTGATCACCAGGGACTGGATGCAGTATACACCACTGATCACCAGGGACTGGATGCAGTATACACCCCTGATCACCAGGGACTGGATGCAGTATACACCACTGACCACCGGGGACTGGATGCAGTATACACCACTGATCACCGGGCACTGGATGCAGTATATACACCACTAATCACCAGGGACTGGATGCAGCATACACCACTGATCACCAGGGACTGGGTGCAGTATACACCACTAATCACCAGGGACTGGGTGCAGTATACACCACTAATCACCGGGGACTGGATGCAGTATATACACCACTAATCACCAGGGACTGGATGCAGTTGTGAGGGGTAAATTCACGTTTATGCCTTATTGACTACAGCGACTCCATTTTGTATTCTTTGCTTTTGCTAAACACATGTATTTGTACATCTTTCACTTTTGAACTAGAAGAATGTTAGACCCAATTATAATAATGATTTCGAATCCTTATCAGCTTCCTCTCTCACATGCATTCTTTCCCTTGAGAAAGTTCACTCCTTTCTCTCAGAAGTGTCCAGGAATGTTTTGTTTTGTTACAGGTGTCACCGGACATTGATATATTGTTTATGTAGGAGACTTCTCTAAAAGATGTGTAATGCTAATTAAAATCTGCAGATGCTATGTAACCTTGGGCATGCGCAGTAATCAAATCATACGTCAGCAAACTTTTCCCTATAACTTCTGTAATACTCTGAATAAACGCACTTCACTCTGACAACTCATCCAGCATGTGGTTGTCCATTTGTGTCGTCTATGGGTACCCATATCTAAGAGACTAATCTGGAGGCAGACAGCATCCGCTCTACGGTCAAGACTTGATTGACCCCCCACATTACTTGGCGCAACCAACGAGGGCCAGAATTTAACTCCTTACCTGCAGCCAATATCTGACAACCCTGCCTGCCGACCATCCGGACTAGGGGACACGGGACCTCAGATCTACAAAACACCGGTGTAAGGTAAGCCATTGACTTATCACTCAAAGATCTGAGCCCCCCTGTCTCCAAGAGCCACGTGTCGACAGAAAGGTTTGTTGCTGCATGTTTATAGGATACTTCTGCCTGTGTAACTTACGGTGTTCTTAGTAACCGTGTTAGACGGAAAGAACCCACATGTGTATATTGCCATGCTGTCTGCTGGAACCATTGAATTGATAACTTTCTGTTGTACTCTGACTGCCGCACTCATTTTCCTAGCTGTCATTTGTTATAAGATCACAGAGGCCGCGTATAAAGGTGAGAGGTGGTTTCCTCTCTCTCCATAAAAAGTCTACTAGTAAACATCCATACCCTGCCAGCCGTAGGCTTGGCAGAAGGGACTGTGTCCTGATCTACCCGAAGGACTGAGGTAGAGACAGCGGACACCAAGTCCATAATACTAATAAGTGAATATTAAAACATTCATACCCTGCCAGCCGCGACCTGGCAGAAGGGACTGTCCTGATCTACCCGAAGGACTGAGGTAGAGACAGCGGACACCAAAGTCCATAATACACATTTGTGTCCTGCCCATAGTACACATTTGTGTCCTGCCAGCCGCGACCTGGCAGAAGGGACTTAAAAGGTCATCGCGACCGCCAGATTTACCGGTGAATCAAAAATGGCAAGTCCAATTATTAGTATGGGGTCTCAGTTCTTGACCCCTATTGAGATAATTAGGGAGAGAGAGGGGGAGGACAGTTATAAACAAGCCCGTAAAGTTTACAAGCTGATAGGGCTTAAAAAGGCAGGAACTTTCAACTATGAGTTCTGGCGGCAGTACGGAACAAAACACAAGAAAGCTATCAAAGACGCCGGTCTAGATAAAGGAGTAGAGGCCATAATCAAATATAGTAGAAAGGCAAACGTAGAACGGTGGGATTATGAGCCGAGGTTTGAGGGCATACTTGTGTATGCACCCCTGGTGCGTGATCCGACCAGAATGCACCCGATTTTACCAACCGCAAGCAGCTCTGAGATTCTTCCTGAGTATCAGAGTTGTACCGCTGCAACTCCACCACAAGAGCCCCAAAGAGAAAAAAAAAACCTTATTGGCATTGTCCCAGATGCGGACAACGACACCCTTTACAAAAAAAAAACAGCTTTAACTATGTGTAAACAGGAAAAGAATGAAACCGTTGAATGCTATTTTGGCAGACTAGAAACAAAGGCTAGAGACATGGGTCTCACCCTCTGTGCAGATGAAGTGTACTACCCAATGATGTGTGAAGCGTTCATGCAAGGCATTGGCCCATCATTGGCAAGTAAAATAAAAGCATGCACCCCTGATTGGCGACAAGCCAAGCCCGGAGACTTGTATAAAAAGGCAGTAGGGTTTGCTATGGATAAGAAGCGCCCTGCAGTGGCGGTCAAATACTATAGCAACCAGGGGGGGAAGGTGCAGCCCCAAGACAAATCCAAAAACAAAACACGCAAGTGTTACAACTGCGGCAAGGTAGGCCACCTGGCCAAGCATTGCCGCTGTCCCAAGAAACCTTGTAACCAGGAGACGGATCAGGGCGCCACTCCCAGCGACAACGCCGCGTCGCCCGAATCCGTCCCAATGAAGTCCCGGCGATCCAGCCCCAGTATCCCTACCGTGGAAACAGAGGATAGAGGCACTCAGACTCTCGAGCCTGTTTCCATATGAAGTGAGGAAGCGCCCTTCCTTATAGACACTGGGGCTACAAATCCTGTCTCAAAAATTCATGTGAAATAGTAGAAATGTTTAAGGCAAAGAGTATGCCTATATGGAAAAGCAAGTTAGAGAAATAACAAAGGACAGACAAAGCAAGTTAGAATTTTGGGGATCTGAGACCCACAAAGTCTCACAGATTCAGAGATAAGCAAAAGTTGGTGAAAGTATGTTGATAGAAGGAGTAAGATACGTGTAGATACGGTAGTTATCAGAGAAAGAGAATTATTTTATAGTTTGTGTCCCTAGGGACATAAAGCAAGTCCATGCAGAATCTGTGGATAGTTATGTGTGACAAATAACCAATATTGTGTGTCTTCATGTTATGTAATCTAATTTTTTGTCATACGTTTAGTCTTTTGTCCTTTTTTTGTGTGAGCGTTTAACTATTCCTCTGCCGTCCAGGTTTGATTGGTGTGGTTTGGAGCCTGGATATTCTGGCTGTTTTCCAAAAATCTTAGTTCTGTTCCAGAGAGATAGAGGAATGCGTGCCTCTAAAAGCCAAAAAGATTAGAGTGGAGAACACTGAACGAGTAACCCTGCTTGCTTGAATAGAATGAAACCCGTAATGAATCCAATGAATCTTGCTGTTTTTGCTGTTCTTTGTGTAAATGTCAGTTTTGTAACTGGTCGGACGTGTGCATAATTGCTAAATGTGTGTTCATTAGTTTTACAAAGTGGTTGATGTGGAATCTGGTATACTTCTCTGGTATTACAGACAGTTAAAGTTTGACTGATCCCAGGGAGGGGTGAGAATGATTGAATGTATTTGTCTGCAAGATGAGGACAGTTGCATCCTGCGTGTTACGTCCTGTGTGAACTCTTACTAATATTTGAATGAGACTTGACCGCATGAACGGATGAGAATTAATGACCCGTGTTCAGACTGTAATGTATGCATAATGTGTGTGATGTAGGCGCTGTGTGCTGATAATTTGGCAGCCTGCCAACAAGTCATAATTATACTGTTTCTGAGAATGCTCTATAGAAGAAACGTACGGACGGCCATACCTGTACTTACACCTGCTGCCAAATTCCGCACCTTTCTGGGCCTTGTTTTCATACTGCCCCCATTGGTCCACTTTGTTTTCGCTCTTATACAACTACTTATTCTTTTCTCTCACCCTTTTATACTTCATCCGTTCTTTTCTGTACTGAATTTTCTGACCAGGTGACAGTATCGACACAAAAGTCCAGGGGACGACCACGGCCACCTGGATGCTACTCAGAATCCAGTGGCTCGAGGAGCTCCCTCATGTGTTTGTGTGGTGGCAGCAGTACAGGCAATGGTTAACAAATCTTCGGAGTTGGTCTTAAACCAACTCCCCCTAGTGGTCCTCACCCCCCCCATGACACCCGGAGCATATACACGCAAGTGCAACCCAAGCACTTATTTCTGGCCCGTCAAATCCAGCTACAATGTGCTCTTGTCATTCTTCTACTACTTTGAACTCGGTTACCCTTCCAATTAAGTACCCTAGTTCAAAAGGGGGGGAGAGAAGATATAGGTGATCTAGGTATTGCAGGTCAGCTATTTTTAAAGCTATTTTTAAATTTTAAATTTTTTTTTCTTTTTCCTTTTTACAACAAGGTGATCTATTTGAAATAGAATACCAGCCTGATTGTCTAGCGATAATCGGTGCAAGGGGCTTCAGAAGTGCCAATTCAGCTGGCAGAAACTGAACCGCTTGAGGTAATGTTTAAAGGGTCACGATACCTCACTCGCTTCCTTATGCTGGAAGGTCCTGAAAGCATATTGAGAATTGCGTGATGGGACCCTTGGGAGGTTGTATCAAACTTCACCCGTCCGGTGAGGCTTGTATACACCCCGGGTCTGAAAGTCACCCGACCTTATGTCGGATGGCAGCAGACCAAGCGACACCTCTACCCGTCCTCACTTTTACGTACGCAGAGGAACAAGCTCTTAGCCCCCTTGGTCCGTCAGTACCCCCTGGCACATGTCCAGGAAGATGTAATTGTAGACACTGTCTCTTCTTTATGTCAACTGAAAGTTTTTGTTAATAATGTATATTCTGAGTTGTTTTTGTAGATGGTACCAGGGTAATTGATGACTCCACGATGGATAAGCAGTGATCACGCAACAAGATGTCCTAAAAGCAGAATGCCTCCGCATGTCCCAGGACAGGAAGCGGAGTTACAGGCCCTCGCTGAGGCGTGTGGAGTGGTAAAAGGTAAGACGGCAAACATTTACACTGACTCCCAGTATGCATTTGGCATAGCTCATGACTACGGCCTAACATGGAAGGCCAGACAGCTTGTTAAGAATGGTGCAGCGGTGACAAAGTGGAAAGCTCACACCAATTCCTACAGCAGAGAAACAAGAGGCAACACCATCACAGATCATACAGCAAAGGCAGCGGCCCTTAAGCCGTGGAAGAAAAGAAGAATTTAACAATAATTTGGACTTTGAATTACTTTGATACAAACATTGGACTTTTGATATGCTAAAGACTTTACAAATACAAGCAGCAGAAATGGGACGGTGAATGGCGAACAGTCAACAGAACTTGCCCACCAAGGTCCCTGTGCCCCATGATGGCCCAGCAAATGCACGGAAAGACACACCTACCGGGGGTCCAGATGTCCGCCTTGAGGTCGTGTCCTCTGGCCTGCTTCGTCGCCTCCGGTGCCGTTCCGGCATGACGTGCCCACAAGGGTCTTTCTGACTTTATTCCTGACAATGTTGCCTCCTGTGGCTAGAAACGCACTGACGCCGAAATCTGCGATCTGCACGGAGCCGTCTTCGCCCCGGGGAATGTTTCCAGCCTTAACATCCCTGTGGATCTGGCCGTTCTTATGCAGGTACTCCAGGCCTTCTAGCATCTCCTTCAGCATGGTGGCGATGCTTGCCTCATCCAGCACTCCGTTCCAAGCAGCAATGAGATCGACGCTTGAACACGGACGGGTGGCTCCTGGGTTTCCTGTAGTTGCTGCATCATCACTTGTCCAATTTTGCATGACCTTTGCCGTAAGCAACAGGGCAGAAGTAAATTTGCCACATAACACTTGCCTAGACCACTCTACCCATTTCAGGGATTGCAATTTGACTACACTCAGCTCCCACTTGTTGGGAAGTATGAATACGTGCTTGTTGTTGTTGATGTCTTTCCAGGTCGGAGACCTACCCTGTTATCAAGGTAAATAAGCAGGTAATCGCACAGGAGCTGATGAATGAGGTAATCCGCAGATACGAGGTACCGGAAGTGATTGACTCAAACAAAGGTACACACTTCACACCTGCAGAGTTTAGACAAAGTTAACAGACTAAATGGTACGCTTAAGTTAAAGAAAGTGTTGTTTGGCTTTATGCCAAGATTGGGGTTGTATCATCCACAAGCCCTACAGCAGGGCTATGACATAGTAGCCGGATATGTAAAGCACCTGTGTGACCAACTAATGGTAACCCAGAATCTAGTCTTTTTCTCCCATTCCAGGCCCAGACAACTTAGAGGGATCTCATTCCCTACTACCTGGAGATTGGGTGGTCGCAAAGAGACGTGTCCGGAAATCCCTAGGGCCCAGAGTCAAAGGGCCCTGTCAAGTCCTGCTGACCACACCTACTTTAGTAAAGTTGAAAGAACTGTTGTTTGTTTTAGGACTAATGGACTTTTCACGCCCTACCTTTGTCCCCCCCCCATGAGAAGGAAAAATGAAGGACATTTTGTTTATTGATGGACTTTTGGACTCTTCACTCCATGCTTCACCCTTGTGAGAGGGTGCAAAGGGACAATGCCCAAAACCACCTTGTTAGGCACCACCAAGTACTGTTGGACTTGTACACACACCTGGTGCCACTGGTTTTCCTTTCTTGGCTGTTCCTGTTCCGTCAAAAGAACTGTTTGCATGGACAAATGAAAACTCAGAAACCAGAGATAGCTGGTGGGGTAACACATTTAGTGCTTTGAACCCTGCCAATTGGTTTTCTGGTTTAGGAGGTTGGTTTATGGGGATCCTACAAAGTATATTACAAGTTGTGATGATTTTATTATGCATTTATAGAGCAATTAAGGTTATAATTTCATGTATTTCTAAATGTACTGAAAAAGCTTTCTCTTCGCCGATATGAATCACGTGTTTATGGACTAGGAGTCATACTTGTCTTGACCCCATGTCCAAAACGGGGGAATGTGAGGGGTAAATTCACGTTTATGCCTTATTGACTACAGCGACTCCATTTTGTATTCTTTGCTTTTGCTAAACACATGTATTTGTACATCTTTCACTTTTGAACTAGAAGAATGTTAGACCCAATTATAATAATGATTTCGAATCCTTATCAGCTTCCTCTCTCACATGCATTCTTTCCCTTGAGAAAGTTCACTCCTTTCTCTCAGAAGTGTCCAGGAATGTTTTGTTTTGTTACAGGTGTCACCGGACATTGATATATTGTTTATGTAGGAGACTTCTCTAAAAGATGTGTAATGCTAATTAAAATCTGCAGATGCTATGTAACCTTGGGCATGCGCAGTAATCAAATCATACGTCAGCAAACTTTTCCCTATAACTTCTGTAATACTCTGAATAAACGCACTTCACTCTGACAACTCATCCAGCATGTGGTTGTCCATTTGTGTCGTCTATGGGTACCCATATCTAAGAGACTAATCTGGAGGCAGACAGCATCCGCTCTACGGTCAAGACTTGATTGACCCCCCACACAGTATACACCACTGACCACCGGGGACTGGATGCAGTATACACCACTGATCACCAGGGACTGGGTGCAGTATACACCACTAATCACCAGGGACTGGGTGCAGTATACACCACTGATCACCAGGGACTGGATGCAGTATACACCACTAATCACCGGGGACTGGATGCAGTATACACCCCTGATCACCAGGGACTGGATGCAGTATACACCCCTGATCACCAGGGACTGGATGCAGTATACACCCCTGATCACCAGGGACTGGATACAGTATACACCACTGATCACCAGGGACTGGATGCAGTATACACCACCGATCACCAGGGACTGGATGCAGTATACACCACTAATCACCAGGGACTGGGTGCAGTATACACCACTAATCACCAGGGACAGGATGCAGCATACACCACTGATCACCAGGGACTGGATGCAGTATACACCACTAATCACCGGGGACAGGATGCAGTATACACCACTGATCACCGGGCACTGGATGCAGTATATACACCACTAATCACCAGGGACTGGATGCAGCATACACCACTGATCACCAGGGACTGGGTGCAGTATACACCACTAATCACCAGGGACTGGGTGCAGTATATACACCACTGATCACCAGGGACTGGTTGCAGTATATACACCACTGATCACCAGGGACTGGGTGCAGTATACACCACCGATCACCAGGGACTAGATGCAGTATATACACCACCGATCACCAGGGACAGAGTACTGTATACACCACTGATCACCAGAGACTGGATGCAGTATATACACCACTGATCACCAGAGACAGAGTACTGTATACACCACTGATCACCAGGGACTGGATGCAGTATATACACCACTGATCACCAGGGAGTGGTTGCAGTATATACACCAATAATCACCAGGGACTGGGTGCAGTATACACCACTGATCACCAGGGACTGGGTGCAGTATACACCACTGATCACCAGGGACTGGATGCAGTATACATCCCTGATCACCAGGGACTGGATACAGTATACACCACTGATCACCAGGGACTGGATGCAGTATACACCACTGATCACCAGGGACTGGATGCAGTATACACCACTAATCACCAGGGACTGGGTGCAGTATACACCACTAATCACCAGGGACAGGATGCAGTATACACCACTAATCACCAGGGACTGGGTGCAGTATACACCACTAATCACCAGGGACTGGATGCAGTATACACCCCTGATCACCAGGGACTGGATACAGTATACACCCCTGATCACCAGGGACTGGATGCAGTATACACCACTGATCACCAGGGACTGGATGCAGTATACACCACTAATCACCAGGGACAGGGTGCAGTATACACCACTAATCACCAGGGACAGGATGCAGCATACACCACTGATCACCAGGGACTGGGTGCAGTATACACCACTGATCACCAGGGACTGGATGCAGTATACACCACTAATCACCAGGGACAGGATGCAGTATACACCACTGATCACCGGGGACTGGATGCAGTATACACCACTGATCACCGGGCACTGGATGCAGTATATACACCACTGATCACCAGGGACTGGATGCAGTATACACCACTGACCACCGGGGACTGGATGCAGTATACACCACTGATCACCAGGAACTGGATGCAGTATATACACCACTGATCACCAGGGACTGGATGCAGTATATACACCACTAATCACCAGGGACTGGGTGCAGTATACACCACTAATCACCAGGGACAGGATGCAGCATACACCACTGATCACCAGGGACTGGGTGCAGTATACACCACTGATCACCAGGGACTGGATGCAGTATACACCACTAATCACCAGGGACTGGGTGCAGTATACACCACTAATCACCGGGGACTGGATGCAGTATATACACCACTAATCACCAGGGACTGGATGCAGTATACACCACTGATCACCAGGGACTGGTTGCAGTATATACACCACTGATCACCAGGGACTGGGTGCAGTATACACCACCGATCACCAGGGACTAGATGCAGTATATACACCACCGATCACCAGGGACAGAGTACTGTATACACCACTGATCACCAGAGACTGGATGCAGTATATACACCACTGATCACCAGAGTCAGAGTACTGTATACACCACTGATCACCAGGGACTGGGTGCAGTATATACACCACTGATCACCAGGGACTGGGTGCAGTATACACCACTGATCACCAGGGACTGGATGCAGTATACACCCCTGATCACCAGGGACTGGATACAGTATACACCACTGATCACCAGGGACTGGATGCAGTATACACCACTGATCACCAGGGACCGGATGCAGTATACACCACTAATCACAAGGGACTGGGTGCAGTATACACCACTAATCACCAGGGACAGGATGCAGTATACACCACTAATCACCAGGGACTGGGTGCAGTATACACCACTAATCACCAGGGACTGGATGCAGTATACACCCCTGATCACCAGGGACTGGATACAGTATACACCCCTGATCACCAGGGACTGGATGCAGTATACACCACTGATCACCAGGGACTGGATGCAGTATACACCACTAATAACCAGGGACTGGGTGCAGTATACACCACTAATCACCAGGGACAGGATGCAGCATACACCACTGATCACGAGGGACTGGATGCAGTATACACCACTAATCACCAGGGACAGGATGCAGTATACACCACTGATCACCAGGGACTGGGTGCAGTATACACCACTGATCACCAGGGACTGGATGCAGTATACACCACTAATCACCAGGTACTGGGTGCAGTATACACCACTAATCACCAGGGACAGGATGCAGCATACACCACTGATCACCAGGGACTGGGTGCAGTATACACCACTGATCACCAGGGACTGGATGCAGTATACACCACTAATCACCAGGGACTGGGTGCAGTATACACCACTGATCACCAGAGACAGAGTACTGTATACACCACTGATCACCAGAGACTGGATGCAGTATATACACCACTGATCACCAGAGACAGAGTACTGTATACACCACTGATCACCAGGGACTGGATGCAGTATATACACCACTGATCACCAGGGACTGGGTGCAGTATACACCACTGATCACCAGGGACAGGGTGCAGTATACACCACTGACCACCGGGGACTGGATGCAGTATACACCACTGATCACCAGGGACTGGATGCAGTATACACCACTGATCACCAGGGACTGGATGCAGCATACACCACTAATCACCAGGGACTGGGTGCAGTATACACCACTAATCACCAGGGACTGGGTGCAGTATACACCACTAATCACCAGGGACTGGATGCAGCATACACCACTAATCACCAGGGACTGGGTGCAGTATACACCACTAATCACCGGAGACTGGATGCAGCATACACCACTGATCACCAGGGACTGGGTGCAGTATACACCACTGATCACCAGGGACTGGATGAAGTATACACCACTAATCACCAGGGACAGGATGCAGTATACACCACTGATCACCGGGGACTGGATGCAGTATACACCACTGATCACCGGGCACTGGATGCAGTATATACACCACTGATCACCAGGGACTGGATGCAGTATACACCACTGACCACCGGGGACTGGATGCAGTATACACCACTGATCACCAGGAACTGGATGCAGCATACACCAATAATCACCAGGGACTGGGGGCAGTATACACCACTAATCACCAGGGACAGGATGCAGCATACACCACTGATCACCAGGGACTGGATGCAGTATACACCACTGATCACCAGGGACTGGATGCAGTATACACCACTGATCACCAGGGACTGGGTGCAGTATACACCACTAATCACCAGGGACTGGATGCAGTATATACACCACTAATCACCAGGGACTGGATGCAGTATACACCACTGATCACCAGGGACTGGTTGCAGTATATACACCACTGATCACCAGGGACTGGGTGCAGTATATACACCACTGATCACCAGAGACAGAGTACTGTATACACCACTGATCACCAGGGACTGGATGCAGTATATACACCACTGATCACCAGAGACAGAGTACTGTATACACCACTGATCACCAGGGACTGGATGCAGTATATACACCACTGATCACCAGGGACTGGTTGCAGTATATATACCAATAATCACCAGGGACTGGGTGCAGTATACACCACTGATCACCAGGGACTGGGTGCAGTATATACACCACTGATCACCGGGGACTGGATGCAGTATATACACCACCGATCACCAGGGACTGGTGAAGTATATACACCACTGATCACCAGGGACTGGGTGCAGTATACACCACTGATCACCAGGGACTGGATGGAGTATACACCACTGATCACCAGGAACTGGGTGAAGTATATACCACCGATCACCAGGGACTGGTGCAGTATACACCACCGATCACCAGGGACTGGATGGAGTATACACCACTGATCACCAGGGACTCTTGCAGTATATACACCACTGATCACCAGGGACAGGGTGCAGTATACACCACTGGTCACCAGAGACAGAGCACTGTATACACCACTGATCACCAGGGACTGGGTGCAGTATATACACCACTGATCACCAGGAACTGGATGCAGTATAGACCACTGATCACCAGGGACTGGATGCAGTATATACACCACTGATCACCAGGGACTGGATGCAGTATACACCACTGATCACCAGGGACTGGATGCAGTATATACACCACTGATCAGCAGGGACTGGATGCAGTATACACCACTAATCACCAGGGACTGGGTGCAGTATACACCACTAATCACCAGGGACAGGATGCAGTATACACCACTAATCACCAGGGACTGGGTGCAGTATACACCACTAATCACCAGGGACTGGATGCAGTATACACCCCTGATCACCCGGGACTGGATACAGTATACACCCCTGATCACCAGGGACTGGATGCAGTATACACCACTGATCACCAGGGACTGGATGCAGTATACACCACTGATCACCAGGGACTGGGTGCAGTATACACCACTAATCACCAGGGACAGGATGCAGCATACACCACTGATCACCAGGGACTGGATGCAGTGTACACCACTAATCACCAGGGACAGGATGCAGTATACACCACTGATCACCGGGGACTGGATGCAGTATACACCACTGATCACCGGGCACTGGATGCAGTATATACACCACTGATCACCAGGGACTGGATGCAGTATACACCACTGACCACCGGGGACTGGATGCAGTATACACCACTGATCACCAGGAACTGGATGCAGTATATACACCACTGATCACCAGGGACTGGGTGCAGTATACACCACCGATCACCAGGGACTAGATGCAGTATATACACCACCGATCACCAGGGACAGAGTACTGTATACACCACTGATCACCAGAGACTGGATACAGTATATACACCACTGATCACCAGAGACAGAGTACTGTATACACCACTGATCACCAGGGACTGGGTGCAGTATATACACCACTAATCACCAGGGACTGGGTGCAGTATACACCACTAATCACCAGGGACAGGATGCAGCATACACCACTGATCACCAGGGACTGGGTGCAGTATACACCACTGATCACCAGGGACTGGATGCAGTATACACCACTAATCACCAGGGACTGGATGCAGCATAAGCCACTGATCACCAGGGACTGGGTGCAGTATACACCACTAATCACCAGGGACTGGGTGCAGTATACACCACTAATCACCAGGGACTGGATGCAGTATATACACCACTAATCACCAGGGACTGGATGCAGTATACACCACTGATCACCAGGGACTGGTTGCAGTATATACACCACTGATCACCAGGGACTGGGTGCAGTATACACCACCGATCACCAGGGACTAGATGCAGTATATACACCACCGATCACCAGGGACAGAGTACTGTATACACCACTGATCACCAGAGACTGGATGCAGTATATACACCACTGATCACCAGAGACAGAGTACTGTATACACCACTGATCACCAGGGACTGGGTGCAGTATATACACCACTGATCACCAGGGACTGGGTGCAGTATACACCACTGATCACCAGGGACTGGATGCAGTATACACCCCTGATCACCAGGGACTGGATACAGTATACACCACTGATCACCAGGGACTGGATGCAGTATACACCACTGATCACCAGGGACTGGATGCAGTATACACCACTAATCACCAGGGACTGGGTGCAGTATACACCACTAATCACCAGGGACAGGATGCAGTATACACCACTAATCACCAGGGACTGGGTGCAGTATACACCACTAATCACCAGGGACTGGATGCAGTATACACCCCTGATCACCAGGGACTGGATACAGTATACACCCCTGATCACCAGGGACTGGATGCAGTATACACCACTGATCACCAGGGACTGGATGCAGTATACACCACTAATCACCAGGGACTGGGTGCAGTATACACCACTAATCACCAGGGACAGGATGCAGCATACACCACTGATCACCAGGGACTGGGTGCAGTATACACCACTGATCACCAGGGACTGGATGCAGTATACACCACTAATCACCAGGGACAGGATGCAGTATACACCACTGATCACCGGGGACTGGATGCAGTATACACCACTGATCACCGGGCACTGGATGCAGTATATACACCACTGATCACCAGGGACTGGATGCAGTATACACCACTGACCACCGGGGACTGGATGCAGTATACACCACTGATCACCAGGGACTGGATGCAGTATATACACCACCGATCACCAGGGACTGGATGCAGTATACACCACTGACCACCGGGGACTGGATGCAGAATACACCACTGATCACCAGGGACTGGGTGCAGTATACACCACTAATCACCAGGGACTGGGTGCAGTATACACCACTGATCACCAGGGACTGGATGCAGTATACACCACTAATCACCGGGGACTGGATGCAGTATACACCCCTGATCACCAGGGACTGGATGCTGTATACACCCCTGATCACCAGGGACTGGATGCAGTATACACCCCTGATCACCAGGGACTGGATACAGTATACACCACTGATCACCAGGGACTGGATGCAGTATACACCACTGATCACCAGGGACTGGATGCAGTATACACCACTGATCACCAGGGACTGGAAGCAGTATACACCACTGATCACCAGGGACTGGATGCAGTATACACCACTGATCACCAGGGACTGGATGCAGTATACACCACTGATCACCAGGGACTGGATGCAGTATACACCACTGATCACCAGGGACTGGATGCAGTATACACCCCTGATCACCAGGGACTGGATGCAGTATACACCACTGACCACCGGGGACTGGATGCAGTATACACCACTGATCACCGGGCACTGGATGCAGTATATACACCACTAATCACCAGGGACTGGATGCAGCATACACCACTGATCACCAGGGACTGGGTGCAGTATACACCACTAATCACCAGGGACTGGGTGCAGTATACACCACTAATCACCGGGGACTGGATGCAGTATATACACCACTAATCACCAGGGACTGGATGCAGTATACACCACTGACCACCGGGGACTGGATGCAGTATACACCACTGATCACCAGGGACTGGGTGCAGTATACACCACTAATCACCAGGGACTGGGTGCAGTATACACCACTGATCACCAGGGACTGGATGCAGTATACACCACTAATCACCGGGGACTGGATGCAGTATACACCCCTGATCACCAGGGACTGGATGCAGTATACACCCCTGATCACCAGGGACTGGATGCAGTATACACCCCTGATCACCAGGGACTGGATACAGTATACACCACTGATCACCAGGGACTGGATGCAGTATACACCACCGATCACCAGGGACTGGATGCAGTATACACCACTAATCACCAGGGACTGGGTGCAGTATACACCACTAATCACCAGGGACAGGATGCAGCATACACCACTGATCACCAGGGACTGGATGCAGTATACACCACTAATCACCGGGGACAGGATGCAGTATACACCACTGATCACCGGGCACTGGATGCAGTATATACACCACTAATCACCAGGGACTGGATGCAGCATACACCACTGATCACCAGGGACTGGGTGCAGTATACACCACTAATCACCAGGGACTGGGTGCAGTATATACACCACTAATCACCGGGGACTGGATGCAGTATATACACCACTAATCACCAGGGACTGGATGCAGTATACACCACTGATCACCAGGGACTGGTTGCAGTATATACACCACTGATCACCAGGGACTGGGTGCAGTATACACCACCGATCACCAGGGACTAGATGCAGTATATACACCACCGATCACCAGGGACAGAGTACTGTATACACCACTGATCACCAGAGACTGGATGCAGTATATACACCACTGATCACCAGAGACAGAGTACTGTATACACCACTGATCACCAGGGACTGGATGCAGTATATACACCACTGATCACCAGGGACTGGTTGCAGTATATACACCAATAATCACCAGGGACTGGGTGCAGTATACACCACTGATCACCAGGGACTGGGTGCAGTATACACCACTGATCACCAGGGACTGGATGCAGTATACATCCCTGATCACCAGGGACTGGATACAGTATACACCACTGATCACCAGGGACTGGATGCAGTATACACCACTGATCACCAGGGACTGGATGCAGTATACACCACTAATCACCAGGGACTGGGTGCAGTATACACCACTAATCACCAGGGACAGGATGCAGTATACACCACTAATCACCAGGGACTGGGTGCAGTATACACCACTAATCACCAGGGACTGGATGCAGTATACACCCCTGATCACCAGGGACTGGATACAGTATACACCCCTGATCACCAGGGACTGGATGCAGTATACACCACTGATCACCAGGGACTGGATGCAGTATACACCACTAATCACCAGGGACAGGGTGCAGTATACACCACTAATCACCAGGGACAGGATGCAGCATACACCACTGATCACCAGGGACTTGGTGCAGTATACACCACTGATCACCAGGGACTGGATGCAGTATACACCACTAATCACCAGGGACAGGATGCAGTATACACCACTGATCACCGGGGACTGGATGCAGTATACACCACTGATCACCGGGCACTGGATGCAGTATATACACCACTGATCACCAGGGACTGGATGCAGTATACACCACTGACCACCGGGGACTGGATGCAGTATACACCACTGATCACCAGGAACTGGATGCAGTATATACACCACTGATCACCAGGGACTGGATGCAGTATATACACCACTAATCACCAGGGACTGGGTGCAGTATACACCACTAATCACCAGGGACAGGATGCAGCATACACCACTGATCACCAGGGACTGGGTGCAGTATACACCACTGATCACCAGGGACTGGATGCAGTATACACCACTAATCACCAGGGACTGGGTGCAGTATACACCACTAATCACCGGGGACTGGATGCAGTATATACACCACTAATCACCAGGGACTGGATGCAGTATACACCACTGATCACCAGGGACTGGTTGCAGTATATACACCACTGATCACCAGGGACTGGGTGCAGTATACACCACCGATCACCAGGGACTAGATGCAGTATATACACCACCGATCACCAGGGACAGAGTACTGTATACACCACTGATCACCAGAGACTGGATGCAGTATATACACCACTGATCACCAGAGTCAGAGTACTGTATACACCACTGATCACCAGGGACTGGGTGCAGTATATACACCACTGATCACCAGGGACTGGGTGCAGTATACACCACTGATCACCAGGGACTGGATGCAGTATACACCCCTGATCACCAGGGACTGGATACAGTATACACCACTGATCACCAGGGACTGGATGCAGTATACACCACTGATCACCAGGGACCGGATGCAGTATACACCACTAATCACAAGGGACTGGGTGCAGTATACACCACTAATCACCAGGGACAGGATGCAGTATACACCACTAATCACCAGGGACTGGGTGCAGTATACACCACTAATCACCAGGGACTGGATGCAGTATACACCCCTGATCACCAGGGACTGGATACAGTATACACCCCTGATCACCAGGGACTGGATGCAGTATACACCACTGATCACCAGGGACTGGATGCAGTATACACCACTAATAACCAGGGACTGGGTGCAGTATACACCACTAATCACCAGGGACAGGATGCAGCATACACCACTGATCACGAGGGACTGGATGCAGTATACACCACTAATCACCAGGGACAGGATGCAGTATACACCACTGATCACCAGGGACTGGGTGCAGTATACACCACTGATCACCAGGGACTGGATGCAGTATACACCACTAATCACCAGGTACTGGGTGCAGTATACACCACTAATCACCAGGGACAGGATGCAGCATACACCACTGATCACCAGGGACTGGGTGCAGTATACACCACTGATCACCAGGGACTGGATGCAGTATACACCACTAATCACCAGGGACTGGGTGCAGTATACACCACTGATCACCAGAGACAGAGTACTGTATACACCACTGATCACCAGAGACTGGATGCAGTATATACACCACTGATCACCAGAGACAGAGTACTGTATACACCACTGATCACCAGGGACTGGATGCAGTATATACACCACTGATCACCAGGGACTGGGTGCAGTATACACCACTGATCACCAGGGACTGGGTGCAGTATACACCACTGACCACCGGGGACTGGATGCAGTATACACCACTGATCACCAGGGACTGGATGCAGTATACACCACTGATCACCAGGGACTGGATGCAGCATACACCACTAATCACCAGGGACTGGGTGCAGTATACACCACTAATCACCAGGGACTGGGTGCAGTATACACCACTAATCACCAGGGACTGGATGCAGCATACACCACTAATCACCAGGGACTGGGTGCAGTATACACCACTAATCACCGGAGACTGGATGCAGCATACACCACTGATCACCAGGGACTGGGTGCAGTATACACCACTGATCACCAGGGACTGGATGAAGTATACACCACTAATCACCAGGGACAGGATGCAGTATACACCACTGATCACCGGGGACTGGATGCAGTATACACCACTGATCACCGGGCACTGGATGCAGTATATACACCACTGATCACCAGGGACTGGATGCAGTATACACCACTGACCACCGGGGACTGGATGCAGTATACACCACTGATCACCAGGAACTGGATGCAGCATACACCAATAATCACCAGGGACTGGGTGCAGTATACACCACTAATCACCAGGGACAGGATGCAGTATACACCACTGATCACCAGGGACTGGATGCAGTATACACCACTGATCACCAGGGACTGGATGCAGTATACACCACTAATCACCGGAGACTGGATGCAGCATACACCACTGATCACCAGGGACTGGGTGCAGTATACACCACTAATCACCAGGGACTGGATGCAGTATATACACCACTAATCACCAGGGACTGGATGCAGTATACACCACTGATCACCAGGGACTGGTTGCAGTATATACACCACTGATCACCAGGGACTGGGTGCAGTATATACACCACTGATCACCAGAGACAGAGTACTGTATACACCACTGATCACCAGGGACTGGATGCAGTATATACACCACTGATCACCAGAGACAGAGTACTGTATACACCACTGATCACCAGGGACTGGATGCAGTATATACACCACTGATCACCAGGGACTGGTTGCAGTATATATACCAATAATCACCAGGGACTGGGTGCAGTATACACCACTGATCACCAGGGACTGGGTGCAGTATATACACCACTGATCACCGGGGACTGGATGCAGTATATACACCACCGATCACCAGGGACTGGTGAAGTATATACACCACTGATCACCAGGGACTGGGTGCAGTATACACCACTGATCACCAGGGACTGGATGGAGTATACACCACTGATCACCAGGAACTGGGTGAAGTATATACCACCGATCACCAGGGACTGGTGCAGTATACACCACCGATCACCAGGGACTGGATGGAGTATACACCACTGATCACCAGGGACTCTTGCAGTATATACACCACTGATCACCAGGGACAGGGTGCAGTATACACCACTGGTCACCAGAGACAGAGCACTGTATACACCACTGATCACCAGGGACTGGGTGCAGTATATACACCACTGATCACCAGGAACTGGATGCAGTATAGACCACTGATCACCAGGGACTGGATGCAGTATATACACCACTGATCACCAGGGACTGGATGCAGTATACACCACTGATCACCAGGGACTGGATGCAGTATATACACCACTGATCAGCAGGGACTGGGTGCAGTATACACCACTAATCACCAGGGACAGGATGCAGTATACACCACTAATCACCAGGGACTGGGTGCAGTATACACCACTAATCACCAGGGACTGGATGCAGTATACACCCCTGATCACCCGGGACTGGATACAGTATACACCCCTGATCACCAGGGACTGGATGCAGTATACACCACTGATCACCAGGGACTGGATGCAGTATACACCACTGATCACCAGGGACTGGGTGCAGTATACACCACTAATCACCAGGGACAGGATGCAGCATACACCACTGATCACCAGGGACTGGATGCAGTATACACCACTAATCACCAGGGACTGGGTGCAGTATACACCACTGATCACCGGGGACTGGATGCAGTATACACCACTGATCACCGGGCACTGGATGCAGTATATACACCACTGATCACCAGGGACTGGATGCAGTATACACCACTGACCACCGGGGACTGGATGCAGTATACACCACTGATCACCAGGAACTGGATGCAGTATATACACCACTGATCACCAGGGACTGGGTGCAGTATACACCACCGATCACCAGGGACTAGATGCAGTATATACACCACCGATCACCAGGGACAGAGTACTGTATACACCACTGATCACCAGAGACTGGATGCAGTATATACACCACTGATCACCAGAGACAGAGTACTGTATACACCACTGATCACCAGGGACTGGGTGCAGTATATACACCACTAATCACCAGGGACTGGGTGCAGTATACACCACTAATCACCAGGGACAGGATGCAGCATACACCACTGATCACCAGGGACTGGGTGCAGTATACACCACTGATCACCAGGGACTGGATGCAGTATACACCACTAATCACCAGGGACTGGATGCAGCATAAGCCACTGATCACCATGGACTGGGTGCAGTATACACCACTAATCACCAGGGACTGGGTGCAGTATACACCACTAATCACCAGGGACTGGATGCAGTATATACACCACTAATCACCAGGGACTGGATGCAGTATACACCACTGATCACCAGGGACTGGTTGCAGTATATACACCACCGATCACCAGGGACTAGATGCAGTATATACACCACCGATCACCAGGGACAGAGTACTGTATACACCACTGATCACCAGAGACTGGATGCAGTATATACACCACTGATCACCAGAGACAGAGTACTGTATACACCACTGATCACCAGGGACTGGGTGCAGTATATACACCACTGTTCACCAGGGACTGGGTGCAGTATACACCACTGATCACCAGGGACTGGATGCAGTATACACCCCTGATCACCAGGGACTGGATACAGTATACACCACTGATCACCAGGGACTGGATGCAGTATACACCACTGATCACCAGGGACTGGATGCAGTATACACCACTAATCACCAGGGACTGGGTGCAGTATACACCACTAATCACCAGGGACAGGATGCAGTATACACCACTAATCACCAGGGACTGGGTGCAGTATACACCACTAATCACCAGGGACTGGATGCAGTATACACCCCTGATCACCAGGGACTGGATACAGTATACACCCCTGATCACCAGGGACTGGATGCAGTATACACCACTGATCACCAGGGACTGGATGCAGTATACACCACTAATCACCAGGGACTGGGTGCAGTATACACCACTAATCACCAGGGACAGGATGCAGCATACACCACTGATCACCAGGGACTGGGTGCAGTATACACCACTGATCACCAGGGACTGGATGCAGTATACACCACTAATCACCAGGGACAGGATGCAGTATACACCACTGATCACCGGGGACTGGATGCAGTATACACCACTGATCACCGGGCACTGGATGCAGTATATACACCACTGATCACCAGGGACTGGATGCAGTATACACCACTGACCACCGGGGACTGGATGCAGTATACACCACTGATCACCAGGGACTGGATGCAGTATATACACCACCGATCACCAGGGACTGGATGCAGTATACACCACTGACCACCGGGGACTGGATGCAGAATACACCACTGATCACCAGGGACTGGGTGCAGTATACACCACTAATCACCAGGGACTGGGTGCAGTATACACCACTGATCACCAGGGACTGGATGCAGTATACACCACTAATCACCGGGGACTGGATGCAGTATACACCTCTGATCACCAGGGACTGGATGCTGTATACACCCCTGATCACCAGGGACTGGATGCAGTATACACCCCTGATCACCAGGGACTGGATACAGTATACACCACTGATCACCAGGGACTGGATGCAGTATACACCACTGATCACCAGGGACTGGATGCAGTATACACCACTGATCACCAGGGACTGGAAGCAGTATACACCACTGATCACCAGGGACTGGATGCAGTATACACCACTGATCACCAGGGACTGGATGCAGTATACACCACTGATCACCAGGGACTGGATGCAGTATACACCCCTGATCACCAGGGACTGGATGCAGTATACACCACTGACCACCGGGGACTGGATGCAGTATACACCACTGATCACCGGGCACTGGATGCAGTATATACACCACTAATCACCAGGGACTGGATGCAGCATACACCACTGATCACCAGGGACTGGGTGCAGTATACACCACTAATCACCAGGGACTGGGTGCAGTATACACCACTAATCACCGGGGACTGGATGCAGTATATACACCACTAATCACCAGGGACTGGATGCAGTATACACCACTGACCACCGGGGACTGGATGCAGTATACACCACTGATCACCAGGGACTGGGTGCAGTATACACCACTAATCACCAGGGACTGGGTGCAGTATACACCACTGATCACCAGGGACTGGATGCAGTATACACCACTAATCACCGGGGACTGGATGCAGTATACACCCCTGATCACCAGGGACTGGATGCAGTATACACCCCTGATCACCAGGGACTGGATGCAGTATACACCCCTGATCACCAGGGACTGGATACAGTATACACCACTGATCACCAGGGACTGGATGCAGTATACACCACCGATCACCAGGGACTGGATGCAGTATACACCACTAATCACCAGGGACTGGGTGCAGTATACACCACTAATCACCAGGGACAGGATGCAGCATACACCACTGATCACCAGGGACTGGATGCAGTATACACCACTAATCACCGGGGACAGGATGCAGTATACACCACTGATCACCGGGCACTGGATGCAGTATATACACCACTAATCACCAGGGACTGGATGCAGCATACACCACTGATCACCAGGGACTGGGTGCAGTATACACCACTAATCACCAGGGACTGGGTGCAGTATATACACCACTAATCACCGGGGACTGGATGCAGTATATACACCACTAATCACCAGGGACTGGATGCAGTATACACCACTGATCACCAGGGACTGGTTGCAGTATATACACCACTGATCACCAGGGACTGGGTGCAGTATACACCACCGATCACCAGGGACTAGATGCAGTATATACACCACTGATCACCAGAGACAGAGTACTGTATACACCACTGATCACCAGGGACTGGATGCAGTATATACACCACTGATCACCAGGGACTGGTTGCAGTATATACACCAATAATCACCAGGGACTGGGTGCAGTATACACCACTGATCACCAGGGACTGGGTGCAGTATACACCACTGATCACCAGGGACTGGATGCAGTATACATCCCTGATCACCAGGGACTGGATACAGTATACACCACTGATCACCAGGGACTGGATGCAGTATACACCACTGATCACCAGGGACTGGGTGCAGTATATACACCACTAATCACCAGGGACTGGATGCAGTATACACCACTGATCACCAGGGACTGGTTGCAGTATATACACCACTGATCACCAGGGACTGGGTGCAGTATACACCACCGATCACCAGGGACTAGATGCAGTATATACACCACTGATCACCAGAGACAGAGTACTGTATACACCACTGATCACCAGGGACTGGATGCAGTATATACACCACTGATCACCAGGGACTGGTTGCAGTATATACACCAATAATCACCAGGGACTGGGTGCAGTATACACCACTGATCACCAGGGACTGGGTGCAGTATACACCACTGATCACCAGGGACTGGATGCAGTATACATCCCTGATCACCAGGGACTGGATACAGTATACACCACTGATCACCAGGGACTGGATGCAGTATACACCACTGATCACCAGGGACTGGATGCAGTATACACCACTAATCACCAGGGACTGGGTGCAGTATACACCACTAATCACCAGGGACAGGATGCAGTATACACCACTAATCACCAGGGACTGGGTGCAGTATACACCACTAATCACCAGGGACTGGATGCAGTATACACCCCTGATCACCAGGGACTGGATACAGTATACACCCCTGATCACCAGGGACTGGATGCAGTATACACCACTAATCACCAGGGACAGGGTGCAGTATACACCACTAATCACCAGGGACAGGATGCAGCATACACCACTGATCACCAGGGACCGGGTGCAGTATACACCACTGATCACCAGGGACTGGATGCAGTATACACCACTAATCACCAGGGACAGGATGCAGTATACACCACTGATCACCGGGGACTGGATGCAGTATACACCACTGATCACCGGGCACTGGATGCAGTATATACACCACTGATCACCAGGGACTGGATGCAGTATACACCACTGACCACCGGGGACTGGATGCAGTATACACCACTGATCACCAGGAACTGGATGCAGTATATACACCACTGATCACCAGGGACTGGATGCAGTATATACACCACTAATCACCAGGGACTGGGTGCAGTATACACCACTAATCACCAGGGACAGGATGCAGCATACACCACTGATCACCAGGGACTGGGTGCAGTATACACCACTGATCACCAGGGACTGGATGCAGTATACACCACTAATCACCAGGGACTGGGTGCAGTATACACCACTAATCACCGGGGACTGGATGCAGTATATACACCACTAATCACCAGGGACTGGATGCAGTATACACCACTGATCACCAGGGACTGGTTGCAGTATATACACCACTGATCACCAGGGACTGGGTGCAGTATACACCACCGATCACCAGGGACTAGATGCAGTATATACACCACCGATCACCAGGGACAGAGTACTGTATACACCACTGATCACCAGAGACTGGATGCAGTATATACACCACTGATCACCAGAGTCAGAGTACTGTATACACCACTGATCACCAGGGACTGGGTGCAGTATATACACCACTGATCACCAGGGACTGGGTGCAGTATACACCACTGATCACCAGGGACTGGATGCAGTATACACCCCTGATCACCAGGGACTGGATACAGTATACACCACTGATCACCAGGGACTGGATGCAGTATACACCACTGATCACCAGGGACCGGATGCAGTATACACCACTAATCACAAGGGACTGGGTGCAGTATACACCACTAATCACCAGGGACAGGATGCAGTATACACCACTAATCACCAGGGATTGGGTGCAGTATACACCACTAATCACCAGGGATTGGATGCAGTATACACCCCTGATCACCAGGGACTGGATACAGTATACACCCCTGATCACCAGGGACTGGATGCAGTATACACCACTGATCACCAGGGACTGGATGCAGTATACACCACTAATAACCAGGGACTGGGTGCAGTATACACCACTAATCACCAGGGACAGGATGCAGCATACACCACTGATCACGAGGGACTGGATGCAGTATACACCACTAATCACCAGGGACAGGATGCAGTATACACCACTGATCACCAGGGACTGGGTGCAGTATACACCACTGATCACCAGGGACTGGATGCAGTATACACCACTAATCACCAGGGACTGGGTGCAGTATACACCACTAATCACCAGGGACAGGATGCAGCATACACCACTGATCACCAGGGACTGGGTGCAGTATACACCACTGATCACCAGGGACTGGATGCAGTATACACCACTAATCACCAGGGACTGGGTGCAGTATACACCACTGATCACCAGAGACAGAGTACTGTATACACCACTGATCACCAGAGACTGGATGCAGTATATACACCACTGATCACCAGAGACAGAGTACTGTATACACCACTGATCACCAGGGACTGAATGCAGTATATACACCACTGATCACCAGGGACTGGGTGCAGTATACACCACTGATCACCAGGGACTGGGTGCAGTATACACCACTGACCACCGGGGACTGGATGCAGTATACACCACTGATCACCAGGGACTGGGTGCAGTATACACCACTGATCACCAGGGACTGGGTGCAGTATACACCACTGACCACCGGGGACTGGGTGCAGTATACACCACTGATCACCAGGGACTGGGTGCAGTATACACCACTAATCACCAGGGACTGGATGCAGTATATACACCACTAATCACCAGGGACTGGATGCAGTATACACCACTGATCACCAGGGACTGGTTGCAGTATATACACCACTGATCACCAGGGACTGGGTGCAGTATATACACCACTGATCACCAGAGACAGAGTACTGTATACACCACTGATCACCAGGGACTGGATGCAGTATATACACCACTGATCACCAGAGACAGAGTACTGTATACACCACTGATCACCAGGGACTGGATGCAGTATATACACCACTGATCACCAGGGACTGGTTGCAGTATATATACCAATAATCACCAGGGACTGGGTGCAGTATACACCACTGATCACCAGGGACTGGGTGCAGTATATACACCACTGATCACCGGGGACTGGATGCAGTATATACACCACCGATCACCAGGGACTGGTGAAGTATATACACCACTGATCACCAGGGACTGGGTGCAGTATACACCACTGATCACCAGGGACTGGATGGAGTATACACCACTGATCACCAGGAACTGGGTGAAGTATATACCACCGATCACCAGGGACTGGTGCAGTATACACCACCGATCACCAGGGACTGGATGGAGTATACACCACTGATCACCAGGGACTCTTGCAGTATATACACCACTGATCACCAGGGACAGGGTGCAGTATACACCACTGGTCACCAGAGACAGAGCACTGTATACACCACTGATCACCAGGGACTGGGTGCAGTATATACACCACTGATCACCAGGAACTGGATGCAGTATAGACCACTGATCACCAGGGACTGGATGCAGTATATACACCACTGATCACCAGGGACTGGATGCAGTATATACACCACTAATCACCAGGGACAGAGTACTGTATACACCACCGATCACCAGGGACTGGGTGCAGTATATACACCACTGATCACCAGGAACTGGGTGCAGTATATACCACTGATCACCAGGGACTAGGTGCAGTATATACACCACTGATCCCCAGGGACTGGATGGAGTATACACCACTGATCACGAGGCACTGGATGCAGTATACACCACTGATCACCAGGGACTGGGTGCAGTATATACACCACTGATCACCAGGGACTGGATGGAGTATACACCACTGATCACGAGGCACTGGATGCAGTATACACCACTGATCACCAAGGACTGGATGCAGTATATACACCACTAATCACCAGGGACTGGATGCAGTATATACACCACTGATCAACAGGGACTGGGTGCAGTATATACACCACTGATCACCAGGGACTTGGTGCAGTATATACACCACTGATCACCAGGGACTGGTGCAGTATACACCCCCGATCACCAGGGACTGGGTGCAGTATATACACCACTGATCACCAGGGACTGGATGCAGTATATACACCACTGATCACCAGGGAGTGGGTTTAGTATATATCGCTTATCACCAGAGACTGAATGCAGTATACAACACCGATCACCGGGGACTGGCTGCAGTATATACCACCGATCACCAGGGACTGGGAGCAGTATATACACCACTGATTACCAAGGACTGGATGCAGTATATACACCACTGATTACCAAGGACTGGATGCAGTATATACACCACTGATCACCAGGGACTGGGTGCAGTATATACACCACTGATTACCAAGGACTGGATGCAGTATATACACCACTGATTACCAAGGACTGGATGCAGTATATACACCACTGATCACCAGGGACTGGGTGCAGTATACACCACTGATCACCAGGGAGAGGGTGCAGTATATACACCACCGATCACCAGGGACTGGGTGCAGTATATACACCATTGATCACCAGGGACTGGGTGCAGTATACACCACTGATCACCAGGGACTGGATGCAGTATACACCACTGATCACCAGGGACTGGGTGCAGTATACACCACTAATCACCAGGGACTGGGTGCAGTATATACACCACTGATCACCAGGGACTGGATGCAGTATATACAGCACTGATCACCAGGGACTGGGTGCAGTATATACACCACTGATCACCAGGGACTGGGTGCAATATATACACCACTGATCACCAGGGACTGGGTGCAGTATATACACCACTGATCACCAGGGACTGGATACAGTATATACACCACTGATCACCAGGGACTGGGTGCAGTATATACACCACTGATCACCAGGGACTGGGTGCAATATATACACCACTGATCACCAGGGACTGGGTGCAGTATATACACCACTGATCACCAGGGACTGGATACAGTATATACACCACTGATCACCAGGGACTGGGTGCAGTATATACACCAACGATCAGTGGTGTATAATACATCCAGTCCTTGGTGATCGTTGGTGTATATACTGTATCCAGTCCCTGGTGATCAGTGGTGTATAATACATCCAGTCCTTGGTAATCACTAGGCACTGAATACTGTATATACCACTAATCACCAGGGACAGAGTACTGTATACACCACTGATCACCAAGGACTGAATGCAGTATACACCACTGATCACCAGGGACTGGGTGCAGTATATACACCACCGATCACCAGGGACTGTGTGCAGTATACACCACAGATCACCAGTGCAGTATACACCACCAATCACCGGGGACTGGGTGCAGTATATACACCACTGATCACCAGAGACAGAGTACTGTATACACCACTGATCACCAGGGACTGGATGCAGTATATACTCCACTGATCACCAGGGACTGGTTGCAGTATATACACCACTAATCACCAGGGACTGGTTGCAGTATATACACCACTGATCAGCAGGGACTGGATGCAGTATATACACCGCTGATCAGCAGGGACTGGATGCAGTATATACACCACTGATCACCAGGGACCGGTTACAGTATATACCACTGATCACCAGGGACTGGATGCAGTATATACACCACTGATCACCAGGGACTGGGTGCAGTATATCCACCACTGATCACCAGGGACTGGGTGCAGTATATACACCACTGATCACCAGGGACTGGGTGCAGTATATACACCACTGATCACCAGGGACTGGATGCAGTATACACCACTGATCACCAGGGACTGGATGCAGTATATACACCACTGATCACCAGGGACTGGATGCAGTATATACACCACTGATCACCAGGGACTGGGTGCAGTATACACCACTGATCACCAGGGACAGGGTGCAGTATACACCACCGATCACCAGGGACTGGATGCAGCATACACCACTGATCACCAGGGACTGGGTGCAGTATATACACCACTGATCACCAGGGACTGGATGCAGTATACACCACTGATCACCAGGGACTGGGTGCAGTATACACCACCGATCACCAGGGACTGGATGCAGTATATACACCACTGATCACCGGGGACTGGGTACAGTATATACACCACTGATCACCAGGGACTGGGTGCAGTATACACCACCGATCACCAGGGACTGGGTGCAGTATATACACCACTGATCACCAGGGACTGGATGCAGTATACACCACTGATCACCAGGGACTGGGTGCAGTATACACCCCCGATCACCAGGGACTGGATGCAGTATATACACCACTGATCACCGGGGACTGGGTGCAGTATATACACCACTGATCACCAGGGACTGGATGCAGTATACACCACTGATCACCAGGGACTGGGTGCAGTATACACCACCGATCACCAGGGACTGGATGCAGTATATAGACCACTGATCACCGGGGACTGGGTACAGTATATACACCACTGATCACCAGGGACTGGGTGCAGTATACACCACCGATCACCAGGGACTGGGTGCAGTATACACCACTGACCACCAGGGACTGGGTGCAGTATACACCACCGATCACCAGGGACTGGATGCAGTATACACCACTGATCACCAGGGACTGGGTGCAGTATATACACCACTGATCACCAGGGACTGGATGCAGTATACACCACTGATCACCAGGGACTGGGTGCATTATACACCACCGATCACCAGGGACTGGATGCAGTATATACACCACTGATCACCGGGGACTGGGTACAGTATATACACCACTGATCACCAGGGACTGGGTGCAGTATACACCACCGATCACCAGGGACTGGGTGCAGTATATACACCACTGATCACCAGGGACTGGATGCAGTATACACCACTGATCACCAGGGACTGGATGCAGTATATACACCACTGATTACCAGGGACAGGGTGCAGTATATACACCACTGATCACCAGGGACTGGGTGCAGTATACACCACTGACCACCGGGGACTGGATGCAGTATACACCACTGATCACCAGGGACTGGATGCAGTATATACACCACTGATCACCAGGGACTGGGTGCAGTATATACACCACTGATCACCAGGGACTGGATGCAGTATACACCACTGATCACCAGGGACTGGGTGCAGTATACACCACCGATCACCAGGGACTGGATGCAGTATATACACCACTGATCACCGGGGACTGGGTACAGTATATACACCACTGATCACCAGGGACTGGGTGCAGTATACACCACCGATCACCAGGGACTGGATGCAGTATATACACCACTGATCACCGGGGACTGGGTACAGTATATACACCACTGATCACCAGGGACTGGGTGCAGTATACACCACCGATCACCAGGGACTGGGTGCAGTATATACACCACTGATCACCAGGGACTGGATGCAGTATACACCACTGATCACCAGGGACTGGATGCAGTATATACACCACTGATCACCAGGGACTGGGTGCAGTATATACACCACTGATCACCAGGGACTGGGTGCAGTATACACCACTGACCACCGGGGACTGGATGCAGTATACACCACTGATCACCAGGGACTGGATGCAGTATATACACCACTGATCACCAGGGACTGGGTGCAGTATATACACCACTGATCACCAGGGACGGGATGCAGTATACACCACTGATCACCAGGGACTGGGTGCAGTATACACCACCGATCACCAGGGTCTGGATGCAGTATATACACCACTGATCACCGGGGACTGGGTACAGTATATACACCACTGATCACCAGGGACTGGATGCAGTATACACCACTGATCACCAGGGACTGGGTGCAGTATACACCCCCGATCACCAGGGACTGGATGCAGTATATACACCACTGATCACCGGGGACTGGGTGCAGTATATACACCACTGATCACCAGGGACTGGATGCAGTATACACCACTGATCACCAGGGACTGGGTGCAGTATACACCACCGATCACCAGGGACTGGATGCAGTATATACACCACTGATCACCGGGGACTGGGTACAGTATATACACCACTGATCACCAGGGACTGGGTGCAGTATACACCACCGATCACCAGGGACTGGGTGCAGTATACACCACTGACCACCGGGGACTGGGTGCAGTATACACCACCGATCACCAGGGACTGGATGCAGTATACACCACTGATCACCAGGGACTGGGTGCAGTATATACACCACTGATCACCAGGGACTGGATGCAGTATACACCACTGATCACCAGGGACCGGCTGCAGTATACACCCCCGATCACCAGGGACTGGATGCAGTATATACACCACTGATCACCAGGGACTGGGTGCAGTATACACCACTGATCACCAGGGACTGGGTGCAGTATATACACCACTGATCACCAGGGACTGGATGTAGTATACACCACTGATCACCATGGACTGGGTGCAGTATATACACTACTGATCACCAGGGACAGAGCACTGTATACACCACTGATCACCAGGGACAGAGCACTGTATACACCACTGATCACCAGGGACAGAGTACTGTATACACCACTGATCACCAGGGACTGGATGCAGTAATAATAATAATAATAATAATCTTTATTTGTATAGCGCCAAAGACAAAATACAAACATCACAGAACCGCGGTTACATAGTAATCAGCTGATGGAGACAATAGGGGTGAGGGTCCAACGGGCTTACATACTACAAGTAATGGGGGGATACAGAAGGTAAAGGGGCTGGAGATGTGCACTGTATGGCGGGGTGGAGATGTGCACGGTATAGCGGGGTGGAGATGTGCACGGTATGGTGGGGTGGAGATGTGCACGGTATGGGGAGGTGGAGATGTGCACGGTATGGTGGGGTGGAGATGTGCACGGTATGGGGAGGTGGAGATGTGCACGGTATGGTGGGCTGGAGATGTGCACGGTATGGTGAGGTGGAGATGTGCGTGGTATGGCGGGGTGGAGATGTGCACGGTATGGGGAGGTGGAGATGTGCACGGTATGGCGAGGTGGGGATGTGCACGGTATGGCGGGGTGGAGATGTGCACGGTATGGTGGGGTGGAGATGTGCACGGTATGGTGGGGTGGAGATGGGCCCGGTACGGCGGGGTGGAGATGTGCACGGTATGGCGGGGTGGAGATGTGCACTGTATGGCGAGGTGGAGATGTGCACGGTATGGTGGGGTGGAGATGTGCACGGTATGGTGGGGTGGAGATGTGCACGGTATGGCGGGGTGGAGATGTGCACGGTATGGCGGGGTGGAGATGTGCACGGTATGGCGGGGTGGAGATGTGCGCGGTATGGTGGGGTGGAGATGTGCACGGTATGGTGGGGTGGAGATGTGCACGGTATGGCGGGGTGGAGATGTGCACGGTATGGCGGGGTGGAGATGTGCACGGTATGGCGGGGTGGAGATGTGCACTGTATGGGGAGGTGGAGATGTGCATGGTATGGCGGGGTGGAGATGTGCACGGTATGGCGGGGTGGAGATGTGCACGGTATGGCGGGGTGGAGATGTGCACGGTATGGCGGGGTGGAGATGTGCACGGTATGGTGGGGTGGAGATGTGCACGGTATGGCGGGGTGGAGATGTGCACGGTATGGTGGGGTGGAGATGTGCAGGGTATGGTGGGG
Source organism: Eleutherodactylus coqui (assembly GCA_035609135.1). Lineage (NCBI taxonomy): Eukaryota > Metazoa > Chordata > Amphibia > Anura > Eleutherodactylidae > Eleutherodactylus > Eleutherodactylus coqui. Next base: position 332,404,028 of record CM069406.1, on the reverse strand, counting down.
TGGAGATGGGCCCGGTACGGCGGGGTGGAGATGTGCACGGTATGGTGGGGTGGAGATGTGCACGGTATGGTGGGGTGGAGATGGGCCGGGTACGGCGGGGTGGAGATGTGCACGGTATGGCGGGGTGGAGATGTGCACAGTAAGGCGGGGTGGAGATGTGCACGGTATGGCGGGGTGGAGATGTGCACGGTATGGCGGGGTGGAGATGTGTACGGTATGGTGGGGTGGAGATGTGCACGGTATGGTGGGGTGGAGATGTGCACGGTATGGTGGGGTGGAGGTGTGCACGGTATGGCGGGGTGGAGGTGTGCACGGTATGGTGGGGTGGAGATGGGCCCGGTACGGCGGGCTGGAGATGTGCACGGTATGGCGGGGTGGAGATGTGCACGGTATGGTGGGGTGGAGATGTGCACGGTATGGCGGGGTGGAGATGTGCACGGTATGGTGGGGTGGAGATGTGCACGGTATGGCGGGGTGGAGATGTGCACGGTATGGCGGGGTGGAGATGTGCACGGTATGGTGGGGTGGAGGTACGCACAGTATGGCGGGGTGGAGATGTGCACGGTATGGCGGGGTGGAGATGTGCACGGTATGGTGGGGTGGAGATGTGCACGGTATGGTGGGGTGGAGATGTGCACGGTATGGCGGGGTGGAGATGTGCACGGTATGGTGGGGTGGAGATGTGCACGGTATGGCGGGGTGGAGATGTGCACGGTATGGTGGGGTGGAGATGTGCACGGTATGGCGGGGTGGAGATGTGCACGGTATGGTGGGGTGGAGATGTGCACGGTATGGCGGGGTGGAGATGTGCGCGGTATGGCGAAGTGAAGAGTGAGGGATGCTATACACACAGACAATGGTCAGACATTTAGCCGTATGACTGCAGGAGCGGTTTATGATGGCTAGCAGGGATTGCAGTCAGTAGGTCAGGGAGCATGTTATCAGGCGGAGTACAGAGGGGTTTGTTTAGGGAATGTGGTATGCCTCCCTGAAGAGGTGCGTTTTTAGAGCACGCCTGAAGTTCTGCCAGTCCTGGATTGCTCGGGTCGCCTTTGGTAGTGCGTTCCAGAGGACCGGTGCTGCTCTGGAGAAGTCTTGGAGGCGGGAATGAGAAGTTCGAATTAAAGGGATGAGCAGTCTGGTTGCGCTGTGGATGAGGGATACAATGTAGGGGGCGCTGCGCTGTGGATGAGGGATACAATATAGGGGGTGCTGCACTGTGGATGAGGGATACAATGTAGGGGGCGCTGCGCTGTGGATGAGGGATACAATGTAGGGGGCGCTGCGCTGTGGATGAGGGATACAATATAGGGGGGGTGCTGCGCTGTGGATGAGAGATACAATATAGGGGGCGCTGCACTGTGGATGAGGGATACAATATAGGGGGGTGCTGCGCTGTGGATGAGGGATACAATATAGGGGGGCGCTGTGCTGTGGATGAGGGATACAATGTAGGGGGGCGCTGCGCTGTGGATGAGGGATACAATATAGGGGGGCGCTGCTCTGTGGATGAGGGATACAATATAGGGCCGTGCTGCGCTGTAGATGAGGGATACAATATAGGGGGGCGCTGCGCTGTGGATGAGGGATACAATATAGGGGGGCGCTGCGCTGTGGATGAGGGATACAATATAGGGGGGCGCTGCTCTGTGGATGAGGGATACAATATAGGGTGGCGCTGCGCTGTGGATGAGGGATACAATATAGGGGGGCGCTGTGCTGTGGATGAGGGATACAATGTAGGGGGCGCTGCACTGTGGATGAGGGATACAATATAGGGGGGCCCTGTGCTGTGGATGAGGGATACAATGTAGGGGGCGCTGCACTGTGGATGAGGGATACAATATAGGGCGGTGCTGTGGATGAAGGATACAATATAGGGCGGTGCTGTGGATGAGGGATACAATATAGGGCGGCGCTGCGCTGTGGATGAGGGATACAATATAGGGGGGCGCTGCGCTGTGGATGAGGGATACAATATAGGGGGCGCTGCGCTGTGGATGAGGGATACAATATAGGGGGGCGGTGCGCTGTGGATGAGGGATACAATATAGGGGGCGCTGCGCTGTGGATGAGGGATACAATATAGGGGGGTGCTGCGCTGTGGATGAGGGATACAATGTAGGGGGGCGCTGCGCTGTGGATGAGGGATACAATATAGGGGGGCGCGGTGCTGTGGATGAGGGATACAATATAGGGGGGGCTGTGCTGTGGATGAGGGATACAATATAGGGGGCGCTGCACTGTGGATGAGGGATACAATGTAGGGTGGCACGGTGCTGTGGATGAGGGATACAATATAGGGGGCGCTGCACTGTGGATGAGGGATACAATATAGGGGGGCGGTGCACTGTGGATGAGGGATACAATGTAGGGGGTGCTGCACTGTGGATGAGGGATACAATATAGGGGGGCGCGGTGCTGTGGATGAGGGATACAATATAGGGGGGCGGTGCGCTGTGGATGAGGGATACAATATAGGGGGGGCTGAACTGTGGATGAGGGATACAATATAGGGGGGCGGTGCGCTGTGGATGAGGGATACAATATAGGGGGGGCTGCACTGTGGATGAGGGATACAATATAGGGGGGCGCTGCGCTGTGGATGAGGGATACAATATAGGGGGCGCTGCGCTGTGGATGAGAGATACAATATAGGGGGCGCTGTGCTGTGGATGAGGGATACAATATAGGGGGGCGCGGTGCTGTGGATGAGGGATACAATATAGGGGGGCGCTGCACTGTGGATGAGGGATACAATGTAGGGGGCGCTGCACTGTGGATGAGGGATACAATGTAGGGGGCGCTGCACTGTGGATGAGGGATACAATGTAGGGGGGGTGCTGCACTGTGGATGAGGGATACAATATAGGGGGGCGCGGTGCTGTGGATGAGGGATACAATATAGGGGGCGCTGTGCTGTGGATGAGGGATACAATATAGGGTGGTGCTGCGCTGTGGATGAGGGATATAATATAGGGGGCGCTGCGCTGTGGATGAGGGATACAATATAGGGGGGCGCTGCGCTGTGGATGAGGGAGGCAATATAGGGGGGCGCTGCACTGTGGATGAGGGATACAATATAGGGGGCGCTGCGCTGTGGATGAGGGATACAATGTAGGGGGGTGCTGCGCTGTGGATGAGTGATACAATATAGGGGGGCGCTGCACTGTGGATGAGGGATACAATATAGGGGGGCGCTGTGCTGTGGATGAGGGATACAATATAGGGGGCGCTGCGCTGTGGATGAGGGATACAATATAGGGGGGCGCTGCGCTGTGGATGAGGGATACAATATAGGGGGCGCTGCACTGTGGATGAGGGATACAATGTAGGGGGCGCTGCACTGTGGATGAGGGATACAATATAGGGGGGCGCTGCGCTGTGGATGAGGGATACAATATAGGGGGGCGCTGCACTGTGGATGAGGGATACAATATAGGGGGGCGCTGCACTGTGGATGAGGGATACAATATAGGGGGCGCTGCGCTGTGGATGAGGGATACAATGTAGGGGGGTGCTGCGCTGTGGATGAGTGATACAATATAGGGGGGCGCTGCACTGTGGATGAGGGATACAATATAGGGGGGCGCTGTGCTGTGGATGAGGGATACAATATAGGGGGCGCTGCGCTGTGGATGAGGGATACAATATAGGGGGGCGCTGCGCTGTGGATGAGGGATACAATATAGGGGGCGCTGCACTGTGGATGAGGGATACAATGTAGGGGGCGCTGCACTGTGGATGAGGGATACAATATAGGGGGGCGCTGCGCTGTGGATGAGGGATACAATGTAGGGGGGCGCTGCGCTGTGGATGAGGGATACAATGTAGGGGGGGTGCTGCACTGTGGATGAGGGATACAATATAGGGGGGCGCTGCACTGTGGATGAGGGATACAATGTAGGGGGCGCTGCACTGTGGATGAGGGATACAATGTAGGGGGGGTGCTGCACTGTGGATGAGGGATACAATATAGGGGGGCGCTGCGCTGTGGATGAGGGATACAATGTAGGGGGCGCTGCACTGTGGATGAGGGATACAATATAGGGGGCGCTGTGCTGTGGATGAGGGATACAATATAGGGGGGCGCTGCACTGTGGATGAGGGATACAATATAGGGGGGCGCGGTGCTGTGGATGAGGGATACAATATAGGGGGGCGCTGCACTGTGGATGAGGGATACAATGTAGGGGGCGCTGCACTGTGGATGAGGGATACAATATAGGGGGGCGCTGCACTGTGGATGAGGGATACAATGTAGGGGGCGCTGCACTGTGGATGAGGGATACAATATAGGGGGGCGCTGTGGATGAGGGATACAATATAGGGGGCGCTGCGCTGTGGATGAGGGATACAATATAGGGGGCGCGGTGCTGTGGATGAGGGATACAATATAGGGGGGCGCTGCGCTGTGGATGAGGGATACAATGAAGGGGGCGCGGTGCTGTGGATGAGGGATACAATGTAGGGGGGGCTGCACTGTGGATGAGGAATACAATATAGGGGGGCGCGGTGCTGTGGATGAGGGATACAATATAGGGGGCGCTGCGCTGTGGATGAGGGATACAATATAGGGGGCGCTGCGCTGTGGATGAGGGATACAATATAGGGGGGTGCTGTGCTGTGGATGAGGGATACAATATAGGGGGGCGCGGTGCTGTGGATGAGGGATACAATATAGGGGGGCGCTGCACTGTGGATGAGGGAGGCGATATAGGGGGCGCTGCACTGTGGATGAGGGATACAATATAGGGTGGTGCTGCGCTGTGGATGAGGGATACAATATAGGGGGCGCTGCGCTGTGGATGAGGGATACAATATAGGGGGCGCTGCACTGTGGATGAGGGATACAATATAGGGGGGCGCTGCACTGTGGATGAGGGATACAATGTAGGGGGCGCTGCACTGTGGATGAGGGATACAATGTAGGGGGGGTGCTGCACTGTGGATGAGGGATACAATATAGGGGGGCGCGGTGCTGTGGATGAGGGATACAATATAGGGGGCGCTGCTCTGTGGATGAGGGATACAATATAGGGGGGCGCTGCGCTGTGGATGAGGGATACAATATAGGGGGCGCTGCGCTGTGGATGAGAGATACAATATAGGGGGCGCTGTGCTGTGGATGAGGGATACAATATAGGGGGGCGCTGCACTGTGGATGAGGGATACAATATAGGGGGGCGCGGTGCTGTGGATGAGGGATACAATATAGGGGGGCGCTGCGCTGTGGATGAGGGATACAATGTAGGGGGCGCTGCACTGTGGATGAGGGATACAATATAGGGGGGCGCTGCACTGTGGATGAGGGATACAATGTAGGGGGCGCTGCACTGTGGATGAGGGATACAATATAGGGGGGCGCGGTGCTGTGGATGAGGGAGGCGATATAGGGGGGCGCTGCGCTGTGGATGAGGGATACAATATAGGGGGCTCTGCACTGTGGATGAGGGATACAATATAGGGGGGCGCGGTGCTGTGGATAAAGGAGGCGATATAGGGGGGCGCTGCGCTGTGGATGAGGGATACAATATAGGGGGGCGCTGCGCTGTGGATGAGGGATACAATGTAGGGGGGCGCTGCGCTGTGGATGAGGGATACAATATAGGGGGGTGCTGCACTGTGGATGAGGGATACAATATAGGGGGCGCTGCACTGTGGATGAGGGATACAATATAGGGGGCGCGGTGCTGTGGATGAGGGATACAATATAGGGGGGTGCTGTGCTGTGGATGAGGGATACAATATAGGGGGGCGCTGCGCTGTGGATGAGGGATACAATATAGGGGGCGCTGCGCTGTGGATGAGGGATACAATATAGGGGGGCGCTGCGCTGTGGATGAGGGATACAATATAGGGGGGCGGTGCGCTGTGGATGAGGGATACAATGTAGGGTGGCACGGTGCTGTGGATGAGGGATACAATATAGGGGGGTGCTGTGCTGTGGATGAGGGATACAATGTAGGGGGGTGCTGTGCTGTGAATGAGGGATACAATATAGGGGGCGCTGCGCTGTGGATGAGGGATACAATATAGGGGGGCGCTGCGCTGTGGATGAGGGATACAATATAGGGGGCACGGTGCTGTGGATGAGGGATACAATATAGGGGGGCACTGCACTGTGGATGAGGGAGGCGATATAGGGGGCGCTGCACTGTGGATGAGGGATACAATATAGGGTGGTGCTGCGCTGTGGATGAGGGATACAATATAGGGGGCGCTGCGCTGTGGATGAGGGATACAATATAGGGGGGCGCTGCGCTGTGGATGAGGGATACAATGTAGGGGGGCCGTGCTGTGGATGAGGGATACAATATAGGCGGCGCTGCGCTGTGGATGAGGGATACAATATAGGGTGGTGCTGCGCTGTGGATGAGGGATACAATATAGGGGGCGCTGCGCTGTGGATGAGGGATACAATATAGGGGGGGCGCTGCGCTGTGGATGAGGGATAAAATATAGGAGGGTGCTGCACTGTGGATGAGGGATACAATATAGGGGGGTGCTGTGCTGTGGATGAGGGATACAATGTAGGGTGGCACGGTGCTGTGGATGAGGGATACAATATAGGGGGGCCGTGCTGTGGATGAGGGATACAATATAGGCGGCGCTGCGCTGTGGATGAGGGATACAATATAGGGTGGTGCTGCGCTGTGGATGAGGGATACAATATAGGGGGCGCTGCGCTGTGGATGAGGGATACAATATAGGGGGGGCGCTGCGCTGTGGATGACGGATACAATATAGGAGGGCGCTGCACTGTGGATGAGGGATACAATATAGGGGGGGCGCTGCGCTGTGGATGAGGGATACAATATAGGGGGGCGCTGCACTGTGGATGAGGGATACAATATAGGGGGGTGCTGTGCTGTGGATGAGGGATACAATGTAGGGTGGCACGGTGCTGTGGATGAGGGATACAATATAGGGGGGCGCTGCACTGTGGATGAGGGAGGCGATATAGGGGGCGCTGCACTGTGGATGAGGGATACAATATAGGGTGGTGATGCGCTGTGGATGAGGGATACAATATAGGGGGCGCTGCGCTGTGGATGAGTGATACAATATAGGGGGGCGCTGCGCTGCGGATGAGGGATACAATATAGGGGGGCACGGTGCTGTGGATGAGGGATACAATATAGGGGGGCGCTGCACTGTGGATGAGGGAGGCGATATAGGGGGCGCTGCACTGTGGATAAGGGATACAATATAGGGTGGTGCTGCGCTGTGGATGAGGGATACAATATAGGGGGCGCTGCGCTGTGGATGAGGGATACAATATAGGGGGCGCTGCACTGTGGATGAGGGATACAATATAGAGGGGCGCTGCACTGTGGATGAGGGATACAATGTAGGGGGCGCTGCACTGTGGATGAGGGATACAATGTAGGGGGGGTGCTGCACTGTGGATGAGGGATACAATATAGGGGGGCGCGGTGCTGTGGATGAGGGATACAATATAGGGGGGCGCTGCACTGTGGATGAGGGAGGCGATATAGGGGGCGCTGCACTGTGGATGAGGGATACAATATAGGGTGGTGCTGCGCTGTGGATGAGGGATACAATATAGGGGGCGCTGCGCTGTGGATGAGGGATACAATATAGGGGGCGCTGCACTGTGGATGAGGGATACAATATAGAGGGGCGCTGCACTGTGGATGAGGGATACAATGTAGGGGGCGCTGCGCTGTGGATGAGGGATACAATATAGAGGGCGCTGCACTGTGGATGAGGGATACAATGTAGGGGGGCGCTGCACTGTGGATGAGGGATACAATGTAGGGGGCGCTGCGCTGTGGATGAGGGATACAATGTAGGGGGCGCTGCACTGTGGATGAGGGATACAATGTAGGGGGGGTGCAGCGCTGTGGATGAGGGATACAATATAGGGGGCACTGCGCTGTGGATGAGGGATACAATATAGGGGGAGCTGCGCTGTGGATGAGGGATACAATATAGGGGGCGCTGCGCTGTGGATGAGGGATACAATATAGGGGGCGCTGCACTGTGGATGAGGGATACAATATAGGGGGCGCTGCACTGTGGATGAGGGATACAATATAGGGGGCGCTGCGCTGTGGATGAGGGATACAATGTAGGGGGGGTGCTGCACTGTGGATGAGGGATACAATATAGGGGGGCGCTGCACTGTGGATGAGGGATACAATGTAGGGGGCGCGGCACTGTGGATGAGGGATACAATATAGGGGGCGCTGCGCTGTGGATGAGAGATACAATATAGGGGGCGCTGTGCTGTGGATGAGGGATACAATATAGGGGGGCGCTGCACTGTGGATGAGGGATACAATATAGGGGGGCGAGGTGCTGTGGATGAGGGATACAATATAGGGGGGCGCTGCGCTGTGGATGAGGGATACAATATAGGGGGGCGCTGCACTGTGGATGTAGGATACAATGTAGGGGGCGCTGCACTGTGGATGAGGGATACAATATAGGGGGGCGCTGCGCTGTGGATGAGGGATACAATGTAGGGGGGCGCTGCGCTGTGGATGAGGGATACAATGTAGGGGGGGTGCTGCACTGTGGATGAGGGATACAATATAGGGGGGCGCTGCACTGTGGATGAGGGATACAATGTAGGGGGCGCTGCACTGTGGATGAGGGATACAATGTAGGGGGCGCTGCACTGTGGATGAGGGATACAATGTAGGGGGGGCGCTGCGCTGTGGATGAGGGATACAATATAGGGGGCGCTGCGCTGTGGATGAGGGATACAATGTAGGGGGGCGCTGCGCTGTGGATGAGAGATACAATATAGGGGGCGCTGCACTGTGGATGAGGGATACAATATAGGGGGGCGCGGTGCTGTGGATGAGGGATACAATATAGGGGGCGCTGCACTGTGGATGAGGGATACAATATAGGGGGGCGCTGCACTGTGGATGAGGGATACAATGTAGGGGGCGCTGCACTGTGGATGAGGGATACAATATAGGGGGGCGCTGTGGATGAGGGATACAATATAGGGGGCGCTGCGCTGTGGATGAGGGATACAATATAGGGGGGCGCTGCGCTGTGGATGAGGGATACAATGTAGGGGGCGCTGCACTGTGGATGAGGGATACAATGTAGGGGGCGCTGCACTGTGGATGAGGGATACAATATAGGGGGGCGCTGTGGATGAGGGATACAATATAGGGGGCGCTGCGCTGTGGATGAGGGATACAATATAGGGGGGCGGTGCGCTGTGGATAAGGGATACAATATAGGGGGGGCTGCACTGTGGATGAGGGATACAATATAGGGGGGCGCTGCGCTGTGGATGAGGGATACAATATAGGGGGGCGCTGCGCTGTGGATGAGAGATACAATATAGGGGGCGCTGTGCTGTGGATGAGGGATACAATATAGGGGGGCGCTGCACTGTGGATGAGGGATACAATGTAGGGGGGCGCTGCGCTGTGGATGAGAGATACAATATAGGGGGCGCTGTGCTGTGGATGAGGGATACAATATAGGGGGGCGCTGCACTGTGGATGAGGGATACAATGTAGGGGGCGCTGCACTGTGGATGAGGGATACAATGTAGGGGGGGTGCTGCACTGTGGATGAGGGATACAATATAGGGGGGCGCGGTGCTGTGGATGAGGGATACAATGTAAAGGGCGCTGCACTGTGGATGAGGGATACAATGTAGGGGGGGTGCTGCACTGTGGATGAGGGATACAATATAGGGGGGCGCGGTGCTGTGGATGAGGGATACAATATAGGGGGCGCTGTGCTGTGGATGAGGGATACAATATAGGGTGGTGCTGCGCTGTGGATGAGGGATACAATATAGGGGGCGCTGCGCTGTGGATGAGGGATACAATATAGGGGGGCGCTGCACTGTGGATGAGGGATACAATATAGGGGGCGCTGCGCTGTGGATGAGGGATACAATGTAGGGGGGTGCTGCGCTGTGGATGAGGGATACAATATAGGGGGGCGCGGTGCTGTGGATGAGGGATACAATATAGGGGGGCGCTGCACTGTGGATGAGGGAGGCGATATAGGGGGCGCTGCACTGTGGATGAGGGATACAATATAGGGGGCGCTGCGCTGTGGATGAGGGATACAATATAGGGGGCGCTGCACTGTGGATGAGGGATACAATATAGGGGGGCGCTGCACTGTGGATGAGGGATACAATGTAGGGGGGGTGCTGCACTGTGAATGAGGGATACAATATAGGGGGGCGCGGTGCTGTGGATGAGGGATACAATATAGGGGGCGCTGCGCTGTGGATGAGGGATACAATATAGGGGGGCACTGCGCTGTGGATGAGGGATACAATATAGGGGGCGCTGCGCTGTGGATGAGAGATACAATATAGGGGGCGCTGTGCTGTGGATGAGGGATACAATATAGGGGGGCGCTGCACTGTGGATGAGGGATACAATATAGGGGGGCGCGGTGCTGTGGATGAGGGATACATTACAGGGGGGCGCTGCGCTGTGGATGAGGGATACAATATAGGGGGCGCTGCACTGTGGATGAGGGATACAATGTAGGGGGCGCTGCACTGTGGATGAGGGATACAATATAGGGGGCGCTGCGCTGTGGATGAGGGATACAATGTAGGGGGGCGCTGCGCTGTGGATGAGGGATACAATGTAGGGGGGGTGCTGCACTGTGGATGAGGGATACAATATAGGGGGGCGCTGCACTGTGGATGAGGGATACAATGTAGGGGGCGCTGCACTGTGGATGAGGGATACAATGTAGGGGGGCGCGGTGCTGTGGATGAGGGATACAATATAGGGGGGCGCTGCGCTGTGGATGAGGGATACAATATAGGGGGCGCTGCGCTGTGGATGAGGGATACAATGTAGGGGGGCGCTGCGCTGTGGATGAGAGATACAATATAGGGGGCGCTGTGCTGTGGATGAGGGATACAATATAGGGGGGCGCTGCACTGTGGATGAGGGATACAATATAGGGGGGCGCGGTGCTGTGGATGAGGGATACAATATAGGGGGCGCTGTGCTGTGGATGAGGGATACAATGTAGGGGGCGCTGCACTGTGGATGAGGGATACAATATAGGGGGGCGCTGCACTGTGGATGAGGGATACAATGTAGGGGGCGCTGCACTGTGGATGAGGGATACAATGTAGGGGGCGCTGTGGACGAGGGATACAATATAGGTGGGCGCTGCGCTGTGGATGAGGGATACAATATAGGGGGGCGCTGCGCTGTGGATGAGGGATACAATATAGGGGGGCGCTGCGCTGTGGATGAGGGATACAATATAGGGGGCGCGGTGCTGTGGATGAGGGATACAATATAGGGGGGCGCTGCGCTGTGGATGAGGGATACAATGAAGGGGGCGCGGTGCTGTGGATGAGGGATACAATGTAGGGGGGGCTGCACTGTGGATGAGGAATACAATATAGGGGGGCGCGGTGCTGTGGATGAGGGATACAATATAGGGGGCGCTGCGCTGTGGATGAGGGATACAATATAGGGGGCGCTGCACTGTGGATGAGGGATACAATATAGGGGGGCGCTGCACTGTGGATGAGGGATACAATGTAGGGGGCGCTGCACTGTGGATGAGGGATACAATGTAGGGGGGGTGCTGCACTGTGGATGAGGGATACAATATAGGGGGGCGCGGTGCTGTGGATGAGGGATACAATATAGGGGGGCGCTGCGCTGTGGATGAGGGATACAATATAGGGGGGCGCGGTGCTGTGGATGAGGGATACAATATAGGGGGGCGCTGCACTGTGGATGAGGGAGGCGATATAGGGGGCGCTGCACTGTGGATGAGGGATACAATATAGGGTGGTGCTGCGCTGTGGATGAGGGATACAATATAGGGGGCGCTGCACTGTGGATGAGGGATACAATATAGGGGGGCGCTGCACTGTGGATGAGGGATACAATGTAGGGGGCGCTGCACTGTGGATGAGGGATACAATGTAGGGGGGGTGCTGCACTGTGGATGAGGGATACAATATAGGGGGGCGCGGTGCTGTGGATGAGGGATACAATATAGGGGGGCGCTGCACTGTGGATGAGGGAGGCGATATAGGGGGCGCTGCACTGTGGATGAGGGATACAATATAGGGTGGTGCTGCGCTGTGGATGAGGGATACAATATAGGGGGCGCTGCACTGTGGATGAGGGATACAATATAGGGGGGCGCTGCACTGTGGATGAGGGATACAATGTAGGGGGCGCTGCACTGTGGATGAGGGATACAATGTAGGGGGGGTGCTGCACTGTGGATGAGGGATACAATATAGGGGGGCGCGGTGCTGTGGATGAGGGATACAATATAGGGGGCGCTGTGCTGTGGATGAGGGATACAATATAGGGGGCGCTGTGCTGTGGATGAGGGATACAATATAGGGTGGTGCTGTGCTGTGGATGAGGGATACAATGTAGGGTGGCGCGGTGCTGTGGATGAGGGATACAATATAGGGGGGCGGTGCGCTGTGGATGAGAGATACAATATAGGGGGCGCTGTGCTGGGGATGAGGGATACAATATAGGGGGGCGCTGCACTGTGGATGAGGGATACAATATAGGGGGGCGCGGTGCTGTGGATGAGGGATACAATATAGGGGGCGCTGTGCTGTGGATGAGGGATACAATATAGGGGGGCGCTGCGCTGTGGATGAGGGATACAATATAGGGGGCGCTGCGCTGTGGATGAGAGATACAATATAGGGGGCGCTGTGCTGTGGATGAGGGATACAATATAGGGGGGCGCTGCACTGTGGATGAGGGATACAATATAGGGGGGCGCGGTGCTGTGGATGAGGGATACAATATAGGGGGGCGCTGCGCTGTGGATGAGGGATACAATGTAGGGGGCGCTGCACTGTGGATGAGGGATACAATATAGGGGGGCGCTGCACTGTGGATGAGGGATACAATGTAGGGGGCGCTGCACTGTGGATGAGGGATACAATATAGGGGGGCGCGGTGCTGTGGATGAGGGATACAATGTAGGGGGGCGCTGCGCTGTGGATGAGGGATACAATATAGGGGGGTGCTGCACTGTGGATGAGGGATACAATATAGGGGGGCGCTGCACTGTGGATGAGGGATACAATATAGGGGGGTGCTGCGCTGTGGATGAGGGATACAATATAGGAGGGTGCTGCACTGTGGATGAGGGATACAATATAGGGGGGCGGTGCGCTGTGGATGAGGGATACAATGTAGGGTGGTGCTGTGGATGAGGGATACAATATAGGCGGGTGCTGTGCTGTGGATGAGGGATACAATGTAGGGCGGCGCTGTGCTGTGGATGAGGGATACAATATAGGGGGGCGCTGCGCTGTGGATGAGGGATACAATATAGGGGGCACGGTGCTGTGGATGAGGGATACAATATAGGGGGGCACTGCACTGTGGATGAGGGAGGCGATATAGGGGGCGCTGCACTGTGGATGAGGGATACAATATAGGGTGGTGCTGCGCTGTGGATGAGGGATACAATATAGGGGGCGCTGCGCTGTGGATGAGGGATACAATATAGGGGGGCGCTGCGCTGTGGATGAGGGATACAATGTAGGGGGCGCTGCGCTGTGGATGAGGGATACAATATAGGGGGGCACTGCGCTGTGGATGAGGGATACAATATAGGGGGCGCTGCGCTGTGGATGAGAGATACAATATAGGGGGCGCTGTGCTGTGGATGAGGGATACAATATAGGGGGGCGCTGCACTGTGGATGAGGGATACAATATAGGGGGCGCTGCACTGTGGATGAGGGATACAATATAGGGGGGCGCTGCACTGTGGATGAGGGATACAATGTAGGGGGGGTGCTGCACTGTGGATGAGGGATACAATATAGGGGGGCGCGGTGCTGTGGATGAGGGATACAATATAGGGGGCGCTGTGCTGTGGATGAGGGATACAATATAGGGGGCGCTGCGCTGTGGATGAGAGATACAATATAGGGGGCGCTGTGCTGTGGATGAGGGATACAATATAGGGGGGCGCTGCACTGTGGATGAGGGATACAATATAGGGGGGCGCGGTGCTGTGGATGAGGGATACAATATAGGGGGCGCTGTGCTGTGGATGAGGGATACAATATAGGGGGGCGCTGCGCTGTGGATGAGGGATACAATATAGGGGGCGCTGCGCTGTGGATGAGAGATACAATATAGGGGGCGCTGTGCTGTGGATGAGGGATACAATATAGGGGGGCGCTGCACTGTGGATGAGGGATACAATATAGGGGGGCGCGGTGCTGTGGATGAGGGATACAATATAGGGGGGCGCTGCGCTGTGGATGAGGGATACAATGTAGGGGGCGCTGCACTGTGGATGAGGGATACAATATAGGGGGGCGCTGCACTGTGGATGAGGGATACAATGTAGGGGGCGCTGCACTGTGGATGAGGGATACAATATAGGGGGGCGTGGTGCTGTGGATGAGGGAGGCGATATAGGGGGGCGCTGCGCTGTGGATGAGGGATACAATATAGGGGGGCGCGGTGCTGTGGATGAGGGGTACAATGTAGGGGGCGCTGCACTGTGGATGAGGGATACAATATAGGGGGGCGCGGTGCTGTGGATAAAGGAGGCGATATAGGGGGGCGCTGCGCTGTGGATGAGGGATACAATATAGGGGGGCGCTGCGCTGTGGATGAGGGATACAATGTAGGGGGGCGCTGCGCTGTGGATGAGGGATACAATATAGGGGGGTGCTGCACTGTGGATGAGGGATACAATATAGGGGGGCGCTGCACTGTGGATGAGGGATACAATATAGGGGGGTGCTGCGCTGTGGATGAGGGATACAATATAGGAGGGTGCTGCACTGTGGATGAGGGATACAATATAGGGGGGCGGTGCGCTGTGGATGAGGGATACAATGTAGGGTGGTGCGGTGCTGTGGATGAGGGATACAATATAGGCGGGTGCTGTGCTGTGGATGAGGGATACAATGTAGGGCGGCGCGGCGCTGTGGATGAGGGATACAATGTAGGGGGCGCTGTGCTGTGGTTGAGGGATACAATATAGGGGGGCGCTGCGCTGTGGATGAGGGATACAATATAGGGGGCACGGTGCTGTGGATGAGGGATACAATATAGGGGGGCACTGCACTGTGGATGAGGGAGGCGATATAGGGGGCGCTGCACTGTGGATGAGGGATACAATATAGGGTGGTGCTGCGCTGTGGATGAGGGATACAATATAGGGGGCGCTGCGCTGTGGATGAGGGATACAATATAGGGGGGCGCTGCGCTGTGGATGAGGGATACAATGTAGGGGGCGCTGCGCTGTGGATGAGGGATACAATATAGGGGGGCACTGCGCTGTGGATGAGGGATACAATATAGGGGGCGCTGCGCTGTGGATGAGAGATACAATATAGGGGGCGCTGTGCTGTGGATGAGGGATACAATATAGGGGGGCGCTGCACTGTGGATGAGGGATACAATATAGGGGGGCGCGGTGCTGTGGATGAGGGATACAATATAGGGGGGCGCTGCGCTGTGGATGAGGGATACAATATAGGGGGCGCTGCACTGTGGATGAGGGATACAATATAGGGGGCGCTGCACTGTGGATGAGGGATACAATATAGGGGGCGCTGCGCTGTGGATGAGGGATACAATGTAGGGGGGCGCTGCGCTGTGGATGAGGGATACAATGTAGGGGGGGTGCTGCACTGTGGATGAGGGATACAATATAGTGGGGCGCTGCACTGTGGATGAGGGATACAATGTAGGGGGCGCTGCACTGTGGATGAGGGATACAATGTAGGGGGGGTGCTGCACTGTGGATGAGGGATACAATATAGGGGGGCGCGGTGCTGTGGATGAGGGATACAATATAGGGGGGCGCTGCGCTGTGGATGAGGGATACAATATAGGGGGCGCTGCGCTGTGGATGAGGGATACAATGTAGGGGGGCGCTGCGCTGTGGATGAGAGATACAATATAGGGGGCGCTGTGCTGTGGATGAGGGATACAATATAGGGGGGCGCTGCACTGTGGATGAGGGATACAATATAGGGGGGCGCGGTTCTGTGGATGAGGGATACAATATAGGGGGGCGCTGCACTGTGGATGAGGGATACAATGTAGGGGGCGCTGCACTGTGGATGAGGGATACAATATAGGGGGGCGCTGCACTGTGGATGAGGGATACAATGTAGGGGGCGCTGTGGATGAGGGATACAATATAGGGGGCGCTGCGCTGTAGATGAGGGATACAATATAGGGGGGCGCTGCGCTGTGGATGAGGGATACAATATAGGGGGCGCGGTGCTGTGGATGAGGGATACAATATAGGGGGGCGCTGCGCTGTGGATGAGGGATACAATGTAGGGGGGGCTGCACTGTGGATGAGGAATACAATATAGGGGGGCGCGGTGCTGTGGATGAGGGATACAATATAGGGGGCGCTGCGCTGTGGATGAGGGATACAATATAGGGGGGCGCGGTGCTGTGGATGAGGGATACAATATAGGGGGGCGCTGCACTGTGGATGAGGGAGGCGATATAGGGGGCGCTGCACTGTGGATGAGGGATACAATATAGGGTGGTGCTGCGCTGTGGATGAGGGATACAATATAGGGGGCGCTGCGCTGTGGATGAGGGATACAATATAGGGGGCGCTGCACTGTGGATGAGGGATACAATATAGGGGGGCGCTGCACTGTGGATGAGGGATACAATGTAGGGGGCGCTGCACTGTGGATGAGGGATACAATGTAGGGGGGGTGCTGCACTGTGGATGAGGGATACAATATAGGGGGCGCTGCGCTGTGGATGAGGGATACAATATAGGGGGGCGCTGCGCTGTGGATGAGGGATACAATATAGGGGGCGCTGCGCTGTGGATGAGAGATACAATATAGGGGGCGCTGTGCTGTGGATGAGGGATACAATATAGGGGGGCGCTGCACTGTGGATGAGGGATACAATATAGGGGGGCGCGGTGCTGTGGATGAGGGATACAATATAGGGGGGCGCTGCGCTGTGGATGAGGGATACAATGTAGGGGGCGCTGCACTGTGGATGAGGGATACAATATAGGGGGGCGCTGCACTGTGGATGAGGGATACAATGTAGGGGGCGCTGCACTGTGGATGAGGGATACAATATAGGGGGGCGCGGTGCTGTGGATGAGGGAGGCGATATAGGGGGGCGCTGCGCTGTGGATGAGGGATACAATATAGGGGGGCGCGGTGCTGTGGATGAGGGGTACAATGTAGGGGGCGCTGCACTGTGGATGAGGGATACAATATAGGGGGGCGCGGTGCTGTGGATAAAGGAGGCGATATAGGGGGGCGCTGCGCTGTGGATGAGGGATACAATATAGGGGGGCGCTGCGCTGTGGATGAGGGATACAATGTAGGGGGGCGCTGCGCTGTGGATGAGGGATACAATATAGGGGGGTGCTGCACTGTGGATGAGGGATACAATATAGGGGGGCGCTGCACTGTGGATGAGGGATACAATATAGGGGGGTGCTGCGCTGTGGATGAGGGATACAATATAGGAGGGTGCTGCACTGTGGATGAGGGATACAATGTAGGGGGGCGCTGCGCTGTGGATGAGGGATACAATGTAGGGTGGTGCGGTGCTGTGGATGAGGGATACAATATAGGGGGGTGCTGTGCTGTGGATGAGGGATACAATGTAGGGCGGCGCTGTGCTGTGGATGAGGGATACAATATAGGGGGGCGCTGCGCTGTGGATGAGGGATACAATATAGGGGGCACGGTGCTGTGGATGAGGGATACAATATAGGGGGGCACTGCACTGTGGATGAGGGAGGCGATATAGGGGGCGTTGCACTGTGGATGAGGGATACAATATAGGGTGGTGCTGCGCTGTGGATGAGGGATACAATATAGGGGGCGCTGCGCTGTGGATGAGAGATACAATATAGGGGGGCGCTGCGCTGTGGATGAGGGATACAATGTAGGGGGGCCGTGCTGTGGATGAGGGATACAATATAGGCGGCGCTGCGCTGTGGATGAGGGATACAATATAGGGTGGTGCTGCGCTGTGGATGAGGGATACAATATAGGGGGCGCTGTGGATGAGGGATACAATATAGGGGGGGCGCTGCGCTGTGGATGAGGGATACAATATAGGGTGGTGCTGCGCTGTGGATGAGGGATACAATATAGGGGGCGCTGCGCTGTGGATGAGGGATACAATATAGGGGGGGCGCTGCGCTGTGGATGAGGGATACAATATAGGGTGGTGCTGCGCTGTGGATGAGGGATACAATGTAGGGTGGCACGGTGCTGTGGATGAGGGATACAATATAGGGGGGCGCTGCACTGTGGATGAGGGAGGCGATATAGGGGGCGCTGCACTGTGGATGAGGGATACAATATAGGGTGGTGCTGCGCTGTGGATGAGGGATACAATATAGGGGGGCGCTGCGCTGCGGATGAGGGATACAATATAGGGGGGCGCGGTGCTGTGGATGAGGGATACAATATAGGGGGGCGCTGCACTGTGGATGAGGGAGGCGATATAGGGGGCGCTGCACTGTGGATGAGGGATACAATATAGGGTGGTGCTGCGCTGTGGATGAGGGATACAATATAGGAGGGTGCTGCACTGTGGATGAGGGATACAATATAGGGGGGTGCTGTGCTGTGGATGAGGGATACAATGTAGGGTGGCACGGTGCTGTGGATGAGGGATACAATATAGGGGGGCGCTGCACTGTGGATGAGGGAGGCGATATAGGGGGCGCTGCACTGTGGATGAGGGATACAATATAGGGTGGTGCTGCGCTGTGGATGAGGGATACAATATAGGGGGCGCTGCGCTGTGGATGAGGGATACAATATAGGGGGGCGCTGCGCTGCGGATGAGGGATACAATATAGGGGGGCGCGGTGCTGTGGATGAGGGATACAATATAGGGGGGCGCTGCACTGTGGATGAGGGAGGCGATATAGGGGGCGCTGCACTGTGGATGAGGGATACAATATAGGGTGGTGCTGCGCTGTGGATGAGGGATACAATATAGGGGGCGCTGCGCTGAGGATGAGGGATACAATATAATGGGCGCTGCACTGTGGATGAGGGATACAATATAGGGGGGCGCTGCACTGTGGATGAGGGATACAATGTAGGGGGCGCTGCACTGTGGATGAGGGATACAATGTAGGGGGGGTGCTGCACTGTGGATGAGGGATACAATATAGGGGGCGCTGCGCTGTGGATGAGGGATACAATATAGGGGGCGCTGCGCTGTGGATGAGGGATACAATATAGGGGGCGCTGCGCTGTGGATGAGAGATACAATATAGGGGGCGCTGTGCTGTGGATGAGGGATACAATATAGGGGGGCGCTGCGCTGTGGATGAGGGATACAATGTAGGGGGCGCTGCACTGTGGATGAGGGATACAATGTAGGGGGCGCTGCACTGTGGATGAGGGATACAATATAGGCGGCGCTGCGCTGTGGATGAGGGATACAATATAGGGAAGCGCGGCACTGTGGATGAGGGATACAATGTAGGGGGCGCTGCACTGTGGATGAGGGATACAATGTAGGGGGCGCTGCACTGTGGATGAGGGATACAATATAGGGGGGCGCGGTGCTGTGGATGAGGGATACAATATAGGGGGGCGCTGCGCTGTGGATGAGGGATACAATGAAGGGGGTGCGGTGCTGTGGATGAGGGGTACAATGTAGGGGGGGCTGCACTGTGGATGAGGGATACAATATAGGGGGGGTGCTGCACTGTGGATGAGGGATACAATATAGGGGGCGCTGTGCTGTGGATGATGGATACAATATAGGGGGGCGCGGTGCTGTGGATGAGGGATACAATATAGGGGGGCGCTGCACTGTGGATGAGGGAGGCGATATAGGGGGCGCTGCACTGTGGATGAGGGATACAATATAGGGGGGCACTGCGCTGTGGATGAGGGATACAATATAGGGGGGCGCTGCGCTGTGGATGAGGGATACAATGTAGGGGGGCGCTGCGCTGTGGATGAGGGATACAATATAGGGGGGCGCTGCGCTGTGGATGAGGGATACAATATAGGGGGGCGCTGTGCTGTGGATGAGGGGTACAATGTAGGGGGCGCTGCACTGTGGATGAGGGATACAATATAGGGGGGCGCGGTGCTGTGGATGAAGGAGGCGATATAGGGGGGCGCTGCGCTGTGGATGAGGGATACAATGTAGGGGGGCGCTGCGCTGTGGATGAGGGATACAATGTAGGGGGGCGCTGCGCTGTGGATGAGGGATACAATGTAGGGGGGCGCTGCGCTGTGGATGAGGGATACAATGTAGGGGGGCGCTGCACTGTGGATGAGGGATACAATATAGGGGGGTGCTGCACTGTGGATGAGGGATACAATATAGGAGGGTGCTGCACTGTGGATGAGGGATACAATATAGGGGGACGCTGCGCTGTGGATGAGGGATACAATATAGGGTGGCACGGTGCTGTGGATGAGGGATACAATGTAGGGCAGCGCGGTGCTGTGGATGAGGGATACAATATAGGGGGGCGCTGCGCTGTGGATGAGGGATACAATATAGGGGGGCGCTGCACTGTGGATGAGGGAGGCGATATAGGGGGCGCTGCACTGTGGATGAGGGAGGCGATATAGGGGGCGCTGCACTGTGGATGAGGGATACAATATAGGGTGGTGCTGCGCTGTGGATGAGGGATACAATATAGGGGGGCACTGCACTGTGGGTGAGTGATACAATATAGGGGGCGCTGCGCTGTGGATGAGGGATACAATATAGGGTGGTGCTGCGCTGTGGATGAGGGATACAATATAGGGTGGTGCTGCGCTGTGGATGAGGGATACAATATAGGGGGGCGCTGCGCTGTGGATGAGGGATACAATATAGGAGGGTGCTGCACTGTGGATGAGGGATACAATATAGGGGGGTGCTGCGCTGTGGATGAGGGATACAATGTAGGGTGGCACGGTGCTGTGGATGAGGGATACAATATAGGAGGGTGCTGCACTGTGGATGAGGGATACAATATAGGGGGCGCTGCACTGTGGATGAGGGAGGCGATATAGGGGGCGCTGCACTGTGGATGAGGGATACAATATAGGGGGCGCTGCGCTGTGGATGAGGGATACAATATAGGGGGCGCTGCGCTGTGGATGAGGGATACAATATAGGGTGGTGCTGCGCTGTGGATAAGGGATACAATGTAGGGGGCGCTGCACTGTGGATGAGGGATACAATATAGGGGGCGCTGCACTGTGGATGAGGGATACAATATAGGGGGCGCTGCACTGTGGATGAGGGATACAATATAGGGGGGCGCTGCGCTGTGGATGAGGGATACAATATAGGGGGCGCTGCGCTGTGGATGAGGGATACAATATAGGGGGGTGCTGTGCTGTGGATGAGGGATACAATATAGGGGGGCGCTGCACTGTGGATGAGGGAGGCGATATAGGGGGCGCTGCACTGTGGATGAGGGATACAATATAGGGGGGCGCTGCGCTGTGGATGAGGGATACAATATAGGGGGGCGCTGCGCTGTGGATGAGGGATACAATATAGGGGGTGCTGCGCTGTGGATAAGGGATACAATGTAGGGGGCGCTGCACTGTGGATGAGGGATACAATATAGGGGGCGCTGCACTGTGGATGAGGGATACAATATAGGGGGGCGCTGCGCTGTGGATGAGGGATACAATATAGGGGGCGCTGCGCTGTGGATGAGGGATACAATATAGGGGGCGCTGCACTGTGGATGATGGATACAATATAGGGGGGCGCTGCACTGTGGATGAGGGATACAATATAGGGGGGCGCTGTGCTGTGGATGAGGGATGAGGGATACAATATAGGGGGCGCTGCACTGTGGATGAGGGATACAATGTAGGGGGGCGCTGCGCTGTGGATGAGGGATACAATGTAGGGGGGCGCTGCGCTGTGGATGAGGGATACATTGTAGGGGGCGCGGTGCTGTGGATGAGGGATACAATATAGGGGGCGCTGCGCTGCGGATGAGGGATACAATATAGGGGGGCGCTGCGCTGTGGATGAGGGATACAATATAGGGGGCGCTGCGCTGTGGATGAGGGATACAATATAGGGGGCACTGCGCTGTGGATGAGGGATACAATATAGGGGGCGCTGCACTGTGGATGAGGGATACAATATAGGGGGCGCTGCACTGTGCATGAGGGATACAATATAGGGGGGCTCTGCGCTGTGGATGAGGGATACAATATAGGGGGGCGCGGTGCTGTGGATGAGGGATACAATATAGGGGGGCGCTGCACTGTGGATGAGGGATACAATATAGGGGGCGCTGCACTGTGGATGAGGGATACAATATAGGGGGCGCTGCGCTGTGGATGAGGGATACAATATAGGGGGGTGCTGCGCTGTGGATGAGGGATACAATATAGGGGGCGCTGCACTGTGGATGAGGGATACAATATAGGGGGCGCTGCGCTGTGGATGAGGGATACAATATAGGGGGGCGCTGCGCTGTGGATGAGGGATACAATGTAGGGGGCGCTGCACTGTGGATGAGGGATACAATGTAGGGGGGGCGCTGCACTGTGGATGAGGGATACAATATAGGGGGGCGCTGCGCTGTGGATGAGGGATACAATATAGGGGGGCGCTGCGCTGTGGATGAGAGATACAATATAGGGGGCGCTGTGCTGTGGATGAGGGATACAATATAGGGGGCGCTGCGCTGTGGATGAGAGATACAATATAGGGGGCGCTGTGCTGTGGATGAGGGATACAATATAGGGGGGCGCGGTGCTGTGGATGAGGGATACAATATAGGGGGGCGCTGCACTGTGGATGAGGGATACAATGTAGGGGGCGCTGTGCTGTGGATGAGGGATACAATATAGGGGGCGCTGCGCTGTGGATGAGGGATACAATATAGGGGGCGCTGCGCTGTGGATGAGGGATACAATATAGGGGGGCGCGGTGCTGTGGATGAGGGATACAATATAGGGGGGCGCTGCACTGTGGATGAGGGAGGCGATATAGGGGGCGCTGCGCTGTGGATGAGGGATACAATATAGGGGGTGCTGTGCTGTGGATGAGGGATACAATATAGGGGGCGCTGCACTGTGGATGAGGGATACAATATAGGGGTGCGCTGTGCTGTGGATGAGGGATACAATATAGGGGGCGCTGCGCTGTGGATGAGGGATACAATGTAGGGTGGCACGGTGCTGTGGATGAGGGATACAATATAGGGGGGCGCTGCGCTGTGGATGAGGGATACAATGTAGGGGGGCGCTGCACTGTGGATGAGGGATACAATATAGGGTGGTGCTGCGCTGTGGATAAGGGATACAATATAGGGGGCGCTGCGCTGTGGATGAGGGATACAATATAGGGGGGCGCTGTGCTGTGGATGAGGGGTACAATGTAGGGGGGCGCTGCGCTGTGGATGAGGGATACAATGTAGCGGGCGCTGCGCTGTGGATGAGGGATACAATATAGGGGGGCGCTGCGCTGTGGATGAGGGATACATTGTAGGGGGCGCGGTGCTGTGGATGAGGGATACAATATAGGGGGCGCTGCGCTGCGGATGAGGGATACATTATAGGGGGCGCGGTGCTGTGGATGAGGGATACAATATAGGGGGCGCGGTGCACTGTGGATGAGGGATACAATATAGGGGGGCGCTGCACTGTGGATGAGGGATACAATATAGGGGGCACTGCGCTGTGGATGAGGGATACAATATAGGGGGCGCTGCACTGTGGATGAGGGATACAATATAGGGGGCGCTGCGCTGTGGATGAGGGATACAATGTAGGGGGCGCTGTGCTGTGGATGAGGGGTACAATGTAGGGCCGTGCTGCACTGTGGATGAGGGATACAATATAGGGGGCGCTGCACTGTGGATGAGGGATACAATATAGGGGGGCGCTGCACTGTGGATGAGGGATAAAATATAGGGGGCGCTGTGCTGTGGATGAGGGGTACAATGTAGGGCCGTGCTGCACTGTGGATGAGGGATACAATATAGCGGGCGCTGCACTGTGGATGAGGGATACAATATAGGGGGGCGCTGCACTGTGGATGAGGGATACAATATAGGGGGCGCTGCGCTGTGGATGAGGGATACAATATAGGGGGCGCTGCACTGTGGATGAGGGATACAATATAGGGGGGCGCTGCACTGTGGATGAGGGATACAATATAGGGGGCGCTGCGCTGTGGATGAGGGATACAATATAGGGGGCGCTGCACTGTGGATGAGGGATACAATGTAGGGGGGCGCTGCACTGTGGATGAGGGATACAATGTAGGGGGCGCTGCACTGTGGATGAGGGGTACAATGTAGGGGGCGCTGCGCTGTGGATGAGGGATACAATATAGGGGGGCGCTGCGCTGTGGATGAGGGATACAATGTAGGGGGGCGCTGCGCTGTGGATGAGGGATACAATATAGGGGGGCGCTGCGCTGTGGATGAGGTATACAATATAGGGGGGCGCTGCGCTGTGGATGAGGGATACAATATAGGGGGGCGCTGTGCTGTGGATGAGGGATACAATGTAGGGGGGGCGCTGCGCTGTGGATGAGGGATACAATATAGGGGGCGCTGCGCTGTGGATGAGGGATACAATATAGGGGGGCGCGGTGCTGTGGATGAGGGATACAATATAGGGGGGCGCTGCACTGTGGATGAGGGATACAATATAGGGGGCGCTGCACTGTGGATGAGGGATACAATATAGGGGGCGCTGCGCTGTGGATGAGGGATACAATATAGGGGGGTGCTGCGCTGTGGATGAGGGATACAATATAGGGGGCGCTGCACTGTGGATGAGGGATACAATATAGGGGGCGCTGCGCTGTGGATGAGGGATACAATATAGGGGGGCGCTGCGCTGTGGATGAGGGATACAATGTAGGGGGCGCTGCACTGTGGATGAGGGATACAATGTAGGGGGGGCGCTGCGCTGTGGATGAGGGATACAATATAGGGGGCGCTGCGCTGTGGATGAGGGATACAATATAGGGGGGCGCGGTGCTGTGGATGAGGGATACAATATAGGGGGGCGCTGCACTGTGGATGAGGGAGGCGATATAGGGGGCGCTGCGCTGTGGATGAGGGATACAATATAGGGGGCGCTGTGCTGTGGATGAGGGATACAATATAGGGGGCGCTGCGCTGTGGATGAGGGATACAATATAGGGGTGCGCTGTGCTGTGGATGAGGGATACAATATAGGGGGCGCTGCACTGTGGATGAGGGATACAATGTAGGGGGGCGCTGTGCTGTGGATGAGGGATACAATATAGGGGGGCGCTGCACTGTGGATGAGGGATACAATATAGGGGGGCACGGTGCTGTGGATGAGGGATACAATATAGGGGGGCGCTGCGCTGTGGATGAGGGATACAATGTAGGGGGGCGCGGTGCTGTGGATGAGGGATACAATATAGGAGGGTGCTGCACTGTGGATGAGGGATACAATATAGGGGGGCGCTGCACTGTGGATGAGGGATACAATATAGGGGGGTGCTGTGCTGTGGATGAGGGATACAATGTAGGGGGGCGCTGCACTGTGGATGAGGGAGGCGATATAGGGGGCGCTGCACTGTGGATGAGGGATACAATATAGGGGGCGCTGCGCTGTGGATAAGGGATACAATATAGGGGGCGCTGCGCTGTGGATGAGGGATACAATATAGGGGGGCGCTGCGCTGTGGATGAGGGATACAATATAGGGGGGTGCTGCGCTGTGGATGAGGGATACAATATAGGGGGGCGCTGCACTGTGGATGAGGGATACAATATAGGGGGCGCTGCACTGTGGATGAGGGATACAATATAGGGGGCGCTGCACTGTGGATGAGGGATACAATATAGGGGGTGCTGCGCTGTGGATGAGGGATACAATATAGGGTGGCGCTGCGCTGTGGAGGGCTTTGTGGATGAAGGTGGCGAGTTTGAATTGAATTCTGTATTTAACGGGCAGCCGGTGCAGTGACCGGCACAGGGCAGAGGCGTCCGAGTAGCGGCTGGACAGGAAGATGAGCCTGGCTGCCGCATTCAGGATGGATTGGAGGGGGTAGAGTCTGGTGCGGGGGAGGCCGATCAGCAACGAGTTGTAATAATCGAGCCGGGAGTGGATGAGGGCAACAGTGAGTGTTTTTAGCATGTCCACGGTGAGAAAAGAGCGGATTCTTGCGATGTTCTTGAGGTGCAGCTGACATGTTCGGGCCAGAGATTGGATGTAGGGGGCAAAAGAGAGATCAGAATCAAATATGACCCCAAGGCAGCGGGCATGCTGGGAGTTATGGTGCCACACACTGAGATGGAGATGTCAGGAGGAGGTCGGTTAGTGGAGGGTGGAAATACCAGCAGGTCAGTTTTAGAGAGGTTTAGTTTTAGGTAGAGAGAGGACATGGTGTTAGAGACAGCGGACAGACAGTTAGTGATGTTTTGGAGGAAGGGTGCAGAGATGTCACGGGCAGAGGTGTATAGCTGGGTGTCATCAGCGTAGAGGTGGTATTGGGGGCCAAAACTCCTGATGGTGTGTCTCTTATGCCGTGAAATGAATTAATGAGACGGCATGGGACGAGCGACAAGGGGGATAGGAATGGGTTAAAGAAAAGCGAGCGAGGAGGTGGGTGGAGCTAGGACAGGAAAGGAAAGGGGAGAAGAAGGAAGTGGAGCTCAGTGCAGCGGTGAACAACGTGAAAGAAGGATATAAGAAGAGAAGCACCCACCCGCCCGCCCCGAGGCAGGGTGAGGAAGGATGAGCGGCGTTATGTTAAATTTTAGTTTCGGATTAAGGTTTTTCGGTTTTTGTTTTTCTCGGAAGTTGTCACAGCTACGTTAGGCCTGGAGTTTTTTCCATGCTGGAGAAGGAGAGTCGAGGAAGGTTAGCAGCCAAGGACCTGGGCTCACGAATTTCCTCGGGACTATTGTGGACTCAAAGTTGGACGTTTACGGCATGGAAAAGGTTTTTTCTCACAAAGGTTTTTTCTCAATAAAATAAAGTTTTTGATAAGCGTTGGTTAATAAAGCTGTGGCCTACCCCACAATTTACCCAACAGAAAGTCTGATGGTTATTTTAGATAAGTAAGCGAGCATAGAGGTAAGGTTATTTGTCGCTAGTCCAATAGGGGCTGTGTAGATAGGACCGGGGGCACACTAACCGTAACTGTACGCTCACTTACCTATAACAAACATATACTTACACCTTCTTGCTGAAAACGTGGGTTGGCCACAGCTTTATTAACATATTTAAAACATAGTTAATCTTCCGTTTAACTTAATTTAACTTAATATTAACTATCTTCTGTCTAACCCCTTCCCATGCCGTAAACTGCTGCAATCCTTAAAACCGTAACGGCCACAGGACGTTCGTAAGCCCCTGATCTTCCTTGGGCTTGAAAACCTTCCTCTACGCCGTAGCCCGCATGGGAAGCTCCCGGCCACGCGGTATGCGCCGTACACCTACGGCGCATCCCGCCCCACAACGCCAACCCGAGACAACGCCATCTCCACTCCGTCTTGTAGTCCTGACAAAGGTCTCCAGTCCCACCTCGTTGAGGTGCACACCATCGTCCCTTAATGCTCCTCTCTCCTTGTCCTCCAGCTCCCAGTGGCGGACTGCCACTCCGCCCAACGACTGCACGAACCTGGACATCCTGAGATTTATCATCTTTGTTTTCCTAAGTCGTTCCCCCCGGTGTGAACGACCAGTATGACTCTCCGGGGGGTCCACCTGCTTATCTCCAGAACAAATTGCAACATCCTGGGCCATTGCAGCCCCCATACACCGATCCAGTTTATGAGTGCGCCGCTCAGACCTAGATTCCTCCCCATGGGTCGAGTGGCCGCTCTTCTCTCCGCCCAGTAAATAAATGAATGGCCCACAATCCAAACGTGCCACGGTTCAGAGGCTGAAAGAAATAGACATAGCAAATACCCCCGTAATTACCAACAACCCATCCCAACAAAACACCCCGAAAAAAACCCGCCTGTAATGAAAAACCGAGGTATGACGACAACTACCAGTTAATCCGTGACCAAGGATCCTTCCACAGTACGGTCCGGTCTTACGTACGATTTATACGCCTGCGATTATCACCTCTCCAACCGCTTCAAACCCCTTTCCGTCATGAGGTTCCAAATTCCCCCGGATCCAAACCACACTTCTTTAACGCCGGCCGCCAAAAAACCGCCGAAAATTGGAAACGAGTGAGGGGGGGGGGGGGGGGGGGCCTGGCCTCGTGTACTAAGAACTGTTCACTATGGGGGCGCTTTTTTTTATTTTATTTTATTTATACTGGTCCATCACCTCCACTGGACACCATTGCGTCCCCCATCGATTAATAGTGATCCACTCACCTCTACCATACACATCTGTTTTCGCCTTCCTGATGCCTATCCGGATCGATGCTCCCGTCGTAATAACATCATTTACCCGAAACCCCGGCTTTACTTAGCTTGCCGGGACCATCTCACCGATCGCAAAACTGCGACAAACGCCAGCAAAAGGGGCTGAACACAACGTATCGTACTCATCCGAACATACCCGTCAATCACTTAATTAACAATGAAACTGTAACGGGTCGGCACGTATCCGTTAGAACCTTCCTTTTTCCCAACTACGAACTATTTGTTGGAACGCCAATTCCTTAGTCACGTCTTGCATTCCGTGTAATTTTAGCAAGCCAAGTGTTTTCTTGCCGCTCCAACCGACGGCCATCTACCACACAACTCCGTCAACATATCCAACGTCGACAAATTTCAACCATGCAGACCCAACTGTATTATAATTTTTTTTCACGTTGTAACCACCACCGCTTCAGCAACTCTCCTCTGCCAGACTCCATAAGGAAGGCGGGCAGCGTACCCCCTCGGCATCCGCCTGTAGGTGCCGCTCCCTGAACCAGCTCCATCAGTGAACGAGAGAGTGCATCAGCCGCTCCTCTGTCACAACCGGGGACATGTTTTGCACGTAAATACATATCACCTTGCCAACATCTTAATACCACCTGCCTTAACCAAGCCAGAACCGGCGGGGACGCCGACGACTGTTTATTTATCGTTTGCACAACCGCTGTGTTATCTGACCATGAACTTTTTTTGATCCAGTAACTCTGATCCCCATAACTCAATCGCCACCACTACCGGGAAGAACTCCAGCAACGTGATATTTTCGGTCCACCGCTTCTCTCTCCATGACCTTGGCCAGGGCTCCATGCACCAATGGTTGTTAAAGAATACTCCGACACCGCCCGAACCGGCTGCGTCGGCGCACAAGCTGATTTCAGTGCCTTCCACATCTTCCCTCGGGCATACCACCTGCCCGTTGAAAGAATGAAGGAACACCGTCCATACATGCAAATCTGCTTTATTCCCGTCGTCACCCGCACAAAATGGTGTGGTTCGCGGACCCGAACGGTCGCCAGCGATAATCGCCTGGTAAACGGCCGCCCCATGGGGATCACTTTGCAAGCGAAATTTAATAAACCCAACAAAACCTGGATTTGTCGTAATGTTGCTTTTTTACCACGAGCCACATCGCCAACCACTTGGCGCAGCCTCGCCACTTTGTCTGAACACCATTTCCACCGAGTCGATCTCTATCCCTAGGAACATCAAACATCTGGCCGGGCCCATCGTCTTCTCTTCGGACAATGGGACCCCCGCTAGTCGCATTAGCCTCTGAAAATTTCTCATTAGAAACCCACAAATGGCCGACGTATTGAACCGACGAACAAAAAAAAAATGATCCAAATGTATTACCGATGTGATGCCCGTCTCATGCTTTAACATCCACTCAAGGAAAAACTGAATAACTCGAAAATACCATGAAATAGAGCATCCCGTCGGCAAGCGCATGTCGAAGAAAAATTGGTCCTCGATTCTGCATCCTAAAAGTTGAAAGCAATCTGGGTGAACTGGAAGCAGTCGGAATGCCGATTCTATGTCTGTTTTTGCCAGCTGGGCAAACCTGCCCGCCGACCTCACTAACCGTATTGCGCGGTCGAAAGAAGTATAGGCTACTGCTGCTTCTTTTTAGATGCCATCATTGACCGATCCCCCGCTTGGGAAAGATAAATGATGGATCAAGCGAAAACTCCCCGGTTTCCTTCTTGGGTACCAGACCCAACGGGGACACGCGCAAGGTCTCAAACGGTGGGTCGTTGAACGGGCCGGCCATGCGGCCCAATTCCACTTTTTTTTTTGACTAACTCAATATCGTCTCTTGCCGATCTTAAGTTAGGGCATAAAGTGGTGGCTGTTGGTAAGCGTACGGAAATAAAGTATGCAGTGGCCCTCGTTGTACAGACCAACAGAGCCGTTTGGTCTAGGAGAGGCCGCGGGCGGCTGAGCTGTGCCCCCTGCGGCTCCCCCGGGAAATGAAGTCCTAGCGGAGCGTTGTGCTAGGATCAGCTGTATCCATACGTCGGTGGCCTTAGAGGTCCAACTCATGTGACTCCTACCCGACGTCTAAAATCCTCATCATAGCGCCACCAAGCTGCGGCAGCCTGTACGCGCTGTAAATGGTGTTTAAATATACCATCCTTCCTGGAGCTTTAAGCGGCTGATGCTGGCATGTCACATGAACCAGAACCCAATACGCTTGTAACCAGTTTCCAAAAGTTTAATTTTAGGTTTTTGTTTTTTTTTTGTTTGTTTGTTATCAGCTCCCCGCTTGGTCGTCCGCTCTTTATCCAGCATCACGTGGTCCGCTGATAGCAAGGACCATATATCAATGTAAACACCATTCTTAATTTTATCAACCGTATCATCAGGCAGACCGACCCCCAGAGGGGCCACCCCACAGAACAGAGAATCCGCATACTGCAAACCATCGGTTGGATCACCTTCTGCACCCGCTGTTGAGCCAACACCGGTATTACCCACAGGCGGGCCTGCACCCCCTGGAGCCACACAGGACACTGAAAGCCCCTTCTTTGGATCAATTTTGCTCAACAGCGACCTCAGAACCGACACCAAATCACCTTTTTCCGCAACCGTTGCGGGATCTGTAACACATTTCCAAACATCGTATAATGTGGACTAACCAGCTGGACCGACCTCCGGCATTGCCAAGGGTGATGTCCTCGCTGTACCGCTCCCGCGGTTCCGGCTCAGGTCGTGCCCGGGCTGCCGACCACTCGTATGCAGAGCCCTCCTCATGCTATCTGACTGCGACATGCCAGGCTGGTCCGTCCCTGACCGATCCTGCGGGAGGTCCCGCCACCTGCGTCGTTCCCGGACCTTCCGATAAAGGGGTGACTGCGGGTCCGGCCGCCGTGGCTGTTCCTCTAGCTGGTAGGACTCGGCTTGGTCACTGCTCCCCTCCTCCCCGCTTGCCTCGCGCGCCCTGCCGCTGCTGCTGCGCCCTGCCCTTGACTGTTCTAGTTGAGCCTGAAACTCTCGCTCCTGCCTCTCCTGCCTCGCTCGCTCCTTCTGCCTGCGTCCGGCCCCCTGGCCCTGACTTTTAGAGCTCCTGTGGTGCGACTGATTGTGTGTGGGGGGGTAGCCTACGTGCTCTGCTGGGGGGGGTATGTAGCAAGGGTTAATGTAACAGCACCTGTACGCGCCGGACTGAGCTGGTGGGGGCTGGTACATGGTGGAGGGAGAACGATGTGCCCACGGTATGGCCATGCTCTGTGGGGGGTTGTTGGAGTGGGCCGCGGTTCTGGGTGTCTCCTGGCTCTGATCCCGAATGTGCCACACTGCCTGCCGGCTGGTCTATATCCCTCTGCGTGGCGTTCTGTTCCTGAGCTCAGGGCCTCTAGTGGAGGGTAACGCAAACTGCCGGCCCTCCCCCCGCTGCTGCTGGACCCGCTAGTGCTCCCCGGGCTGTGTGGGGGGGTGTTGTATGGGACCCTGCTGGCTAGCCTCCCCCTCGAGCTCTGCTTCCTCCCTCCCCCTCCCCCCGAAGCGCGGGTTTCCCCTATGTCGCGTGCTATGTGCTCCTTGCGCCCCCCCCCCGTCCGCCGCGCCGCCATTTTGAGAGGACGTGCGGCCTGACCGCGCGCTCCCCTGCTCTTCTCCGCTGCTTGTTCTCCGCTCACCTCTCTCCGGCATTGCAGTCCTGCGCCCGGCCGCGCGACGATGCTGCGGTTTGGAGCCTGTTAAGGCTGCCGAACGCTGTCCCCTTCGCTCTGGATCACCGATTGGCGATGACCGCTGCACCTCCCCTGTCGGTCCTCCCGCCGTACGCCTCGGTTCCGGCGCCATTTTGTCTCTCACCCTTCCGGCCCCCCTCGGGCCTGTGCTACCTAGGGTACCTCGTCCTCCTCCCGGTTTCGCTGCCGGGCTCGGGCTTAATCTTGCCGGGGGCTGCGTTCTTCGCTGCGGCCTACCTCGCGGCGCCTCGTTCCCGCTGGCGGCGTCCTCCCTGGGCCTCTGGAGCTGTTCTTCCCGTCCTGCAGCTTGCCAGCAGCTCCTCCAGCCATCCGGTGCCGTCTTGCTTCACCGCTTCTTGAATCTTCGAACGTAAGTCGTCCATCTTCTCTCTTCTGTCTGCCGCTGTCTGTGTCTTCCACCAGATTCTTCCGTCCTTCTCCACCTTCCACCAGCTTCTTTCCACTGAATCTCCTGTCTTCTGTGCTCTTGGTCTTGCTTTAGTTGCTTTCTCTCTCTCTCGTCTGCTCTTCTGTGTCCTTCTTCTTCACTGCCCCAGCCGTTTGTGCTCTTTCCCTCTCTCTGGCCGTCTCCTTCCTGTATTAGCTCCACCCCCTTTACCTAAGCTCGCTCCTTAACCCCTTCCTTCCCTGCCCCCAGTCCCACGCCGCATCGTTATTCACTTTGCGGCATACAAAGAAAAGAAGGGGGCCGAGGACCGAGCCCTGGGGGTCTCCAACAGCAAGGGGAAGAGGAGAGGAGGGGGCCAAGGACAGAGCCCTGGGGGACCTCAACAGCAAGGGGAAGAGGAGGGGAGGTAGAGCCAGCAAAGGAGACACTGAAAGAGCGGTCAGATAGGTAGGAGGAGAACCAGGAGAGAGCAGTGTCCTTTAGGCGGATGGAGCAAAGCATACTGAGGAGGAGTTTGTGGTCAACAGTGTCAAATGCTGCGGAGAGGTCGGGGAGGATCAGTAGGGAGTAATCGCCCCTCGATTTGGCTGTCAGTAGGTCATTGGATACCCTTGTAAGGGCAGTTTCTGTCGAGTGTTGAGGTCGAAAGCCAGACAGTAGGGGGTCTAGGAGAGAGTGCTCTGATAGGTAGCTTACAAGGCGGGAGTAAACCAGGCGTTCTAGTAGTTTGGAGATGAAGGGGAGGTTTGAGATGGGTCGGTAGTTGGCAGCATCAGTCGCGTCCAGAGTCGGCTTCTTTAGCAGTGGGGATATGATGGCGTGTTTGAAAGAAGAGGGAAAGAAAAGGGGCGGAACGTGCCACGAGGGCACATACGTGGAGGCCCTGCATGACAGGGTTGGTAGGGAACGAAAAGGTAGCATAGGGTTAACTGATAAGGTGAGGGGAGTGACAGTTAAGAGCTAGTTTAAAGGGATTGGTTAGTGAAGTAAAGAGGGGGGCTGTGGGGGGGTAGATATAAAAGGGGGTATTTGGGCGGGAGCGCCATCTTTTGAAGCAGTTTAGAGAGACAGACCAGGAGTGTACAGGAATAGCGTGTATTTCTGCAGCGGCAGGCAGCAGCGAGACCGGAGCGCTCAGCAGCACGGCAGGGCAGCTGTGAGTGTGCAGCGGCGGATATACGAAGGAAGGGACGTAGGACTCACCGGGATGGCGTCCGTGGAGGCGGCTATAGCGATCCTCAGGGCAGCGGCGGCGAGTCACCCCCCTGGGTGGCTGCAGGCTCAAATGACAGGAGCGGAGAGAGGTGAGCCTGCAGCAGGCAGCAGAGGGGCCCAGGCGCGGCGCGCGCGCAGGACACGGCCTCCAGCTAAGCTGATAGCCGAGGAGCCCCGGACCCGGCGCAGGGTAAGGAGCCCCTCTGGGGACCCTCTGACCGGCCGCTCATCACCCACAGCAACGGGGGGTGGGGACAGACCGGCCAGGAGGAATCCAAGACGTCGCCCGGGTCCAACGGCCAGCCGCAGGTCTCGCTCTCCCCGGGGGGCGGGGCTTGCCAGGCCTGATTCCATCTTAGACGTACAGGACACGGCTACCCCCCAGGGTGAAGTGCTGGCCCGGGGGGGGGGGGGGCAGGCAGCGAGAGAGGGGAAGAAGTGTGTCAGCGCGCATCGTGCAGCATGAGGTAGGAGCCGTGCGTCAACTGCAAAATCCGCCTAGGGCAACGGGGAGCTCGTCGGAGCGCCCCTGGGTTTCGGTGGCGGAGCAGGTAGCAGGACCATCGCACCAGCAGGAAGATCCGCCTAGGGCTACGGGGAGCTCGTCGGGGGGCCCAGGGACTTCCCAGGAATACACTGTGAGGTGGCAGGAGGTAGTCGCCAGATCAGGTCGGCTATCTTTGTGCCACTACCAGACGGGCGCCAAGTTGGCCCGGAGCAGTTAGACAATCCGGAACAACCGCAACAAGAGAACCTTTTTCGTTACCAACTGGACGAGACGGCGACAGAGGGAGTTCGTGCGCAGGAACGACGACCGGATCCGCGGAGGACGGCTGATGGGGTCACAGCGCCCATGCGGCCCGGTGAGCATGAATGTCTGTCACATTTTCATAACCTTGATGATGTTAATTTGCCTAGGGGGAGCGGGGAGTTTATGATAGGGGGGAGCGGGGAGTTTATGATAGGGGGGAGCGGGGAGTTTATGATTGGGGGGAGCGGGGGTAGTGCAGGTGGAGGTCAGTGGGAAGTTGAACTACGCTCGTTATTAGGTAACATGCGTGAGATGTTGGTCCGCTGTGAGCAGGGCCTGGGTTTGGGGACTCAGACAGTTGCATCGCCGGTAGCGGCGTGGTTGTCTGCAGGGTCAAGAGGTGTTTCACAAGAAAGTGGCGCGGTAGGGCGGAGCCAAGGGTTGACTACAGGATCCGCGGTGTCGGGGGTGACGGTAGGAATTCAGACGGAGAAAGATGGGGACGCGGTCCGTTTAGACGATAAGGCCAGAGGGGACGTCTACGTGTGCTTTGAGGGGCCCCTGGGTGCTCATCTAAAGAAGGAGGTTCGCGAAAAAATCTGGAGAGACGAGTATGTGGAGATTTTTTACATTTGGAAAAGTTCAACTTGGACAAAGGAAAAAGGACCGATTCAAAGAAGGAGGGCGAGGAAAGGAAACGGTGGCGGTTGATTCCGCAAACGTTTCAAAACTGGTTGCAAGCTTTTGCGATTTTGGCAAGTGTGATAGGGGAAAAAGCCCCGGAGAATTGTTCTGGGCTTTTCTGTTATTTGGATGCGATAGGGGAAGTGTATCGCACATATGGCGGGCAGACATGGCTTCGCTACGACGAACAGTTTCGTCAGCGAAAGGCGGTCAGGCCAAGCATAAGGTGGGATAATAAAGACATAGGTCTTTGGTTAAGGGTGATGGCCCCGGTCAGGTACGGGCATCCTTTTCACGCGGGGGCCGGCGTCGGAACTGGGGGGGGAACTGGACAACAGTCAGGGCAACCAAACATTAAGAAGCCCGGGGTGTGTTGGGCATTTAATGAAGGAAGGTGTAAGTTTGGGGCCACATGTCGTTTCAAGCACGTCTGCTCAGTTTGCGACGGAGCGTCGCACGGAGCAGCGCGTTGTTTTAAAAGGGACAAGGGAAGAAGTGCCGGTAGTAGTGGAAAAAGGGACGACGCCGGTGAGGCTACAAAGGATGGCCCCTTATCTAAGTAGATATGGGAACCGGGAAAAAAGTGCATTACTGTTTAATGGTTTTGATTTGGGTTTTCATATTCCCCCTCCGGGGCATGTAGTTCCTGTTACGTTAAGAAACCTGAAGTCAGCATTGTTACATAAGGAGGTGGTAAGGGATAAGTTGGAGAAGGAGGTGCGATTAGGAAGAATGGCGGGCCCCTTTTTAACTCCACCATGGGACGATTTGATTGTGTCACCGCTTGGGGTGGTGCCGAAAAAAGAGCCGAACAAGTTTCGGCTTATTCAGCATCTATCCTATCCAAAAGGGGCCTCGGTCAATGATGGGATTGACCCCGAGCTGTGTTCGGTGGATTATACCTCATTTGACACAGCGGTTAAATGGGTTCAAAAGTTTGGTAAGGGAGCCTTGTTGGCCAAGACCGATATCGAATCGGCTTTTCGTTTGCTGCCGGTTCATCCGGAAAGTTGCAAGCTGTTGGGGTGTTTTTGGGAAGGGCAGTATTACGTTGACAGATGCTTGCCCATGGGTTGCTCTATTTCTTGTGCGTATTTCGAGATGTTTAGCACCTTTTTGGAATGGGTGATGCACGAGGTATCGGGGGCGCGCTCTATTATCCATTACTTGGATGATTTTTTATGCATTGGCGAGGCAGATTCGCCCATGTGTGGCAATTTGTTGGCAACGGTCCAATGGGTGGCCAGTCATTTCGGTGTTCCATTGGCTCCTGAAAAGACGGAAGGGCCGACTACATCTTTGAGTTTCCTAGGGATCACGATCGATACTGAGGCAATGGAATTTAGGTTACCAACGGAGAAATTAGGGGTTCTAAGGCAAGATTTGCAGAAGGCAAAGGCGGGGAAAAAGATTACATTGCAGCGGCTACAGTCATTGCTAGGAAAGTTAAATTTTGCCGGTAGAATAATGCCCATGGGAAGAATATTTTGTAGAAGGATGGCACGGGCGACCGCAGGGGTCAAGGAGCCGCATCATTTTATAAGGGTGTCAAAGAGTTTGAGGGCTGATTTGGAGGTTTGGTTGTCCTTTCTGGAGAAGTACAACGGGAGGACCATGGTGATGGAAGATGTGGTCGACAGTGCAGTGTGTGAGTTGTTCACTGATGCAGCGGGAAGCGCGGGTTTTGGGGCATTTTTCGGGGGTCAGTGGTGTGCGGAAGCTTGGCCAGAGAAGGGGGTGACAGCGGGGTTAACCAGAAATCTAACGTTGCTCGAATTGTTTCCGATCGTGGTAGCCGTAGTTATTTGGGGTGAATCCTTCAGAAACAAAAAAGTGATTTTTGGTTGCGATAACCTGGGAGTCGTGCAGGCCATTAATAGGGGATCTGCGTCTTCGGCGCCGGTTATTGATTTGTTGCGACAATTAGTTTTGTCAGGATTAACATTGAACGCTTGGTTTGTGGCTGAACATGTTCCGGGGGTAAAAAACTGCATAGCTGACTCACTCTCTCGCTTTCAGTGGGAGCGCTTTCGGACCCTGGCGCCAGAGGCGGACACGGAAGGACGAGTGTGCCCTCCAGAACTTTGGCGATTGGTCGATGTGCGGCGGAGCACCTGATTCGGGGGTCGCTGGCGGCCGGCACATTGAAAGCTTATGAGGCAGCCTGGAGGGAATGGATGCAGTGGATTGATAATATAGGGGAGGTATATTCGGAGGAGGACCAGGTAGGGGCGTTGTTGCTGTTGATAAGTGAGGCGCATGGGGCTAATTGGTCAGTGGCCAAGATCGAGAGATTAATGGCGGGTTTGGCATTTGGCTTCAAATTGAGGGGTGCAGAAGATATTACAAAGCGTTTTATTATAGCCCAGGCGTTAAAGGGTTTTAAGAAAGGAAGGAGGGTGAAGGATAGGAGGAGGCCAATTTCTTTTTCCATGTTAGAAAGGATTGGAAGACGTCTGTTTGGATGATTCGGAAGTTGCGCTGTTTCAAGCGTTTTTTTCGTTTGCATTCTTTGGGGCGTTTCGTATCAGCGAGCTGGTGTCACCTAACAGAAACGACAGTTGGGGGTTTACAGAGGACAGACGTCAGTTTGAGGGAGGATCATGTCGTTATATGGCTGACACACTCAAAAACAGATCGGGCGCTCTGATGTGCCCTGTAACGAGCTTCACTAGCCTGATGGGGAAAGTGCCGGGTGACCGGGGTCCTTTATTCCAGCATAGGGACGGGTCTTTTGTATCAAAGTTTCAGTTTGGCGCAATGCTGGGGAAAGCGTTGCAGGAGTTGGGCCTCGAGAGGACGGGTTTTTCTTCACATTCGTTTAGGATAGGTGCAGCTACGGAGGCATACGAGCGAGGCCTGAGCCCGGGAGTACTACAAAAAATTGGTAGATGGAGATCCAATAGATACCGGCTGTACGTCAGACCGGAAGGAGGGTTTGGAAAGGTATAAAAAAAAAAATAAAAAAAATAATTTATTTCCTTTTCACATCCGATGTTTTGAATTGCATTATACTTATAATACGTAAAGTTATTCTGCTTACGCCCCCCCCCCCTTCCTCCCCCTTTTTCTTTTGGTTGTTTTTTCTTGACAGAAGGAAGCCCAGCGCTCGTGTGGATATTAGGGCATTCTTTTGTGTTTTGGGCAGCCGAGCGGGCTCAGGTTAGACCAGAAGGACGACAGCTGGGATTTTCCAGAAGGGAAGCCATCATTCGCTGGATGGGTATTCGGGGGATGATGTGGGGGAGGGGGGGGGGGGTGTTACCAGAAATCACGTCTTATGCAGAGCTGGATAGGGCTCCAGATGTTCTGGTAATACATGCAGGTGGTAATGATCTTGGGGGGCGTCCAGCCAGAGAGGTTAGGCGGGACATCCAACATGACTGTCTGCGCCTGCGCAGGTTATTCCCAGCCATGGTAATCGTATGGTCTGAGATGTTGCCCAGAAAGTCCTGGAGGATGGCCAGATCTGTGCAAAAAATTAATAAAGCCAGAATAAAAATAAACAGGCATATCTCAGCTTTTGTCATTAGGAACGGAGGTGTTAAAGTGAGACACGAGAGCCTGGAAGGTGGGGTAGGGGGGTACTGGTTAGGTGACGGCGTACATTTAAATGACGTGGTCATTGCGGATACAAGAGGGGATAGAGAGGGCGCTGATGGTGTGGAGGGCGGCGCAGACTTAGGCGGTAAGTCGTGCTGGCCGTGGCAGGCGCGGGGGGGGGGGGGTCCTTGGAGGCAGTTTATATTGGGTGGAAGGAGTTACGGTGGGGACGGCCTCACCTGGAGTGATTATCACCCTAATGGTTTTGGTTGGGTCTGGCGCGGTGGTGAAGGCCAGGGAAGTGATCCCGGGTGGCCTACAATATTATATGGTTATGGCCTCCCAGAGGGGGTTTTTGGGCCTCCGAGCCGGGAGTACGGTTGGAGGCCAGGTACAGTTCGGTTTATGTATTATTATACACCAGACCCTTATTATTATTTCTTGGTTAGGACTCCGAGGGCCTCCTCCCCGTATAGCTTAACGATACGGTGTTAACTTTGTTTATGTTTAATAAAGGCTGCTGCGGCCAAAATATTCCAACTGAGAAGTTGTCCGGATGGTTATTAACAAGAAGAGGTATGAATTTAGTTAATACCGGGTGAGTCAGTCATACCCTGGTCAAGATGCCAGAGGTCAGAGAGAGGTTGAATATAGTGGTGAGATGGGAGATGACCACTGGGGAGAGGGACCGGAGGAGGTGTGAGGGGAGAGGGTCGCTAGCGCAGGTGGTGGGGCGAGCAGAGAAGAGCAATTTGGAGACTTCTTCCTCTGTCGCTGGTCTGAGTACAGACAGTGACCAGGAGCTAGATGCAGTGCTGACAAGACTAGGGTCAGGGCTAGTCTGGGATTGGGAAGTTATTTCCTGATGGATGACGTCTATTTTCTTTTTGCAGTAAGCAGCCAGCTCTTTGGCACTGAGATCCGTCACCGGGGGCTGCAGTTTAGGGCTGAGAAGGGAGTGAAAAGTATCAAAGAGCCGTTTAGGGTTGTGCGATAGTGAGGAGACAAGAGAGGTGAAGTAGACTTGTTTGGCATGGTGGAGGGCGAGGTTGTAGGTTCTGAGCATGAATTTGTAGTGGAGGAAGTCTGCGGCCGTTTGCGATTTCCTCCACAGCCGTTCAGCACTTCTAGAGCTCCGCCGGATGAAGCGCGTTTGAGGCGTGAGCCAGGGTTGGCGCATTCTACATCGGATGGCTCGGGTTCTGGGGGGCGCCGCTTCATCCAGGGCATGTTTGAGAGCGGAGTTTGTAGTGAGCGGCAGCCAGGTTGGGGCAGGAGAGGAGAGAGATGGGGGACAGAGAGGACTGTAGGGATTCAGCAAAGTCCTGGGTGTGAATGGCCTTAAGGTTCCTGTAGGTACGGTAGGTAGGTGGGTCTGGAGAGATGGTAGGGGGCGTGACAGAGAAAGAGAGGAGGTTATGATCCGAGAGTGGGAGAGGGGAGTTAGTGAAGTTGGAAGCAGAGCAGGGACGGAGGAAGACCAGATCCAGAGTGTTGCCATCCCTGTGAGTGGGAGAGGCCGAGGGAGGAGGTGAGAGATAGAAGCTGAGAGGCAGATGGGGAGTTGGGGTCATTAGTGGGGATGTTAAAGTCACCCAAGATGAGGGTTGGGATTTCACAGGATAGGAAGTGGGTGAGCCAGGCGGCAAAGTGGTTGAAAAACAGGCGAGCAGCATCTGGGGGGCGATAGATAACTGCTACTCGCATGGACAGCGGGCGGAAAAGCCGTAGCGTATGTACCTCAAATGATGGCGTAGCGTAGGTACCTCAGTATATACACCACTGATCACCAGGGACTGGGTGCAGTATACACCACTGATCACCAGGGACTGGGTGCAGTATACACCACAGATCACCAGTGCAGTATATACACCAACGATCAGTGGTGTATAATACATCCCGTCCCTGGTGATCAGTGGTATATAATACATCCAGTCCTTGGTGATCACTAGGCACTGATTACTGTATATACCACTAATCACCAGGGACATAGTACTTTATACACAACTGATCACCAAGGACTGGATGCAGTATATACACCACTGATCACCAGGGACTGGGTGCAGTATACACCACTGATCACCAGGGACTGGATGCAGTATTTACATCACCGGTCACCGGGGACTGGGAGCAGTATATACACCACTGATCACCAGGGACTGGGAGCAGTATATACACCACTGATCACCAGGGACTGGGTGCAGTATATACACCACTGATCACCAGGGACTGGATGCAGCATACACCACTGATCACCAGGGACTGGGTGCAGTATATACACCACTGATCACCAGGGACTGGGTGTAGTATATACACCACCGATCACCAGGGACTGGGTGCAGTATACACCACTGATCACCAGGGACTGGGTGCAGTATATACACCACTGATCACCAGGGACTGGATGCAGTATATAAACCACCGATCACCAGGGACTGGATGCAGTATATACACCACTAATCACCAGGGACTGGATGCAGTATACACCACTGATCACCAGGGACTTGGTGCAGTATATACACCACTGATCACCAGGGACTGGATGCAGTATACACCACCGATCACCAGAGACTGGGTGCAGTATATACACCACCGATCACCAGGGACTGGGTGCAGTATACACCACTGATCACCAGGGACTGGGTGCAGTATATACACCACTGATCACCAGGGACTGGATGCAGTATATAAACCACCGATCACCAGGGACTGGATGCAGTATATACACCACTAATCACCAGGGACTGGATGCAGTATACACCACTGATCACCAGGGACTTGGTGCAGTATATACACCACTGATCACCAGGGACTGGTTGCAGTATATACACCACAGATCACCAGGGACTGGATGCAGTATATACACCACCGATCACCAGGGACTGGATGCAGTATACACCATCGATCACCAGGGACTGGATGCAGTATACACCATCGATCACCGGGGACTGGGTGCAGTATATACACCACTGATCACCAGGGACTGGATGCAGTATACACCACCGATCACCAGGGACTGGATGCAGTATACACCACCGATCACCAGAGACTGGATGCAGTATATACACCACTAATCACCAGGGACTGGATGCAGTATACACCATCGATCACCAGGGACTAGATGCAGTATACACCACCGATCACCAGAGACTGGGTGCAGTATATACACCACCGATCACCAGGGACTGGGTGCAGTATACACCACTGATCACCAGGGACTGGGTGCAGTATATACACCACTGATCACCAGGGACTGGATGCAGTATATACACCATCGATCACCGGGGACTGGGTGCAGTATATACACCACTGATCACCAGGGACTGGATGCAGTATACACCACTGATCACCAGGGACAGGGTGCAGTATATACACCACCGATCACCAGGGACTGGGTGCAGTACATACACCACCGATCACCAGGGACTGGGTGTAGTATATACACCACTGATCACCAGGGACTGGATGCAGTTTACACCACTAATCACCAGGGACTGGGTGCAGTATACACCACTGATCACCAGGGACTGGGTGTAGTATATACACCACTGATCACCAGGGACTGGATGCAGTTTACACCACCGATCACCGGGGACTGGGTGCAGTACATACACCACCGATCACCAGGGACTGGGTGCAGTATATACACCACTGATCACCAGGAACTGGATGCAGTATACACCACTGATCACCAGGGACTGGATGCAGTATATACACCACTAATCACCAGGGACAGGATGCTGTATACACCACTGATCACCAGGGACTGGATGCAGTATATACACCACTAATCACCAGGGACTGGATGCTGTATACACCACTGATCACCAGGGACTGGATGCAGTATATACACCACTAATCACCAGTGACTGGATGCAGTATACACCACCGATCACCAGGGACTGGGTGCAGTACATACACCACCGATCACCAGGGACTGGGTGCAGTATATACACCACTGATCACCAGGAACTGGATGCAGTATACACCACTGATCACCAGGGACTGGATGCAGTATATACACCACTAATCACCAGGGACAGGATGCTGTATACACCACTGATCACCAGGGACTGGATGCAGTATATACACCACTAATCACCAGGGACTGGATGCTGTATACACCACTGATCACCAGGGACTGGATGCAGTATATACACCACTGATTACCAGGAACTGGATGCAGTATATACACCACTGATCACCAGGGACTAGGTGCAGTATATACCACTGATCACCAGGGTCTGGGTGCAGTATATACACCACTGATCACAAGGGACTTGGTGCAGTATATACACCACTAATCACCAGGGACTGGATGCAGTATACAACACTGATCACCAGGGACTGGATGCAGTATACACCACTGATCACCGGGGACTGGGTGCAGTATATACACCACTGATCACCAGGGACTGGGTGCAGTATATACACCACCGATCACCAGGGACTGTGTGCAGTATATACACCACCGATCACCAGGGACTGGGTGCAGTATATACACCACTGATCACCAGGAACTGGGTGCAGTATATACACCACTAATCACCAGGGACTGGATGCAGTATACACCACCGATCACCAGGGACTGGATGCAGTATATACACCACCGATCACCAGGGACAGGGTGCAGTATGTACACCACCGATCACCAGGGACAGGGTGCAGTATATACACCACCGATCACCAGGGACTGGGTGCAGTATATACACCACCGATCACCAGGGACTGGGTGCAGTATATACACCACTGATCACCAGGAACTGGATGCAGTTTACACCACCGATCAGCAGGGACTGGATGCAGTATATACACCACTGATCACCAGGGACTGGGGCAGTATATACACCACTGATCACCAGGGACTTGGTGCAGTATATACCACTGATCACCAGGAACAGGCTGCAGTATATACACCACCGATCACAAGGGACTGGATGCAGTATACACACCACTGATCACCAGGGACTGGATGCAGTATATACAC
Source organism: Eleutherodactylus coqui (assembly GCA_035609135.1). NCBI lineage: Eukaryota > Metazoa > Chordata > Amphibia > Anura > Eleutherodactylidae > Eleutherodactylus > Eleutherodactylus coqui. Next base: position 332,360,380 of record CM069406.1, on the reverse strand, counting down.
CACCGATCACCAGGGATGGGATGCAGTATATACACCACTGATCACCAAGGACTGGGGCAGTATATACCACTGATCACCAGGAACAGGGTGCAGTATATACACCACTGATCACCAGGGACAGGCTGCAGTATATACACCACCGATCACCAGGGACTGGATGCAGTATACACACCACTGATCACCAGGGACTGGATGCAGTATATACACCACTGATCACCAGGGACTGGATGCAGTATATACATTACTGATCACCAGGGATGGGATGCAGTATATACACCACTGATCACCAGGAACTGGATGCAGTTTACACCACCGATTACCAGGGACTGGGGCAGTATATACCACTGATCACCAGGGACTGGGTGCAGTATAAACACTACTGATCACCAGGGCTCGGATGCAGTATATACACCACTGATCACTAGGAACTGGATGCAGTATATACACCACTGATCACCAGGGACTGGGTGCAGTATATACCACTGATCACCAGAGAAAGAGTACTGTATACACCACTGATCACTAGGAACTGGATGCAGTATATACACCACCGATCACCAGGGACTGGATGCAGTATATACACCACCGGTCACCGGGGACTGGGTGCAGTATATACACCACTGATCACCAGGGACTGGGTGCAGTATATACACCACTGATCGCCAGGGACTGGATGCAGTATACACCACTGATCAGCAGTGACAGAGTACTGTATACACCACTGATCACCAGGGACTGGATGCAGTATATACACCACTGATCACCAGGGACTGGATGCAGTATACACCACTGATCACCAGGGAACGGCTGCAGTATACACCACTGATCACCAGGGAGCGGTTGCAGTATATACACCACCGATCACCAGGGACTGGACGCAGTATATACACCACTGATCACCAGGGTCCGGCTGCAGTATACACCACTGATCACCAGGGAGCGGTTGCAGTATATACACCACTAATCACCAGGAACTGGGTGCAGTATATACACCACTGATCACCAGGGACTGGATGCAGTATACACCACTGATCACCAGGGACTGGGTGCAATATATACACCACTGATCACCAGGGACTGGATGCAGTATATACACAACCGATCACCAGGGACTGGATGTAGTATATACACCACTGATCACCAGAGAAAGAGTACTGTATACACCACTGATCACCAGGAAGTGGATGCAGAATACACCACTTATCACCAGGGACTGGATGCAGTATATACACCACTGATCACCAGGGACTGGGTGCAGTATATACACGACTGATCACCAGGGACTGGATGCAGTATATACACCACTAATCACCAGGGACTGGGTGCAGTATACACCACTGATCACCAGGAACTGGATGCAGTATATACACCACTAATCACCAGGGACTGGATGCAGTATACACCCCCGATCACCAGGGACGGGATGCAGTATACACCACTGATCACCAGGGACTGGGTGCAGTATATACACTACTGATCACCAGGGCTCGGATGCAGTATACACCACTGATCACCAGGGACTGGGTGCAGTATATACACCACTGATCACCAGGGACTGGATGCAGTATATACACCACTGATCACCAGGGACTGGGTGCAGTATACACTACTGATCACCAGGGACTGGATGCAGTATACACCACTGATCACCAGGGACTGGGTGCAGTATATACACCACTGATCACCAGGGACTGGATGCAGTATATACACCACCGATCACCGGGGACTGGGTGCAGTATATACACCACTGATCGCCAGGGACTGGGTGCAGTATACACCACTGATCACCAGGGACAGAGTACTCTATACACCACTGATCACCAGGGACAGAGTACTGTATACAGCACTGTATTTGTATAGTTATGGTCGCAGTGCAGACAACACAATATGGCGGCCTGAGAGGTAACTGGACAGCAGATGTGAAGCTGGACTTTACTAATGGAAGAGATGACAGAAAACGAGATGTCAGGACAGAAGGTCAAATGTCACAGCCTGATGACCGAGCGCCGGCCCCCGCAGGGGCGGAGCTCCCTGTGAATGCTATATAGTCCTCTATGGATCCTATAGGGAGGCGTCATCCGGACAACTGGAGCCATTACAACATATCCGTCGTAGATCCTCGGGGAGAAAGCGGAACATCCGCCATCCCTCCTCCTGCGACAGGTCCCGGGCTCCGCGGGCCGCATAGAAGGAGATGGCGCTCTGGTTCCAATCCAAGACGGAGAGCTGCAGCCGAGCGCACCCCAAAGACAGGCAGGACTGTGGGGGTACAAGAGAGGTGCCGGTTATAACGAGGGGTTAATAGGGTCTAACCGCACGCCTGTCTATTGTGGTACTAGCCCCGGATTAGAATAGGCGCACGGCCCAACTACTATGTGCGCACGCTCACGGCCCAACTACTATGTGCGCACGCTCACGGCCCAACTACTATGTGCGCACGCTCACGGCCCAACTACTATGTGCGCACGCTCACGGCCCAACTACTATGTGCGCACGCTCACGGCCCAACTACTATGTGCGCACGCTCACGGCCCAACTACTATGTGCGCACGCTCACGGCCCAACTACTATGTGCGCACGCTCACGGCCCAACTACTATGTGCGCACGCTCACGGCCCAACTACTATGTGCGCACGCTCACGGCCCAACTACTATGTGCGCACGCTCACGGCCCAACTACTATGTGCGCACGCTCACGGCGGCGGTCCGGCGCAGCACAGCTTCTCGTGTTTACATTTCCTGCGCCGTCGCTTAGCGATGTCACGGATACCCCCTGCTGTACCCAACCTAAGTGGTATACCCGCCACCATACAGAACAATGGGCTCATATGATTGCCCGCTATTCAACCGGTCGTGTGAGAGCCGCCTTATTACTTGGTACCGGACTGTAATAACGTAACAGACGAATGCTGCATGATAACGGGCTAATACAGTAATACCAGCAGCAGGCATTACCTGGCGCCAGCCCCCGACATTACCTGGTGCCAGCCCCCCGCATTACCTGGCGCCAGCCCCCGCATTACCTGGCGCCAGCCCCCCACATTACCTGGCGCCAGCCCCCCGCATTACCTGGCGCCAGCCCCCCGCATTACCTGGCGCCGGACCCCTGGTTTACCTGGCACTGGCCCCCTGCATTACCAGCAGCCGCCGCCCCCCCCCCCCCCACATTACCTGCAACTGGCCCACCGCAGTACCAGCAGCCGGCCCCCTGCATTACCTGACGCCAGCCCCCGCATTACCTGGTGCCAGCCCCCGACATTACCTGGCGCCAGGCCCCTGGTTTACCTGGCACTGGCCCCCGCATTACCTGGCGCCAGCCCCCACATTACCTGGTGCCAGCCCCCCGCATTACCTGGCGCCGGACCCCTATTTTACCTGGCACTGGCCCCCTGCATTACCAGCAGCCGCCGCCCCCCCCCCCCACATTACCTGCAACCGGCCCACCGCAGTACCAGCAGCCGGCCCCCTGCATTACCTGGCGCCGGCCCCCTGCATTACCTGGCGCCGGTTCTCCGCATTACCTGGATCCAGCCCCCCGCATTACCTGGCGCCGCCCTCCCGCATTACTTGGCGCCGCCCTCCTGCATTACCTAGATCCGGCCCCCTGCATTACCAGCAGCCGACCCCCCCCCCCCCACATTACCTGGAGCCCCCCTCCCGCAGTACCAGCAGCCGGCCCACCCTTTACCAGCAGCTGGCCCCCCGCATTACCAGCATTGCCGCCCCCGAAAATTACCAGCAGCCGGCCCCCGCACTGCCCACAGCCGGCCCCCGCATTACAACTAGTGCTGATGATAACAGATCTAACGGGTTGGGCTCATCATCTGGTGGCATTGCCCGCTGCTCCCAGCATCCTCCGGGCCGTGGGTTTTACTCACCTCTGCCACTGCAGCCAACAGCTTGGAGCCGATGCCTCGACCTGCGGAATAACAGAGCGTTAGACATCTGCCAAACTCAGACTTTGTTGCTGACTTACCAGCGGCGTTCAGTCTGTGTGGGCGGGTGTCCATCGGCATGGCGCATGATGGCGCTCTGTGCCCACTCCTCAGGCTCCGCATCTGCCATGCTGTTCTCTCATGCCTAGTAGCGCCCTCTTCAGGTCACATCGCAGGTCTCGCAGTGTCGCACTCGCCCGTGTGAATGTAAGAGGGCGTGCAGATTTCTGCAACCACATTGTTTTAGTTACCTTTCCATGGACGCCTGTAGGTGGCGCCGCACGGAGGGACTAAACCTGGTATTAAGACTTCCATCCACACATCACGGTACCTCGATACTGCGGCATGACGTAGAGATCCTCCAGGTGCAGCGATCGCCCCTCCCAGGTGCTGTAGGTGAAGAACGAGAGAGCGTAGCCAACCAGCCGCGGGCCTGCAAGACACAAGGGGAGGAGTCAGCGGCATGGGCACACCTCCTATGGCAGAACGTCTGCTTGCTACTTCATGACTGCCTCTTATTATACAGGAGAGGTCACCAATACGGGGCGGGGCTGTGACTACCTCATTATATCGCTGATATCACCAGTAGGGGCGGGGCTGTGACTACCTCTCATTATACCAGTGATGTCACCAATACGGGGCGGGGCTGTGACTACCTCATTATATCGCTGATATCACCAGTAGGGGCGGGGCTGTGACTACCTCTCATTATACCAGTGATGTCATCAATACGGGGCGGGGCTGTGACTACCTCATTATATCGCTGATATCACCAGTAGGGGCGGGGCTGTGACTACCTCTCATTATACCAGTGATGTCACCAATACGGGGCGGGGCTGTGACTGTGAGGGTATATGTATATATTGCCATATGTTTTTTATGCTTTATACCTATATGCAAGTTGTATTCAATTCCAAATAAGAAAAACCTTAATCTGTCGCCTTACATCAGATATTCCAAGGCTTTGCAAGGCAGAGAGATGTTTCTAGAAATTCAGAGATGATACCGAACCAGACACGAAGGCCGCGTGTACTTGGCTGTTTTCCCGGAGGCGCCGTAGCAAGATAATGACTGTTATATGATTTTCACTGTCTCAGGCCGGAAATCCGGACTGCCCATATATGGTTATAAGCCCATCACCCCTTGTTGGTGATGGGACAAAGGGTATAAGATCTCATGTAATCTGTAATAAAGGGCGCAGTCATGTCCCCGAGTGAGGAGCTATACCAGACCTCCGTGTGGTGTCTCTTCTTACCGCCGGCAGCGGGGCATTGGGGTGGGCCTGATTGGTGCTGTACTTAGAATTTTACCCTGACAGTGACTACCTCATTATATCGCTGATATCACCAGTAGGGGCGGGGCTGTGACTAACTCTCATTATACCAGTGATGTCACCAATACGGGGCGGGGCTGTGACTACCTTATTATATCGCTGATGTCACCAGTAGGGGCGGGGCTGTGACTACCTCTCATTATACCAGTGATGTCACCAATACGGGGTGGGGCTGTGACTACCTCATTATATCGCTGATGTCACCAGTAGAGGCGGGGCTGTGACTTCCTCTCATTATAGTGGTGATGTCAGCAGTAGGGGGCGGGGCTGTGACTACCTCATTATATCGCTGATGTCACCAGTAGAGGCAGGGCTGTGACTACCTCTCATTATAGTGGTGATGTCAGCAGTAGGAGGCGGGGCTGTGACTTTCTCTCATTATACTGGTGATGTCAGCAGTAGGAGGCGGGGCTGTGACTTTCTCTCTTTATACCAGTAATGTCACCAGTAGGGGGCGGGGCTGTGACTTCCTCTCATTATAGTGGTGATGTCAACAGTAGGGGGTGGGGCTGTGACTACCTCATTATATCGCTGATGTCACCAGTAGGGGGCGGGGCTGTAACTACCTCATTATATCGCTGATGTCACCAGTAGGGGGCTGTAACTACGTCTTATTATACTGGTGATGTCAGCAGTAGGGGGCGGGGCTGTGACTTCCTCTCATTATACCGGTGATGTCAGCAGTAGGGGGTGGGGCTGTGACTACCTCATTATATCGCTGATGTCACCAGTAGGGGGCTGTAACTACCTCTTATTATACTGGTGATGTTAGCAGTAGGGGGCGGGGCTGTGACTTCCTCTCATTATACGGGTGATGTCAGCAGTAGGGGGCGGGGCTGTGACTTCCTCTCATTATATCGCTGATGTCACCAGTAGGGGGAGGGGCTGTAACTACCTCTCATTATACTGGTGATGTCAGCAGTAGGGGGCGGGGCTGTGACTTCCTCTCATTATACTGGTGATGTCAGCAGTAGGGGGCGGGGCTGTGACTTCCTCTCATTATACTGGTGATGTCAGCAGTAGGGGGCGGGGCTGTGACTTCCTCTCATTATACTGGTGATGTCAGCAGTAGGGGGCGGGGCTGTGACTACCTCATTATATCGCTGATGTCACCAGTAGGGGGCTGTAACTAAGTCTTATTATACTGGTGATGTCAGCAGTAGGGGGCGGGGCTGTGACTTCCTCTCATTATACTGGTGATGTCAGCAGTAGGGGGCGGGGCTGTGACTTCCTCTCATTATACTGGTGATGTCAGCAGTAGGGGGCGGGGCTGTGACTAACCATCACATGATGTGCAGACCTGCTGTTCGTTGCTGCTTATCTTCACTTTCCACCACCAGAGAGCGGAAGAGCGGAGAGGTTTCCTCAAATCCGTCACGGCGAAGATCTGAAAACCATGAAACAAGGCGGGAACAGCTAACAGAGATACAGCAAGACATCCTGCAGATTATTACACCACTGACCCCTAGAGATCTGCAGCACATCGCTCTGTCCTCTCTACCTCCTGATAGTGATATATCCTGCAGACTATTACACCACTGACCTCCAGAGATCTGCAGAACATCGCTCTGTCCTCTCTACCTCCTGATAGTGATATATCCTGCAGACTATTACACCACTGGCCTCCAGAGATCTGCAGCACATCGCTCTGTCCCCTCTACTCCCTGATAGTGATATATCCTGCAGACTATTACACTATGACCTCTAGAGATCTGCAGAACATCGCTCTGTCCCCTCTACTCCCTGATAGTGATATATCCTGCAGACTATTACACCACTGACCTCCAGAGATCTGCAGCACGTCGCTCTGTCCTCTGTACCTCCTGATAGTGATATATCCTGCAGACTATTACACCACTGACCCCCAGAGATCTGCAGAACATCGCTCTGTCCTCTGTACCTCCTGATAGTGATATATCCTGCAGATTATTACACCACTGACCTCCAGAGATCTGCAGCACATCGCTCTGTCCCCTCTACTCCCTGATAGTGATATATCCTGCAGACTATTACACCACTGACCTCCAGAGATCTGCAGAACATCGCTCTGTCCCCTCTACCTCCTGATACATAGTGATATATCCTGCAGACTATTACCCCACTGACCCCCAGAGATCTGCAGAACATCGCCCTGTCCTCTGTACCTCCTGATACATAGTGATATATCCTGCAGACTATTACACCACTGACCTCTAGAGATCTGCAGAACATCGCTCTATCCCCTCTACCTCCTGATACATAGTGATATATCCTGCAGACTATTACACCACTGACCTCTAGAGGTCTGCAGAACATCGCTCTGTCCCCTCTACCTCCTGATAGTGATATATCCTGCAGACTATTACACCACTGACCCCCAGAGATCTGCAGAACATCGCTCTATCCTCTGTACCTCCTGATACATAGTGATATATCCTGCAGACTATTACACCACTGACCTCTAGAGATCTGCAGAACATCGCTCTGTCCTCTGTACCTCCTGATACATAGTGATATATCTTGCAGACTATTACACCACTGACCCCCAGAGATCTGCAGAACATCACTCTGTCCTCTCTACCTCCTGATACATAGTGATATATCCTGCAGACTATTACACCACTGACCCCCAGAGATCTGCAGAACATCGCTCTGTCCCCTCTACCTCCTGATACATAGTGATATATCCTGCAGATTATTACACCACTGACCCCCAGAGATCTGCAGAACATCGCTCTAGCCCCTCTACCTCCTGATACATAGTGATATATCCTGCAGACTATTACACTACGACCTCTAGAGATCTGCAGAACATCACTCTGTCCCCTCTACCTCCTGATACATAGTGGTATGTGCTGCAGACTATTACACCACTGACACCCAGAGATCTGCAGAACATCGCTCTGTCCCCTCTACCTCCTGATACATAGTGATATATCCTGCAGATTATTACACCACTGACCCCCAGAGATCTGCAGAACATCGCTCTAGCCCCTCTACCTCCTGATACATAGTGATATATCCTGCAGACTATTACACCACTGACCTCTAGAGATCTGCAGAACATCGCTCTGTTCTCTCTACCTCCTGATAGTGATACATCCTGCAGATTATTACACCACTGACCCCCAGAGATCTGCAGAACATCGCTCTGTCCTCTCTACCTCCTGATACATAGTGATATATCCTGCAGATTATTACACCACTGACCCCCAGAGATCTGCAGAACATCGCTCTGTCCTCTCTACCTCCTGATACATAGTGATATACCCTGCAGACTATTACTCCACTGACCCCCAGAGATCTGCAGAACATCGCTCTATCCCCTCTACCTCCTGATACATAGTGGTATGTGCTGCAGACTATTACACCACTGACACCCAGAGATCTGCAGAACATCACTCTATCCCCTCTACCTGCTGATACATAGTGATATATCCTGCAGATTATTACACCACTGACCCCCAGAGATCTGCAGAGCATCGCTCTGTCCCCTCTGCCTCCTGATAGTGATAGTCTGCAGGATATATTACACCACTGACCCCCAGAGATCTGCAGAACATCGCTCTGTCCTTTCTACCTCCTGATAGTGATACATCCTGCAGACTATTACCCTCTTACATCGCACTACGCACCTTCTGCCGTGTTCTTCACTTGGTCTGACAACTTTTCATAATCCGCCAATTCCTGGAAGAGAAGAGACAGGAGCTGAGCTCTGCCACTAGAGGGCAGTCAGGAGGAGGGTGCTGGTCTTGTGGGGGCAGTCAGGAGGAGGGTGCTGGTCTTGTGGGGGCAGTCAGGAGGAGGGTGCTGGTCTTGTGGGGGCAGTCAGGAGGAGGGTGCTGGTCTTGTGGGGGCAGTCAGGAGGAGGGTGCTGGTCTTGTGGGGGCAGTCAGGAGGAGGGTGCTGGTCTTGTGGGGGCAGTCAGGAGGAGGGTGCTGGTCTTGTGGGGGCAGTCAGGAGGAGGGTGCTGGTCTTGTGGGGGCAGTCAGGAGGAGGGTGCTGGTCTTGTGGGGGCAGTCAGCAGTGCTATATTAAAGGTGTAGGGGGGGCCCTTGGGTCAGAGTGGGGGTCACCTGTATCATGCGGATGATCTCCTCGCAGTCCCCCGCCTCTGCAGCACGCACCCGGAACCCAGCCATTGTCCCACTAAACCCCACCCCCTACATACTGCTGCACCCTCATACCAGTAATGGGCATTCTGGCTGATCTGCCCTTCTCTCCAGCGGACGTCCCCCTCTGCAGATGGCAGGGACCGCCCCAGGCCAGAATCCAGACCCCCTGTCCAGTATAGACCGCCATAACTGGACGCTGCATCTGCTGAGCTCGGGGTACTTAAGGCGGTATTCACACCGGCGAGCGCGACAGCAGAGAGCGTGGAGCGATGACACAAGTGTATCAATGTGATATTCACTGCGAGTGCAATAAGGCTGGTGAGAAAACCGTGCATTGTGCCGACGCCAAACGTCAACCTACCTGCGAATGTGCTGCGACGCATCCAAAGCAGATACCGGCGAGCCGCAGAAACGTCGCAGGAGATCAGAACATTCCGCATCTTTTCTGTGTCGCTGCAAAAGCAAAATCGCTCCAACGACAATTTTAGTGTGAAATATCTGTCCGCCAATCCGCACAGCGTGCAGAATATATTCACCCACCAAATACAGCCTCGGGGCTCTTACCCACTAGCGCTTTTTTTAAAGCTGCGATATCGCTGCGGTTATTTCAATGGCGCTCTCTAATGTTAAAATCACACGAAAAAAAACAAACAACAACAACTTGCGATTTTTTTTGTGATGCAATTTTAACATATAAAACTCCCTTTAGAAAAAAAAAAAAGAGAGCAGCATAAAAAAACTAGTGGGTAAAAACCCTAAACTGGAACCGTGGAGGGGAATATTAGCAAAAGCAACAGATTACTCTACATCTGGTAAGAGGGGACAGAATAGTGCTGGTTACAGGGGATAGTGGTGACAGTAGAGGACAGAATAGTGCTGGTTACAGGGGATAGTGGTGACAGTAGAGGACAGAATAGTGCTGGTTACAGGGGATAGTGGTGACAGTAGGGGACAGAATAGTGCTGGTTACAGGGGATAGTGGTGACAGTAGAGGACAGAATAGTGCTGGTTACAGGGGATAGTGGTGACAGTAGAGGACAGAATAGTGCTGGTTACAGAGGATAGTGGTGACAGTAGAGGACAGAATAGTGCTGGTTACAGAGGATAGTGGTGACAGTAGAGGACAGAATAGTGCTGGTTACAGAGGATAGTGGTGACAGTAGAGGACAGAATAGTGCTGGTTACAGAGGATAGTGGTGACAGTAGAGAGGACAGAATAGTGCTGGTTACAGGGGATAGTGGTGACAGTAGAGAGGACAGAATAGTGCTGGTTATAGGGGATAGTGGTGACAGTAGAGGACAGAATAGTGCTGGTTACAGGGGATAGTGCTGACAGTAGAGGACAGAATAGTGCTGGTTACAGAGGATAGTGGTGACAGTAGAGGACAGAATAGTGCTGGTTATAGGGGATAGTGGTGACAGTAGAGGACAGAATAGTGCTGGTTACAGAGGATAGTGGTGACAGTAGAGAGGACAGAATAGTGCTGGTTACAGGGGATAGTGGTGACAGTAGAGGACAGAATAGTGCTGGTTACAGGGGATAGTGCTGACAGTAGAGGACAGAATAGTGCTGGTTACAGGGGATAGTGGTGACAGTAGAGGACAGAATAGTGCTGGTTATAGGGGATAGTGGTGACAGTAGAGGACAGAATAGTGCTGGTTACAGAGGATAGTGGTGACAGTAGAGAGGACAGAATAGTGCTGGTTACAGGGGATAGTGGTGACAGTAGAGGACAGAATAGTGCTGGTTACAGGGGATAGTGGTGACAGTAGAGGACAGAATAGTGCTGGTTACAGAGGATAGTGGTGACAGTAGAGGACAGAATAGTGCTGGTTACAGAGGATAGTGGTGACAGTAGAGGACAGAATAGTGCTGGTTACAGAGGATAGTGGTGACAGTAGAGGACAGAATAGTGCTGCTTATAGGGGATAGTGGTGACAGTAGAGGACAGAATAGTGCTGGTTACAGAGGATAGTGGTGACAGTAGAGGACAGAATAGTGCTGGTTATAGGGGATAGTGGTGACAGTAGAGGACAGAATAGTGCTGGTTACAGGGGATAGTGGTGACAGTAGAGGACAGAATAGTGCTGGTTACAGGGGATAGTGGTGACAGTAGAGGACAGAATAGTGCTGGTTACAGGGGATAGTGGTGACAGTAGAGGACAGAATAGTGCTGGTTACAGGGGATAGTGGTGACAGTAGAGGACAGAATAGTGCTGGTTACAGAGGATAGTGGTGACAGTAGAGGACAGAATAGTGCTGGTTACACAGGATAGTGGTGACAGTAGAGGACAGAATAGTGCTGGTTACAGGGGATAGTGGTGACAGTAGAGGACAGAATAGTGCTGGTTACAGAGGATAGTGGTGACAGTAGAGAGTACAGAATAGTGCTGGTTACAGAGGATAGTGGTGACAGTAGAGGACAGAATAGTGCTGGTTATAGGGGATAGTGGTGACAGTAGAGGACAGAATAGTGCTGGTTACAGGGGATAGTGGTGACAGTAGAGGACAGAATAGTGCTGGTTACAGGGGATAGTGGTGACAGTAGAGGACAGAATAGTGCTGGTTACAGGGGATAGTGGTGACAGTAGGGGACAGAATAGTGCTGGTTATAGGGGATAGTGGTGACAGTAGAGGACAGAATAGTGCTGGTTACAGGGGATAGTGGTGACAGTAGAGGACAGAATAGTGCTGGTTACAGGGGATAGTGGTGACAGTAGAGGACAGAATAGTGCTGGTTACAGGGGATAGTGGTGACAGTAGAGGACAGAATAGTGCTGGTTACAGAGGATAGTGGTGACAGTAGAGGACAGAATAGTGCTGGTTACACAGGATAGTGGTGACAGTAGAGGACAGAATAGTGCTGGTTATAGGGGATAGTGGTGACAGTAGAGGACAGAATAGTGCTGGTTACAGGGGATAGTGGTGACAGTAGAGGACAGAATAGTGCTGGTTACAGGGGATAGTGGTGACAGTAGAGGACAGAATAGTGCTGGTTACAGGGGATAGTGGTGACAGTAGAGGACAGAATAGTGCTGGTTACAGGGGATAGTGGTGACAGTAGAGGACAGAATAGTGCTGGTTACAGGGGATAGTGGTGACAGTAGAGGACAGAATAGTGCTGGTTACAGAGGATAGTGGTGACAGTAGAGGACAGAATAGTGCTGGTTACAGAGGATAGTGGTGACAGTAGAGGACAGAATAGTGCTGGTTACACAGGATAGTGGTGACAGTAGAGGACAGAATAGTGCTGGTTACAGGGGATAGTGGTGACAGTAGAGGACAGAATAGTGCTGGTCATAGGGGATAGTGGTGACAGTAGAGGACAGAATAGTGCTGGTTACAGGGGATAGTGGTGACAGTAGAGGACAGAATAGTGCTGGTTACAGAGGATAGTGGTGACAGTAGAGGACAGAATAGTGCTGGTTACAGAGGATAGTGGTGACAGTAGAGGACAGAATAGTGCTGGTTACAGAGGATAGTGGTGACAGTAGAGAGGACAGAATAGTGCTGGTTACAGGGGATAGTGGTGACAGTAGAGAGGACAGAATAGTGCGGGTTACAGAGGATAGTGGTGACAGTAGAGGACAGAATAGTGCTGGTTACAGAGGATAGTGGTGACAGTAGAGGACAGAATAGTGCTGGTTACAGAGGATAGTGGTGACAGTAGAGGACAGAATAGTGCTGGTTATAGAGGATAGTGGTGACAGTAGAGGACAGAATAGTGCTGGTTACAGGGGATAGTGGTGACAGTAGAGGACAGAATAGTGCAGGTTACAGCGGATAGTGGTGACAGTAGAGGACAGAATAGTGCTGGTTACAGGGGATAGTGGTGACAGTAGAGAGGACAGAATAGTGCTGGTTACAGAGGATAGTGGTGACAGTAGAGGACAGAATGGTGCTGGTTACAGAGGATAGTGGTGACAGTAGAGGACAGAAAAGTGCTGGTTACAGAGGATAGTGGTGACAGTAGAGGGGACAGAATAGTGCTGGTTACAGGGGATGATGGTAACAGTAGAGAGAGGACAGAATAGTGCTGGTTACAGGGGATAGTGGTGACAGTAGGGGACAGAATAGTGCTGGTTACAGAGGATAGTGGTGACAGTAGAGGACAGAATAGTGCTGGCTACAGAGGATAGTGGTGACAGTAGAGGGGACAGAATAGTGCTGGTTACAGGGGATGATGGTAACAGTAGAGGACAGAATAGTGCTGGTTACAGGGGATAGTGGTGACAGTAGAGGACAGAATAGTGCTGGTTACAGCGGATAGTGGTGACAGTAGAGGACAGAATAGTGCTGGTTACAGGGGATAGTGGTGACCGTAGAGGACAGAATAGTGCTGGTTACAGAGGATAGTGGTGACAGTAGAGGGGACAGAATAGTGCTGGTTACAGGGGATAGTGGTAACAGTAGAGAGAGGACAGAATAGTGCTGGTTACAGGGGATAGTGGTGATCGTAGAGAGGACAGAATAGTGCTGGTTACAGAGGATAGTGGTGACAGTAGAGGGGACAGAATAGTGCTGGTTACAGAGGATAGTGGTGACAGTAGAGAGGACAGAATAGTGCTGGTTACAGGGGATAGTGGTAACAGTAGAGAGAGGACAGAATAGTGCTGGTTACAGAGGATAGTGGTGACAGTAGAGGACAGAATAGTGCTGGTTACAGGGGATAGTGGTGACAGTAGAGAGGACAGAATAGTGCTGGTTACAGGGGATAGTGGTGACAGCAGGGGACAGAATAGTGCTGGTTACAGAGGATAGTGGTGACAGTAGAGGACAGAATAGTGCTGGTTACAGGGGATAGTGGTGACAGTAGAGGACAGAATAGTGCTGGTTACAGAGGATAGTGGTGACAGTAGAGGACAGAATAGTGCTGGTTACAGGGGATAGTGGTGACAGTAGAGGACAGAATAGTGCTGGTTACAGAGGATAGTGGTGACAGTAGAGGACAGAATAGTGCTGGTTATAGAGGATAGTGGTGACAGTAGAGAGGACAGAATAGTGCTGGTTACAGGGGATAGTGGTGACAGTAGAGGACAGAATAGTGCTGGTTACAGGGGATAGTGGTGACAGTAGAGGACAGAATAGTGCTGGTTACAGGGGATAGTGGTGACAGTAGAGGACAGAATAGTGCTGGTTACAGGGGATAGTGGTGACAGTAGAGGACAGAATAGTGCTGGTTACAGAGGATAGTGGTGACAGTAGAGGACAGAATAGTGCTGGTTACAGAGGATAGTGGTGACAGTAGAGGACAGAATAGTGCTGGTTACACAGGATAGTGGTGACAGTAGAGGACAGAATAGTGCTGGTTACAGGGGATAGTGGTGACAGTAGAGGACAGAATAGTGCTGGTCATAGGGGATAGTGGTGACAGTAGAGGACAGAATAGTGCTGGTTACAGGGGATAGTGGTGACAGTAGAGGACAGAATAGTGCTGGTTATAGGGGATAGTGGTGACAGTAGAGGACAGAATAGTGCTGGTTATAGGGGATAGTGCTGACAGTAGAGGACAGAATAGTGCTGGTTACAGGGGATAGTGGTGACAGAAGAGAGGACAGAATAGTGCTGGTTACAGAGGATAGTGGTGACAGTAGAGGACAGAATAGTGCTGGTTACAGAGGATAGTGGTGACAGTAGAGGACAGAATAGTGCTGGTTACAGAGGATAGTGGTGACAGTAGAGGACAGAATAGTGCTGGTTATAGAGGATAGTGGTGACAGTAGAGAGGACAGAATAGTGCTGGTTACAGGGGATAGTGGTGACAGTAGAGGACAGAATAGTGCAGGTTACAGCGGATAGTGGTGACAGTAGAGGACAGAATAGTGCTGGTAACAGGGGATAGTGGTGACAGTAGAGGACAGAATAGTGCTGGTTACAGAGGAGAGTGGTGACAGTAGAGGACAGAATGGTGCTGGTTACAGAGGATAGTGGTGACAGTAGAGGACAGAAAAGTGCTGGTTACAGAGGATAGTGGTGACAGTAGAGGACAGAATAGTGCTGGTTACAGGGGATAGTGGAGGCAGTAGAGGACAGAATAGTGCTGGTTATAGGGGATAGTGGTGACAGTAGAGGGGACAGAATAGTGCTGGTTACAGGGGATGATGGTAACAGTAGAGAGAGGACAGAATAGTGCTGGTTACAGGGGATAGTGGTGACAGTAGGGGACAGAATAGTGCTGGTTACAGAGGATAGTGGTGACAGTAGAGGACAGAATAGTGCTGGCTACAGAGGATAGTGGTGACAGTAGAGGGGACAGAATAGTGCTGGTTACAGGGGATGATGGTAACAGTAGAGAGAGGACAGAATAGTGCTGGTTACAGGGGATAGTGGTGACAGTAGGGGACAGAATAGTGCTGGTTACAGGGGATAGTGGTGACAGTAGAGGATAGAATAGTGCTGGTTACAGGGGATAGTGGTGACAGTAGAGGACAGAATAGTGCTGGTTACAGCGGATAGTGGTGACAGTAGAGGACAGAATAGTGCTGGTTATAGGGCATAGTGGTGACAGTAGAGGACAGAATAGTGCTGGTAACAGGGGATAGTGGTGACAGTAGAGGACAGAATAGTGCTGGTTAAAGAGGAGAGTGGTGACAGTAGAGGACAGAATGGTGCTGGTTACAGAGGATAGTGGTGACAGTAGAGGACAGAATAGTGCTGGTTACAGAGGATAGTGGTGACAGTAGAGGACAGAATAGTGCTGGTTACAGGGGATAGTGGTGACCGTAGAGGACAGAATAGTGCTGGTTACAGAGGATAGTGGTGACAGTAGAGGGGACAGAATAGTGCTGGTTACAGGGGATAGTGGTAACAGTAGAGAGAGGACAGAATAGTGCTGGTTACAGAGGATAGTGGTGACAGTAGAGAGGACAGAATAGTGCTGGTTACAGGGGATAGTGGTAACAGTAGAGAGAGGACAGAATAGTGCTGGTTACAGAGGATAGTGGTGACAGTAGAGGACAGAATAGTGCTGGTTACAGGGGATAGTGGTGACAGTAGAGAGGACAGAATAGTGCTGGTTACAGGGGATAGTGGTGACAGTAGGGGACAGAATAGTGCTGGTTACAGAGGATAGTGGTGACAGTAGAGAGGACAGAATAGTGCTGGTTACAGGGGATAGTGGTAACAGTAGAGAGAGGACAGAATAGTGCTGGTTACAGAGGATAGTGGTGACAGTAGAGGACAGAATAGTGCTGGTTACAGGGGATAGTGGTGACAGTAGAGAGGACAGAATAGTGCTGGTTACAGGGGATAGTGGTGACAGTAGGGGACAGAATAGTGCTGGTTACAGAGGATAGTGGTGACAGTAGAGGACAGAATAGTGCTGGTTACAGGGGATAGTGGTGACAGTAGAGGACAGAATAGTGCTGGTTACAGAGGATAGTGGTGACAGTAGAGAGGACAGAATAGTGCTGGTTACAGGGGATAGTGGTGACAGTAGAGGACAGAATAGTGCTGGTTACAGGGGATAGTGGTGACAGTAGAGGACAGAATAGTGCTGGTTACAGGGGATAGTGGTGACAGTAGAGGACAGAATAGTGCTGGTTACAGGGGATAGTGGTGACAGTAGAGGACAGAATAGTGCTGGTTACAGAGGATAGTGGTGACAGTAGAGGACAGAATAGTGCTGGTTACAGAGGATAGTGGTGACAGTAGAGGACAGAATAGTGCTGGTTACACAGGATAGTGGTGACAGTAGAGGACAGAATAGTGCTGGTTACAGGGGATAGTGGTGACAGTAGAGGACAGAATAGTGCTGGTCATAGGGGATAGTGCTGACAGTAGAGGACAGAATAGTGCTGGTTACAGGGGATAGTGGTGACAGTAGAGGACAGAATAGTGCTGGTTATAGGGGATAGTGGTGACAGTAGAGGACAGAATAGTGCTGGTTATAGGGGATAGTGCTGACAGTAGAGGACAGAATATTGCTGGTTACAGAGGATAGTGGTGACAGTAGAGGACAGAATAGTGCTGGTTACAGAGGATAGTGGTGACAGTAGAGGACAGAATAGTGCTGGTTACAGAGGATAGTGGTGACAGTAGAGGACAGAATAGTGCTGGTTACAGAGGATAGTGCTGACAGTAGAGGACAGAATAGTGCTGGTTACAGAGGATAGTGGTGACAGTAGAGGACAGAATAGTGCTGGTTACAGAGGATAGTGGTGACAGTAGAGGACAGAATAGTGCTGGTTACAGAGGATAGTGGTGACAGTAGAGAGGACAGAATAGTGCTGGTTACAGGGGATAGTGGTGACAGTAGAGGACAGAATAGTGCTGGTTACAGAGGATAGTGGTGACAGTAGAGGACAGAATAGTGCTGGTTATAGAGGATAGTGGTGACAGTAGAGAGGACAGAATAGTGCTGGTTACAGGGGATAGTGGTGACAGTAGAGGACAGAATAGTGCAGGTTACAGCGGATAGTGGTGACAGTAGAGGACAGAATAGTGCTGGTTACAGAGGATAGTGGTGACAGTAGAGAGGACAGAATAGTGCTGGTTACAGGGGATAGTGGTGACAGTAGAGGACAGAATAGTGCAGGTTACAGAGGATAGTGGTGACAGTAGAGAGGACAGAATAGTGCTGGTTACAGAGGATAGTGGTGACAGTAGAGGGGACAGAATAGTGCTGGTTACAGGGGATAGTGGTGACAGTAGAGGACAGAATAGTGCTGGTTACAGGGGATAGTGGTGACAGTAGAGGACAGAATAGTGCTGGTTACAGGGGATAGTGGTGACAGTAGAGGACAGAATAGTGCTGGTTACAGGGGATAGTGGTGACAGTAGAGGACAGAATAGTGCTGGTTACAGGGGATAGTGGTGACAGTAGAGGACAGAATAGTGCTGGTTACAGAGGATAGTGGTGACAGTAGAGAGGACAGAATAGTGCTGGTTACAGAGGATAGCGGTGACAGTACAGAGGACAATATAGTGCTGGTTACAGAGGATAGTGGTGACAGTAGAGGACAGAAAGTGCTGGTTACAGGGGATAGTGGTGACAGTAGAGGACAGAATAGTGCTGGTTACAGGGGATAGTGGAGGCAGTAGAGGACAGAATAGTGCTGGTTACAGCGGATAGTGGTGACAGTAGAGGACAGAATAGTGCTGGTTATAGGGGATAGTGGTGACAGTAGAGGACAGAATAGTGCTGGTTACAGAGGATAGTGGTGACAGTAGAGGACAGAATAGTGCTGGTTACAGAGGATAGTGGTGACAGTAGAGAGGACAGAATACTGCTGGTTACAGAGAATAGTGGTGACAGTACAGAGGACAAAATAGTGCTGGTTACAGGGGATAGTGGTGACAGTAGGGGACAGAATAGTGCTGGTTACAGGGGATAGTGGTAACAGTAGAGAGAGGACAGAATAGTGCTGGTTATAGGGCATAGTGGTGACAGTAAAGGACAGAATAGTGCTGGTTGTAGGAGATAGTGGTGACAGTAGAGGACAGAATAGTGCTGGTTACAGGGGATAGTGGTGACAGTAGAGGACAGAATAGTGCTGGTTACAGAGGATAGTGGTGACAGTAGAGGACAGAATAGTGCTGGTTACAGAGGATAGTGGTGACAGTAGAGGACAGAATAGTGCCGGTTACAGGGGATAGTGGTGACAGTAGAGGACAGAATAGTGCTGGTTACAGGGGATAGTGGTGACAGTAGAGGACAGAATAGTGCTGGTTACAGAGGATAGTGGTGACAGTAGAGAGGACAAAATAGTGCTGGTTACAGGGGATAGTGGTGACAGTAGAGGACAGAATAGTGCTGGTTACAGAGGATAGTGGTGACAGTAGAGGACAGAATAGTGCTGGTTATAGGGGATAGTGGTGACAGTAGGGGACAGAATAGTGCTGGTTACAGGGGATAGTGGTGACAGTAGAGGACAGAATAGTGCTGGTTACAGGGGATAGTGGTGACAGTAGAGGACAGAATAGTGCTGGTTACAGAGGATAGTGGTGACAGTAGAGGACAGAATAGTGCTGGTTACAGGGGATAGTGGTGACAGTAGAGGACAGAATAGTGCTGGTTACAGGGGATGATGGTAACAGTAGAGAGAGGACAGAATAGTGCTGGTTACAGGGGATAGTGGTGACAGTAGGGGACAGAATAGTGCTGGTTACAGGGGATAGTGGTGACAGTAGAGGATAGAATAGTGCTGGTTACAGGGGATAGTGGTGACAGTAGAGGACAGAATAGTGCTGGTTACAGCGGATAGTGGTGACAGTAGAGGACAGAATAGTGCTGGTTATAGGGCATAGTGGTGACAGTAGAGGACAGAATAGTGCTGGTAACAGGGGATAGTGGTGACAGTAGAGGACAGAATAGTGCTGGTTAAAGAGGAGAGTGGTGACAGTAGAGGACAGAATGGTGCTGGTTACAGAGGATAGTGGTGACAGTAGAGGACAGAATAGTGCTGGTTACAGAGGATAGTGGTGACAGTAGAGGACAGAATAGTGCTGGTTACAGGGGATAGTGGTGACCGTAGAGGACAGAATAGTGCTGGTTACAGAGGATAGTGGTGACAGTAGAGGGGACAGAATAGTGCTGGTTACAGGGGATAGTGGTAACAGTAGAGAGAGGACAGAATAGTGCTGGTTACAGAGGATAGTGGTGACAGTAGAGAGGACAGAATAGTGCTGGTTACAGGGGATAGTGGTAACAGTAGAGAGAGGACAGAATAGTGCTGGTTACAGAGGATAGTGGTGACAGTAGAGGACAGAATAGTGCTGGTTACAGGGGATAGTGGTGACAGTAGAGAGGACAGAATAGTGCTGGTTACAGGGGATAGTGGTGACAGTAGGGGACAGAATAGTGCTGGTTACAGAGGATAGTGGTGACAGTAGAGGACAGAATAGTGCTGGTTACAGGGGATAGTGGTGACAGTAGAGGACAGAATAGTGCTGGTTACAGAGGATAGTGGTGACAGTAGAGAGGACAGAATAGTGCTGGTTACAGGGGATAGTGGTGACAGTAGAGGACAGAATAGTGCTGGTTACAGGGGATAGTGGTGACAGTAGAGGACAGAATAGTGCTGGTTACAGGGGATAGTGGTGACAGTAGAGGACAGAATAGTGCTGGTTACAGGGGATAGTGGTGACAGTAGAGGACAGAATAGTGCTGGTTACAGAGGATAGTGGTGACAGTAGAGGACAGAATAGTGCTGGTTACAGAGGATAGTGGTGACAGTAGAGGACAGAATAGTGCTGGTTACACAGGATAGTGGTGACAGTAGAGGACAGAATAGTGCTGGTTACAGGGGATAGTGGTGACAGTAGAGGACAGAATAGTGCTGGTCATAGGGGATAGTGCTGACAGTAGAGGACAGAATAGTGCTGGTTACAGGGGATAGTGGTGACAGTAGAGGACAGAATAGTGCTGGTTATAGGGGATAGTGGTGACAGTAGAGGACAGAATAGTGCTGGTTATAGGGGATAGTGCTGACAGTAGAGGACAGAATATTGCTGGTTACAGAGGATAGTGGTGACAGTAGAGGACAGAATAGTGCTGGTTACAGAGGATAGTGGTGACAGTAGAGGACAGAATAGTGCTGGTTACAGAGGATAGTGCTGACAGTAGAGGACAGAATAGTGCTGGTTACAGAGGATAGTGGTGACAGTAGAGGACAGAATAGTGCTGGTTACAGAGGATAGTGGTGACAGTAGAGAGGACAGAATACTGCTGGTTACAGAGAATAGTGGTGACAGTACAGAGGACAAAATAGTGCTGGTTACAGGGGATAGTGGTGACAGTAGGGGACAGAATAGTGCTGGTTACAGGGGATAGTGGTAACAGTAGAGAGAGGACAGAATAGTGCTGGTTATAGGGCATAGTGGTGACAGTAAAGGACAGAATAGTGCTGGTTGTAGGAGATAGTGGTGACAGTAGAGGACAGAATAGTGCTGGTTACAGGGGATAGTGGTGACAGTAGAGGACAGAATAGTGCTGGTTACAGAGGATAGTGGTGACAGTAGAGGACAGAATAGTGCTGGTTACAGAGGATAGTGGTGACAGTAGAGGACAGAATAGTGCCGGTTACAGGGGATAGTGGTGACAGTAGAGGACAGAATAGTGCTGGTTACAGGGGATAGTGGTGACAGTAGAGGACAGAATAGTGCTGGTTACAGAGGATAGTGGTGACAGTAGAGAGGACAAAATAGTGCTGGTTACAGGGGATAGTGGTGACAGTAGAGGACAGAATAGTGCTGGTTACAGAGGATAGTGGTGACAGTAGAGGACAGAATAGTGCTGGTTATAGGGGATAGTGGTGACAGTAGGGGACAGAATAGTGCTGGTTACAGGGGATAGTGGTGACAGTAGAGGACAGAATAGTGCTGGTTACAGGGGATAGTGGTGACAGTAGAGGACAGAATAGTGCTGGTTACAGAGGATAGTGGTGACAGTAGAGGACAGAATAGTGCTGGTTACAGGGGATAGTGGTGACAGTAGAGGACAGAATAGTGCTGGTTACAGGGGATGATGGTAACAGTAGAGAGAGGACAGAATAGTGCTGGTTACAGGGGATAGTGGTGACAGTAGGGGACAGAATAGTGCTGGTTACAGGGGATAGTGGTGACAGTAGAGGATAGAATAGTGCTGGTTACAGGGGATAGTGGTGACAGTAGAGGACAGAATAGTGCTGGTTACAGCGGATAGTGGTGACAGTAGAGGACAGAATAGTGCTGGTTATAGGGCATAGTGGTGACAGTAGAGGACAGAATAGTGCTGGTAACAGGGGATAGTGGTGACAGTAGAGGACAGAATAGTGCTGGTTAAAGAGGAGAGTGGTGACAGTAGAGGACAGAATGGTGCTGGTTACAGAGGATAGTGGTGACAGTAGAGGACAGAATAGTGCTGGTTACAGAGGATAGTGGTGACAGTAGAGGACAGAATAGTGCTGGTTACAGGGGATAGTGGTGACCGTAGAGGACAGAATAGTGCTGGTTACAGAGGATAGTGGTGACAGTAGAGGGGACAGAATAGTGCTGGTTACAGGGGATAGTGGTAACAGTAGAGAGAGGACAGAATAGTGCTGGTTACAGAGGATAGTGGTGACAGTAGAGAGGACAGAATAGTGCTGGTTACAGGGGATAGTGGTAACAGTAGAGAGAGGACAGAATAGTGCTGGTTACAGAGGATAGTGGTGACAGTAGAGGACAGAATAGTGCTGGTTACAGGGGATAGTGGTGACAGTAGAGAGGACAGAATAGTGCTGGTTACAGGGGATAGTGGTGACAGTAGGGGACAGAATAGTGCTGGTTACAGAGGATAGTGGTGACAGTAGAGGACAGAATAGTGCTGGTTACAGGGGATAGTGGTGACAGTAGAGGACAGAATAGTGCTGGTTACAGAGGATAGTGGTGACAGTAGAGAGGACAGAATAGTGCTGGTTACAGGGGATAGTGGTGACAGTAGAGGACAGAATAGTGCTGGTTACAGGGGATAGTGGTGACAGTAGAGGACAGAATAGTGCTGGTTACAGGGGATAGTGGTGACAGTAGAGGACAGAATAGTGCTGGTTACAGGGGATAGTGGTGACAGTAGAGGACAGAATAGTGCTGGTTACAGAGGATAGTGGTGACAGTAGAGGACAGAATAGTGCTGGTTACAGAGGATAGTGGTGACAGTAGAGGACAGAATAGTGCTGGTTACACAGGATAGTGGTGACAGTAGAGGACAGAATAGTGCTGGTTACAGGGGATAGTGGTGACAGTAGAGGACAGAATAGTGCTGGTCATAGGGGATAGTGCTGACAGTAGAGGACAGAATAGTGCTGGTTACAGGGGATAGTGGTGACAGTAGAGGACAGAATAGTGCTGGTTATAGGGGATAGTGGTGACAGTAGAGGACAGAATAGTGCTGGTTATAGGGGATAGTGCTGACAGTAGAGGACAGAATATTGCTGGTTACAGAGGATAGTGGTGACAGTAGAGGACAGAATAGTGCTGGTTACAGAGGATAGTGGTGACAGTAGAGGACAGAATAGTGCTGGTTACAGAGGATAGTGGTGACAGTAGAGGACAGAATAGTGCTGGTTACAGAGGATAGTGCTGACAGTAGAGGACAGAATAGTGCTGGTTACAGAGGATAGTGGTGACAGTAGAGGACAGAATAGTGCTGGTTACAGAGGATAGTGGTGACAGTAGAGGACAGAATAGTGCTGGTTACAGAGGATAGTGGTGACAGTAGAGAGGACAGAATAGTGCTGGTTACAGGGGATAGTGGTGACAGTAGAGGACAGAATAGTGCTGGTTACAGAGGATAGTGGTGACAGTAGAGGACAGAATAGTGCTGGTTATAGAGGATAGTGGTGACAGTAGAGAGGACAGAATAGTGCTGGTTACAGGGGATAGTGGTGACAGTAGAGGACAGAATAGTGCAGGTTACAGCGGATAGTGGTGACAGTAGAGGACAGAATAGTGCTGGTTACAGAGGATAGTGGTGACAGTAGAGAGGACAGAATAGTGCTGGTTACAGGGGATAGTGGTGACAGTAGAGGACAGAATAGTGCAGGTTACAGAGGATAGTGGTGACAGTAGAGAGGACAGAATAGTGCTGGTTACAGAGGATAGTGGTGACAGTAGAGGGGACAGAATAGTGCTGGTTACAGGGGATAGTGGTGACAGTAGAGGACAGAATAGTGCTGGTTACAGGGGATAGTGGTGACAGTAGAGGACAGAATAGTGCTGGTTACAGGGGATAGTGGTGACAGTAGAGGACAGAATAGTGCTGGTTACAGGGGATAGTGGTGACAGTAGAGGACAGAATAGTGCTGGTTACAGGGGATAGTGGTGACAGTAGAGGACAGAATAGTGCTGGTTACAGAGGATAGTGGTGACAGTAGAGAGGACAGAATAGTGCTGGTTACAGAGGATAGCGGTGACAGTACAGAGGACAATATAGTGCTGGTTACAGAGGATAGTGGTGACAGTAGAGGACAGAAAGTGCTGGTTACAGGGGATAGTGGTGACAGTAGAGGACAGAATAGTGCTGGTTACAGGGGATAGTGGGGGCAGTAGAGGACAGAATAGTGCTGGTTACAGCGGATAGTGGTGACAGTAGAGGACAGAATAGTGCTGGTTATAGGGGATAGTGGTGACAGTAGAGGACAGAATAGTGCTGGTTACAGAGGATAGTGGTGACAGTAGAGGACAGAATAGTGCTGGTTACAGAGGATAGTGGTGACAGTAGAGAGGACAGAATACTGCTGGTTACAGAGAATAGTGGTGACAGTACAGAGGACAAAATAGTGCTGGTTACAGGGGATAGTGGTGACAGTAGGGGACAGAATAGTGCTGGTTACAGGGGATAGTGGTAACAGTAGAGAGAGGACAGAATAGTGCTGGTTATAGGGCATAGTGGTGACAGTAAAGGACAGAATAGTGCTGGTTGTAGGAGATAGTGGTGACAGTAGAGGACAGAATAGTGCTGGTTACAGGGGATAGTGGTGACAGTAGAGGACAGAATAGTGCTGGTTACAGAGGATAGTGGTGACAGTAGAGGACAGAATAGTGCTGGTTACAGAGGATAGTGGTGACAGTAGAGGACAGAATAGTGCTGGTTACAGAGGATAGTGGTGACAGTAGAGGACAGAATAGTGCTGGTTACAGGGGATAGTGGTGACAGTAGAGGACAGAATAGTGCTGGTTACAGAGGATAGTGGTGACAGTAGAGGACAGAATAGTGCTGGTTACAGGGAATAGTGGTGACAGTAGAGGACAGAATAGTGCTGGTTACTGAGGATAGTGGTGACAGTAGAGGACAGAATAGTGCTGGTTACAGGGGATAGTGGTGACAGTAGAGGACAGAATAGTGCTGGTTACAGAGGATAGTGGTGACAGTAGAGGACAGAATAGTGCCGGTTACAGGGGATAGTGGTGACAGTAGAGGACAGAATAGTGCTGGTTACAGGGGATAGTGGTGACAGTAGAGGACAGAATAGTGCTGGTTACAGAGGATAGTGGTGACAGTAGAGAGGACAAAATAGTGCTGGTTACAGGGGATAGTGGTGACAGTAGAGGACAGAATAGTGCTGGTTACAGAGGATAGTGGTGACAGTAGAGGACAGAATAGTGCTGGTTATAGGGGATAGTGGTGACAGTAGGGGACAGAATAGTGCTGGTTACAGGGGATAGTGGTGACAGTAGAGGACAGAATAGTGCTGGTTACAGGGGATAGTGGTGACAGTAGAGGACAGAATAGTGCTGGTTACAGAGGATAGTGGTGACAGTAGAGGACAGAATAGTGCTGGTTACAGGGGATAGTGGTGACAGTAGAGGACAGAATAGTGCTGGTTACAGAGGATAGTGGTGACAGTAGAGGACAGAATAGTGCTGGTTATAGGGGATAGTGGTGACAGTAGAGGACAGAATAGTGCAGGTTACAGCGGATAGTGGTGACAGTAGAGGACAGAATAGTGCTGGTAACAGGGGATAGTGGTGACAGTAGAGGACAGAATAGTGCTGGTTACAGAGGAGAGTGGTGACAGTAGAGGACAGAATGGTGCTGGTTACAGGGGATAGTGGTGACAGTAGAGGACAGAATAGTGCTGGTTACAGAGGATAGTGGTGACAGTAGAGGACAGAAAAGTGCTGGTTACAGAGGATAGTGGTGACAGTAGAGGACAGAATAGTGCTGGTTACAGGGGATAGTGGAGGCAGTAGAGGACAGAATAGTGCTGGTTACAGAGGATAGTGGTGACAGTAGAGGACAGAATAGTGCTGGTTACAGGGGATAGTGGAGGCAGTAGAGGACAGAAAAGTGCTGGTTACAGAGGATAGTGGTGACAGTAGAGGACAGAATAGTGCTGGTTACAGGGGATAGTGGAGGCAGTAGAGGACAGAATAGTGCTGGTTATAGGGGATAGTGGTGACAGTAGAGGGGACAGAATAGTGCTGGTTACAGGGGATGATGGTAACAGTAGAGAGAGGACAGAATAGTGCTGGTTACAGGGGATAGTGGTGACAGTAGGGGACAGAATAGTGCTGGTTACAGAGGATAGTGGTGACAGTAGAGGACAGAATAGTGCTGGTTACAGGGGATAGTGGTGACAGTAGAGAGGACAGAATAGTGCTGGTTACAGGGGATAGTGGTAACAGTAGAGAGAGGACAGAATAGTGCTGGTTACAGAGGATAGTGGTGACAGTAGAGGACAGAATAGTGCTGGTTACAGGGGATAGTGGTAACAGTAGAGGACAGAATAGTGCTGGTTACAGAGGATAGTGGTGACAGTAGAGAGGACAGAATAGTGCTGGTTACAGGGGATAGTGGTGACAGTAGAGGACAGAATAGTGCTGGTTACAGGGGATAGTGGTGACAGTAGAGGACAGAATAGTGCTGGTTACAGGGGATAGTGGTGACAGTAGAGGACAGAATAGTGCTGGTTACAGGGGATAGTGGTGACAGTAGAGGACAGAATAGTGCTGGTTACAGAGGATAGTGGTGACAGTAGAGGACAGAATAGTGCTGGTTACAGAGGATAGTGGTGACAGTAGAGGACAGAATAGTGCTGGTTACACAGGATAGTGGTGACAGTAGAGGACAGAATAGTGCTGGTTACAGGGGATAGTGGTGACAGTAGAGGACAGAATAGTGCTGGTTACACAGGATAGTGGTGACAGTAGAGGACAGAATAGTGCTGGTTACAGGGGATAGTGGTGACAGTAGAGGACAGAATAGTGCTGGTTATAGGGGATAGTGGTGACAGTAGAGGACAGAATAGTGCTGGTTATAGGGGATAGTGCTGACAGTAGAGGACAGAATATTGCTGGTTACAGAGGATAGTGGTGACAGTAGAGGACAGAATAGTGCTGGTTACAGAGGATAGTGGGGACAGTAGAGGACAGAATAGTGCTGGTTACAGAGGATAGTGGTGACAGTAGAGGACAGAATAGTGCTGGTTACAGAGGATAGTGCTGACAGTAGAGGACAGAATAGTGCTGGTTACAGAGGATAGTGGTGACAGTAGAGGACAGAATAGTGCTGGTTACAGAGGATAGTGGTGACAGTAGAGGACAGAATAGTGCTGGTTACAGAGGATAGTGGTGACAGTAGAGAGGACAGAATAGTGCTGGTTACAGGGGATAGTGGTGACAGTAGAGGACAGAATAGTGCTGGTTACAGAGGATAGTGGTGACAGTAGAGGACAGAATAGTGCTGGTTATAGAGGATAGTGGTGACAGTAGAGAGGACAGAATAGTGCTGGTTACAGGGGATAGTGGTGACAGTAGAGGACAGAATAGTGCAGGTTACAGCGGATAGTGGTGACAGTAGAGGACAGAATAGTGCTGGTAACAGGGGATAGTGGTGACAGTAGAGGACAGAATAGTGCTGGTTACAGAGGAGAGTGGTGACAGTAGAGGACAGAATGGTGCTGGTTACAGAGGAAAGTGGTGACAGTAGAGGACAGAAAAGTGCTGGTTACAGAGGATAGTGGTGACAGTAGAGGGGACAGAATAGTGCTGGTTACAGGGGATGATGGTAACAGTAGAGAGAGGACAGAATAGTGCTGGTTATAGGGGATAGTGGTGACAGTAGGGGACAGAATAGTGCTGGTTACAGAGGATAGTGGTGACAGTAGAGGACAGAATAGTGCTGGCTACAGAGAATAGTGGTGACAGTAGAGGGGACAGAATAGTGCTGGTTACAGGGGATGATGGTAACAGTAGAGAGAGGACAGAATAGTGCTGGTTACAGGGGATAGTGGTGACAGTAGGGGACAGAATAGTGCTGGTTACAGGGGATAGTGGTGACAGTAGAGGACAGAATAGTGCTGGTTACAGGGGATAGTGGTGACAGTAGAGGACAGAATAGTGCTGGTTACAGCGGATAGTGGTGACAGTAGAGGACAGAATAGTGCTGGTTATAGGGCATAGTGGTGACAGTAGAGGACAGAATAGTGCTGGTAACAGCGGATAGTGGTGACAGTAGAGGACAGAATAGTGCTGGTTAAAGAGGAGAGTGGTGACAGTAGAGGACAGAATGGTGCTGGTTACAGAGGATAGTGGTGACAGTAGAGGACAGAATAGTGCTGGTTACAGAGGATAGTGGTGACAGTAGAGGACAGAATAGTGCTGGTTACAGGGGATAGTGGTGACCGTAGAGGACAGAATAGTGCTGGTTACAGAGGATAGTGGTGACAGTAGAGGGGACAGAATAGTGCTGGTTACAGGGGATAGTGGTAACAGTAGAGAGAGGACAGAATAGTGCTGGTTACAGAGGATAGTGGTGACAGTAGAGGGGACAGAATAGTGCTGGTTACAGAGGATAGTGGTGACAGTAGAGAGGACAGAATAGTGCTGGTTACAGGGGATAGTGGTAACAGTAGAGAGAGGACAGAATAGTGCTGGTTACAGAGGATAGTGGTGACAGTAGAGGACAGAATAGTGCTGGTTACAGGGGATAGTGGTGACAGTAGAGGACAGAATAGTGCTGGTCATAGGGGATAGTGCTGACAGTAGAGGACAGAATAGTGCTGGTTACAGGGGATAGTGGTGACAGTAGAGGACAGAATAGTGCTGGTTACAGAGGATAGTGGTGACAGTAGAGAGGACAGAATAGTGCTGGTTACAGAGGATAGTGGTGACAGTAGAGGGGACAGAATAGTGCTGGTTACAGGGGATAGTGGTGACAGTAGAGGACAGAATAGTGCTGGTTACAGGGGATAGTGGTGACAGTAGAGGACAGAATAGTGCTGGTTACAGGGGATAGTGGTGACAGTAGAGGACAGAATAGTGCTGGTTACAGGGGAAAGTGGTGACAGTAGAGGACAGAATAGTGCTGGTTACAGGGGATAGTGGTGACAGTAGAGGACAGAATAGTGCTGGTTACAGAGGATAGTGGTGACAGTAGAGAGGACAGAATAGTGCTGGTTACAGAGGATAGCGGTGACAGTACAGAGGACAATATAGTGCTGGTTACAGAGGATAGTGGTGACAGTAGAGGACAGAAAGTGCTGGTTACAGGGGATAGTGGTGACAGTAGAGGACAGAATAGTGCTGGTTACAGGGGATAGTGGAGGCAGTAGAGGACAGAATAGTGCTGGTTACAGCGGATAGTGGTGACAGTAGAGGACAGAATAGTGCTGGTTATAGGGGATAGTGGTGACAGTAGAGGACAGAATAGTGCTGGTTACAGAGGATAGTGGTGACAGTAGAGGACAGAATAGTGCTGGTTACAGAGGATAGTGGTGACAGTAGAGAGGACAGAATAGTGCTGGTTACAGAGAATAGTGGTGACAGTACAGAGGACAAAATAGTGCTGGTTACAGGGGATAGTGGTGACAGTAGGGGACAGAATAGTGCTGGTTACAGGGGATAGTGGTAACAGTAGAGAGAGGACAGAATAGTGCTGGTTATAGGGCATAGTGGTGACAGTAAAGGACAGAATAGTGCTGGTTGTAGGAGATAGTGGTGACAGTAGAGGACAGAATAGTGCTGGTTACAGGGGATAGTGGTGACAGTAGAGGACAGAATAGTGCTGGTTACAGAGGATAGTGGTGACAGTAGAGGACAGAATAGTGCTGGTTACAGAGGATAGTGGTGACAGTAGAGGACAGAATAGTGCCGGTTACAGGGGATAGTGGTGACAGTAGAGGACAGAATAGTGCTGGTTACAGGGGATAGTGGTGACAGTAGAGGACAGAATAGTGCTGGTTACAGAGGATAGTGGTGACAGTAGAGAGGACAAAATAGTGCTGGTTACAGGGGATAGTGGTGACAGTAGAGGACAGAATAGTGCTGGTTACAGAGGATAGTGGTGACAGTAGAGGACAGAATAGTGCTGGTTATAGGGGATAGTGGTGACAGTAGGGGACAGAATAGTGCTGGTTACAGGGGATAGTGGTGACAGTAGAGGACAGAATAGTGCAGGTTACAGCGGATAGTGGTGACAGTAGAGGACAGAATAGTGCTGGTAACAGGGGATAGTGGTGACAGTAGAGGACAGAATAGTGCTGGTTACAGAGGAGAGTGGTGACAGTAGAGGACAGAATGGTGCTGGTTACAGGGGATAGTGGTGACAGTAGAGGACAGAATAGTGCTGGTTACAGAGGATAGTGGTGACAGTAGAGGACAGAAAAGTGCTGGTTACAGAGGATAGTGGTGACAGTAGAGGACAGAATAGTGCTGGTTACAGGGGATAGTGGAGGCAGTAGAGGACAGAATAGTGCTGGTTACAGAGGATAGTGGTGACAGTAGAGGACAGAATAGTGCTGGTTACAGGGGATAGTGGAGGCAGTAGAGGACAGAAAAGTGCTGGTTACAGAGGATAGTGGTGACAGTAGAGGACAGAATAGTGCTGGTTACAGGGGATAGTGGAGGCAGTAGAGGACAGAATAGTGCTGGTTATAGGGGATAGTGGTGACAGTAGAGGGGACAGAATAGTGCTGGTTACAGGGGATGATGGTAACAGTAGAGAGAGGACAGAATAGTGCTGGTTACAGGGGATAGTGGTGACAGTAGGGGACAGAATAGTGCTGGTTACAGAGGATAGTGGTGACAGTAGAGGACAGAATAGTGCTGGTTACAGGGGATAGTGGTGACAGTAGAGAGGACAGAATAGTGCTGGTTACAGGGGATAGTGGTAACAGTAGAGAGAGGACAGAATAGTGCTGGTTACAGAGGATAGTGGTGACAGTAGAGGACAGAATAGTGCTGGTTACAGGGGATAGTGGTGACAGTAGAGGACAGAATAGTGCTGGTTACAGAGGATAGTGGTGACAGTAGAGAGGACAGAATAGTGCTGGTTACAGGGGATAGTGGTGACAGTAGAGGACAGAATAGTGCTGGTTACAGGGGATAGTGGTGACAGTAGAGGACAGAATAGTGCTGGTTACAGGGGATAGTGGTGACAGTAGAGGACAGAATAGTGCTGGTTACAGGGGATAGTGGTGACAGTAGAGGACAGAATAGTGCTGGTTACAGAGGATAGTGGTGACAGTAGAGGACAGAATAGTGCTGGTTACAGAGGATAGTGGTGACAGTAGAGGACAGAATAGTGCTGGTTACACAGGATAGTGGTGACAGTAGAGGACAGAATAGTGCTGGTTACAGGGGATAGTGGTGACAGTAGAGGACAGAATAGTGCTGGTCATAGGGGATAGTGCTGACAGTAGAGGACAGAATAGTGCTGGTTACAGGGGATAGTGGTGACAGTAGAGGACAGAATAGTGCTGGTTATAGGGGATAGTGGTGACAGTAGAGGACAGAATAGTGCTGGTTATAGGGGATAGTGCTGACAGTAGAGGACAGAATATTGCTGGTTACAGAGGATAGTGGTGACAGTAGAGGACAGAATAGTGCTGGTTACAGAGGATAGTGGGGACAGTAGAGGACAGAATAGTGCTGGTTACAGAGGATAGTGGTGACAGTAGAGGACAGAATAGTGCTGGTTACAGAGGATAGTGCTGACAGTAGAGGACAGAATAGTGCTGGTTACAGAGGATAGTGGTGACAGTAGAGGACAGAATAGTGCTGGTTACAGAGGATAGTGGTGACAGTAGAGGACAGAATAGTGCTGGTTACAGAGGATAGTGGTGACAGTAGAGAGGACAGAATAGTGCTGGTTACAGGGGATAGTGGTGACAGTAGAGGACAGAATAGTGCTGGTTACAGAGGATAGTGGTGACAGTAGAGGACAGAATAGTGCTGGTTATAGAGGATAGTGGTGACAGTAGAGAGGACAGAATAGTGCTGGTTACAGGGGATAGTGGTGACAGTAGAGGACAGAATAGTGCAGGTTACAGCGGATAGTGGTGACAGTAGAGGACAGAATAGTGCTGGTAACAGGGGATAGTGGTGACAGTAGAGGACAGAATAGTGCTGGTTACAGAGGAGAGTGGTGACAGTAGAGGACAGAATGGTGCTGGTTACAGAGGAAAGTGGTGACAGTAGAGGACAGAAAAGTGCTGGTTACAGAGGATAGTGGTGACAGTAGAGGGGACAGAATAGTGCTGGTTACAGGGGATGATGGTAACAGTAGAGAGAGGACAGAATAGTGCTGGTTATAGGGGATAGTGGTGACAGTAGGGGACAGAATAGTGCTGGTTACAGAGGATAGTGGTGACAGTAGAGGACAGAATAGTGCTGGCTACAGAGAATAGTGGTGACAGTAGAGGGGACAGAATAGTGCTGGTTACAGGGGATGATGGTAACAGTAGAGAGAGGACAGAATAGTGCTGGTTACAGGGGATAGTGGTGACAGTAGGGGACAGAATAGTGCTGGTTACAGGGGATAGTGGTGACAGTAGAGGACAGAATAGTGCTGGTTACAGGGGATAGTGGTGACAGTAGAGGACAGAATAGTGCTGGTTACAGCGGATAGTGGTGACAGTAGAGGACAGAATAGTGCTGGTTATAGGGCATAGTGGTGACAGTAGAGGACAGAATAGTGCTGGTAACAGCGGATAGTGGTGACAGTAGAGGACAGAATAGTGCTGGTTAAAGAGGAGAGTGGTGACAGTAGAGGACAGAATGGTGCTGGTTACAGAGGATAGTGGTGACAGTAGAGGACAGAATAGTGCTGGTTACAGAGGATAGTGGTGACAGTAGAGGACAGAATAGTGCTGGTTACAGGGGATAGTGGTGACCGTAGAGGACAGAATAGTGCTGGTTACAGAGGATAGTGGTGACAGTAGAGGGGACAGAATAGTGCTGGTTACAGGGGATAGTGGTAACAGTAGAGAGAGGACAGAATAGTGCTGGTTACAGAGGATAGTGGTGACAGTAGAGGGGACAGAATAGTGCTGGTTACAGAGGATAGTGGTGACAGTAGAGAGGACAGAATAGTGCTGGTTACAGGGGATAGTGGTAACAGTAGAGAGAGGACAGAATAGTGCTGGTTACAGAGGATAGTGGTGACAGTAGAGGACAGAATAGTGCTGGTTACAGGGGATAGTGGTGACAGTAGAGGACAGAATAGTGCTGGTCATAGGGGATAGTGCTGACAGTAGAGGACAGAATAGTGCTGGTTACAGGGGATAGTGGTGACAGTAGAGGACAGAATAGTGCTGGTTACAGAGGATAGTGGTGACAGTAGAGAGGACAGAATAGTGCTGGTTACAGAGGATAGTGGTGACAGTAGAGGGGACAGAATAGTGCTGGTTACAGGGGATAGTGGTGACAGTAGAGGACAGAATAGTGCTGGTTACAGGGGATAGTGGTGACAGTAGAGGACAGAATAGTGCTGGTTACAGGGGATAGTGGTGACAGTAGAGGACAGAATAGTGCTGGTTACAGGGGATAGTGGTGACAGTAGAGGACAGAATAGTGCTGGTTACAGGGGATAGTGGTGACAGTAGAGGACAGAATAGTGCTGGTTACAGAGGATAGTGGTGACAGTAGAGAGGACAGAATAGTGCTGGTTACAGAGGATAGCGGTGACAGTACAGAGGACAATATAGTGCTGGTTACAGAGGATAGTGGTGACAGTAGAGGACAGAAAGTGCTGGTTACAGGGGATAGTGGTGACAGTAGAGGACAGAATAGTGCTGGTTACAGGGGATAGTGGAGGCAGTAGAGGACAGAATAGTGCTGGTTACAGCGGATAGTGGTGACAGTAGAGGACAGAATAGTGCTGGTTATAGGGGATAGTGGTGACAGTAGAGGACAGAATAGTGCTGGTTACAGAGGATAGTGGTGACAGTAGAGGACAGAATAGTGCTGGTTACAGAGGATAGTGGTGACAGTAGAGAGGACAGAATAGTGCTGGTTACAGAGAATAGTGGTGACAGTACAGAGGACAAAATAGTGCTGGTTACAGGGGATAGTGGTGACAGTAGGGGACAGAATAGTGCTGGTTACAGGGGATAGTGGTAACAGTAGAGAGAGGACAGAATAGTGCTGGTTATAGGGCATAGTGGTGACAGTAAAGGACAGAATAGTGCTGGTTGTAGGAGATAGTGGTGACAGTAGAGGACAGAATAGTGCTGGTTACAGGGGATAGTGGTGACAGTAGAGGACAGAATAGTGCTGGTTACAGAGGATAGTGGTGACAGTAGAGGACAGAATAGTGCTGGTTACAGAGGATAGTGGTGACAGTAGAGGACAGAATAGTGCCGGTTACAGGGGATAGTGGTGACAGTAGAGGACAGAATAGTGCTGGTTACAGGGGATAGTGGTGACAGTAGAGGACAGAATAGTGCTGGTTACAGAGGATAGTGGTGACAGTAGAGAGGACAAAATAGTGCTGGTTACAGGGGATAGTGGTGACAGTAGAGGACAGAATAGTGCTGGTTACAGAGGATAGTGGTGACAGTAGAGGACAGAATAGTGCTGGTTATAGGGGATAGTGGTGACAGTAGGGGACAGAATAGTGCTGGTTACAGGGGATAGTGGTGACAGTAGAGGACAGAATAGTGCTGGTTACAGGGGATAGTGGTGACAGTAGAGGACAGAATAGTGCTGGTTACAGAGGATAGTGGTGACAGTAGAGGACAGAATAGTGCTGGTTACAGGGGATAGTGGTGACAGTAGAGGACAGAATAGTGCTGGTTACAGAGGATAGTGGTGACAGTAGAGGACAGAATAGTGCTGGTTATAGGGGATAGTGGTGACAGTAGAGGACAGAATAGTGCTGGTTATAGGGGATAGTGGTGACA
The DNA here is from genome assembly GCA_035609135.1 of Eleutherodactylus coqui. Lineage (NCBI taxonomy): Eukaryota > Metazoa > Chordata > Amphibia > Anura > Eleutherodactylidae > Eleutherodactylus > Eleutherodactylus coqui. Next base: position 332,325,434 of record CM069406.1, on the reverse strand, counting down.
GTAGAGGACAGAATAGTGCAGGTTACAGCGGATAGTGGTGACAGTAGAGGACAGAATAGTGCTGGTAACAGGGGATAGTGGTGACAGTAGAGGACAGAATAGTGCTGGTTACAGAGGAGAGTGGTGACAGTAGAGGACAGAATGGTGCTGGTTACAGAGGATAGTGGTGACAGTAGAGGACAGAAAAGTGCTGGTTACAGAGGATAGTGGTGACAGTAGAGGACAGAATAGTGCTGGTTACAGGGGATAGTGGAGGCAGTGGAGGACAGAATAGTGCTGGTTACAGAGGATAGTGGTGACAGTAGAGGACAGAATAGTGCTGGTTACAGGGGATAGTGGAGGCAGTAGAGGACAGAAAAGTGCTGGTTACAGAGGATAGTGGTGACAGTAGAGGACAGAATAGTGCTGGTTACAGGGGATAGTGGAGGCAGTAGAGGACAGAATAGTGCTGGTTATAGGGGATAGTGGTGACAGTAGAGGGGACAGAATAGTGCTGGTTACAGGGGATGATGGTAACAGTAGAGAGAGGACAGAATAGTGCTGGTTACAGGGGATAGTGGTGACAGTAGGGGACAGAATAGTGCTGGTTACAGAGGATAGTGGTGACAGTAGAGGACAGAATAGTGCTGGCTACAGAGGATAGTGGTGACAGTAGAGGGGACAGAATAGTGCTGGTTACAGGGGATGATGGTAACAGTAGAGAGAGGACAGAATAGTGCTGGTTACAGCGGATAGTGGTGACAGTAGGGGACAGAATAGTGCTGGTTACAGGGGATAGTGGTGACAGTAGAGGATAGAATAGTGCTGGTTACAGGGGATAGTGGTGACAGTAGAGGACAGAATAGTGCTGGTTACAGCGGATAGTGGTGACAGTAGAGGACAGAATAGTGCTGGTTATAGGGCATAGTGGTGACAGTAGAGGACAGAATAGTGCTGGTAACAGGGGATAGTGGTGACAGTAGAGGACAGAATAGTGCTGGTTAAAGAGGAGAGTGGTGACAGTAGAGGACAGAATGGTGCTGGTTACAGAGGATAGTGGTGACAGTAGAGGACAGAATAGTGCTGGTTACAGAGGATAGTGGTGACAGTAGAGGACAGAATAGTGCTGGTTACAGGGGATAGTGGTGACCGTAGAGGACAGAATAGTGCTGGTTACAGAGGATAGTGGTGACAGTAGAGGGGACAGAATAGTGCTGGTTACAGGGGATAGTGGTAACAGTAGAGAGAGGACAGAATAGTGCTGGTTACAGAGGATAGTGGTGACAGTAGAGAGGACAGAATAGTGCTGGTTACAGGGGATAGTGGTAACAGTAGAGAGAGGACAGAATAGTGCTGGTTACAGAGGATAGTGGTGACAGTAGAGGACAGAATAGTGCTGGTTACAGGGGATAGTGGTGACAGTAGAGAGGACAGAATAGTGCTGGTTACAGGGGATAGTGGTGACAGAAGGGGACAGAATAGTGCTGGTTACAGAGGATAGTGGTGACAGTAGAGAGGACAGAATAGTGCTGGTTACAGGGGATAGTGGTAACAGTAGAGAGAGGACAGAATAGTGCTGGTTACAGAGGATAGTGGTGACAGTAGAGGACAGAATAGTGCTGGTTACAGGGGATAGTGGTGACAGTAGAGAGGACAGAATAGTGCTGGTTACAGGGGATAGTGGTGACAGTAGGGGACAGAATAGTGCTGGTTACAGAGGATAGTGGTGACAGTAGAGGACAGAATAGTGCTGGTTACAGGGGATAGTGGTGACAGTAGAGGACAGAATAGTGCTGGTTACAGAGGATAGTGGTGACAGTAGAGAGGACAGAATAGTGCTGGTTACAGAGGATAGTGGTGACAGTAGAGGACAGAATAGTGCTGGTTACAGAGGATAGTGGTGACAGTAGAGGACAGAATAGTGCTGGTTACAGGGGATAGTGGTGACAGTAGAGGACAGAATAGTGCTGGTTACAGGGGATAGTGGTGACAGTAGAGGACAGAATAGTGCTGGTTACAGGGGATAGTGGTGACAGTAGAGGACAGAATAGTGCTGGTTACAGAGGATAGTGGTGACAGTAGAGGACAGAATAGTGCTGGTTACAGAGGATAGTGGTGACAGTAGAGGACAGAATAGTGCTGGTTACACAGGATAGTGGTGACAGTAGAGGACAGAATAGTGCTGGTTACAGGGGATAGTGGTGACAGTAGAGGACAGAATAGTGCTGGTCATAGGGGATAGTGCTGACAGTAGAGGACAGAATAGTGCTGGTTACAGGGGATAGTGGTGACAGTAGAGGACAGAATAGTGCTGGTTATAGGGGATAGTGGTGACAGTAGAGGACAGAATAGTGCTGGTTATAGGGGATAGTGCTGACAGTAGAGGACAGAATATTGCTGGTTACAGAGGATAGTGGTGACAGTAGAGGACAGAATAGTGCTGGTTACAGAGGATAGTGGTGACAGTAGAGGACAGAATAGTGCTGGTTACAGAGGATAGTGGTGACAGTAGAGGACAGAATAGTGCTGGTTACAGAGGATAGTGCTGACAGTAGAGGACAGAATAGTGCTGGTTACAGAGGATAGTGGTGACAGTAGAGGACAGAATAGTGCTGGTTACAGAGGATAGTGGTGACAGTAGAGGACAGAATAGTGCTGGTTACAGAGGATAGTGGTGACAGTAGAGAGGACAGAATAGTGCTGGTTACAGGGGATAGTGGTGACAGTAGAGGACAGAATAGTGCTGGTTACAGAGGATAGTGGTGACAGTAGAGGACAGAATAGTGCTGGTTATAGAGGATAGTGGTGACAGTAGAGAGGACAGAATAGTGCTGGTTACAGGGGATAGTGGTGACAGTAGAGGACAGAATAGTGCAGGTTACAGCGGATAGTGGTGACAGTAGAGGACAGAATAGTGCTGGTAACAGGGGATAGTGGTGACAGTAGAGGACAGAATAGTGCTGGTTACAGAGGAGAGTGGTGACAGTAGAGGACAGAATGGTGCTGGTTACAGAGGATAGTGGTGACAGTAGAGGACAGAATAGTGCTGGTTACAGAGGATAGTGGTGACAGTAGAGGGGACAGAATAGTGCTGGTTACAGGGGATGATGGTAACAGTAGAGAGAGGACAGAATAGTGCTGGTTATAGGGGATAGTGGTGACAGTAGGGGACAGAATAGTGCTGGTTACAGAGGATAGTGGTGACAGTAGAGGACAGAATAGTGCTGGCTACAGAGGATAGTGGAGACAGTAGAGGGGACAGAATAGTGCTGGTTACAGGGGATGATGGTAACAGTAGAGAGAGGACAGAATAGTGCTGGTTACAGGGGATAGTGGTGACAGTAGGGGACAGAATAGTGCTGGTTACAGGGGATAGTGGTGACAGTAGAGGACAGAATAGTGCTGGTTACAGGGGATAGTGGTGACAGTAGAGGACAGAATAGTGCTGGTTACAGAGGATAGTGGTGACAGTAGAGGACAGAATAGTGCTGGTTACAGAGGATAGTGGTGACAGTAGAGGACAGAATAGTGCTGGTTACAGAGGATAGTGGTGACAGTAGAGGACAGAATAGTGCTGGTTACAGCGGATAGTGGTGACAGTAGAGGACAGAATAGTGCTGGTTATAGGGCATAGTGGTGACAGTAGAGGACAGAATAGTGCTGGTAACAGGGGATAGTGGTGACAGTAGAGGACAGAATAGTGCTGGTTAAAGAGGAGAGTGGTGACAGTAGAGGACAGAATGGTGCTGGTTACAGAGGATAGTGGTGACAGTAGAGGACAGAATAGTGCTGGTTACAGAGGATAGTGGTGACAGTAGAGGACAGAATAGTGCTGGTTACAGGGGATAGTGGTGACCGTAGAGGACAGAATAGTGCTGGTTACAGAGGATAGTGGTGACAGTAGAGGGGACAGAATAGTGCTGGTTACAGGGGATAGTGGTAACAGTAGAGAGAGGACAGAATAGTGCTGGTTACAGAGGATAGTGGTGACAGTAGAGGGGACAGAATAGTGCTGGTTACAGAGGATAGTGGTGACAGTAGAGAGGACAGAATAGTGCTGGTTACAGGGGATAGTGGTAACAGTAGAGAGAGGACAGAATAGTGCTGGTTACAGAGGATAGTGGTGACAGTAGAGGACAGAATAGTGCTGGTTACAGGGGATAGTGGTGACAGTAGGGGACAGAATAGTGCTGGTTACAGGGGATAGTGGTGACAGTAGGGGACAGAATAGTGCTGGTTACAGAGGATAGTGGTGACAGTAGAGGACAGAATAGTGCTGGTTACAGGGGATAGTGGTGACAGTAGAGGACAGAATAGTGCTGGTTACAGAGGATAGTGGTGACAGTAGAGAGGACAGAATAGTGCTGGTTACAGAGGATAGTGGTGACAGTAGAGGGGACAGAATAGTGCTGGTTACAGGGGATAGTGGTGACAGTAGAGGACAGAATAGTGCTGGTTACAGGGGATAGTGGTGACAGTAGAGGACAGAATAGTGCTGGTTACAGGGGATAGTGGTGACAGTAGAGGACAGAATAGTGCTGGTTACAGGGGATAGTGGTGACAGTAGAGGACAGAATAGTGCTGGTTACAGAGGATAGTGGTGACAGTAGAGGGGACAGAATAGTGCTGGTTACAGGGGATAGTGGTAACAGTAGAGAGAGGACAGAATAGTGCTGGTTACAGAGGATAGTGGTGACAGTAGAGGGGACAGAATAGTGCTGATTATAGGGGATAGTGGTGACAGTAGGGGACAGAATAGTGCTGGTTACAGGGGATAGTGGTGACAGTAGGGGACAGAATAGTGCTGGTTACAGAGGATAGTGGTGACAGTAGAGGACAGAATAGTGCTGGTTACAGGGGATAGTGGTGACAGTAGGGGACAGAATAGTGCTGGTTACAGGGGATAGTGGTGACAGTAGGGGACAGAATAGTGCTGGTTACAGAGGATAGTGGTGACAGTAGAGGGCAGAATAGTGCTGGTTACAGGGGATAGTGGTGACAGTAGAGGACAGAATAGTGCTGGTTACAGAGGATAGTGGTGACAGTAGAGAGGACAGAATAGTGCTGGTTACAGAGGATAGTGGTGACAGTAGAGGGGACAGAATAGTGCTGGTTACAGGGGATAGTGGTGACAGTAGAGGACAGAATAGTGCTGGTTACAGGGGATAGTGGTGACAGTAGAGGACAGAATAGTGCTGGTTACAGGGGATAGTGGTGACAGTAGAGGACAGAATAGTGCTGGTTACAGGGGATAGTGGTGACAGTAGAGGACAGAATAGTGCTGGTTACAGAGGATAGTGGTGACAGTAGAGAGGACAGAATAGTGCTGGTTACAGAGGATAGCGGTGACAGTACAGAGGACAATATAGTGCTGGTTACAGAGGATAGTGGTGACAGTAGAGGACAGAAAGTGCTGGTTACAGGGGATAGTGGTGACAGTAGAGGACAGAATAGTGCTGGTTACAGGGGATAGTGGAGGCAGTAGAGGACAGAATAGTGCTGGTTACAGCGGATAGTGGTGACAGTAGAGGACAGAATAGTGCTGGTTACAGAGGATAGTGGTGACAGTAGAGGACAGAATAGTGCTGGTTACAGAGGATAGTGGTGACAGTAGAGAGGACAGAATAGTGCTGGTTACAGAGAATAGTGGTGACAGTACAGAGGACAAAATAGTGCTGGTTACAGGGGATAGTGGTGACAGTAGGGGACAGAATAGTGCTGGTTACAGGGGATAGTGGTAACAGTAGAGAGAGGACAGAATAGTGCTGGTTATAGGGCATAGTGGTGACAGTAAAGGACAGAATAGTGCTGGTTGTAGGAGATAGTGGTGACAGTAGAGGACAGAATAGTGCTGGTTACAGGGGATAGTGGTGACAGTAGAGGACAGAATAGTGCTGGTTACAGAGGATAGTGGTGACAGTAGAGGACAGAATAGTGCTGGTTACAGAGGATAGTGGTGACAGTAGAGGACAGAATAGTGCCGGTTACAGGGGATAGTGGTGACAGTAGAGGACAGAATAGTGCTGGTTAGAGGGGATAGTGGTGACAGTAGAGGACAGAATAGTGCTGGTTACAGAGGATAGTGGTGACAGTAGAGAGGACAAAATAGTGCTGGTTACAGGGGATAGTGGTGACAGTAGAGGACAGAATAGTGCTGGTTACAGAGGATAGTGGTGACAGTAGAGGACAGAATAGTGCTGGTTATAGGGGATAGTGGTGACAGTAGGGGACAGAATAGTGCTGGTTACAGGGGATAGTGGTGACAGTAGAGGACAGAATAGTGCTGGTTACAGGGGATAGTGGTGACAGTAGAGGACAGAATAGTGCTGGTTACAGAGGATAGTGGTGACAGTAGAGGACAGAATAGTGCTGGTTATAGGGGATAGTGGTGACAGTAGAGGACAGAATAGTGCTGGTTATAGGGGATAGTGGTGACAGTAGAGGACAGAATAGTGCTGGTTACAGGGGATAGTGGTGACAGTAGAGGACAGAATAGTGCTGGTTATAGGGGATAGTGGTGACAGTAGAGGACAGAATAGTGCTGGTTACAGAGGATAGTGGTGACGGTAGAGGACAGAATAGTGCAGGTTATAGGGGATAGTGGTGACAGTAGAGGACAGAATAGTGCTGGTTACAGAGGATAGTGGTGACAGTAGAGGACAGAATAGTGCTGGTTACAGAGGATAGTGGTGACAGTATAGGACAGAATAGTGCTGGTTACAGCGGATAGTGGTGACAGTAGAGGACAGAATAGTGCTGGTTACAGACGATAGTGGTGACAGTAGAGGACAGAATAGTGCAGGTTATAGGGGATAGTGGTGACAGTAGAGGACAGAATAGTGCTGGTTACAGAGGATAGTGGTGACAGTAGAGGACAGAATAGTGCTGGTTACAGACGATAGTGGTGACAGTAGAGGACAGAATAGTGCTGGTTATAGGGGATAGTGGTGACAGTAGAGGACAGAATAGTGCTGGTTACAGAGGATAGTGGTGACAGTAGAGGACAGAATAGTGCTGGTTACAGCGGATAGTGGTGACAGTAGAGGACAGAATAGTGCTGGTTACAGCGGATAGTGGTGACAGTAGAGGACAGAATAGTGCTGGTTACAGGGGATAGTGGTGACAGTAGAGAGAGGACAGAATAGTGCTGGTTACAGAGGATAGTGGTGACAGTAGAGGACAGAATAGTGCTGGTTACTGAGGATAGTGGTGACAGTAGAGGACAGAATAGTGCTGGTTACAGGGGATAGTGGTGACAGTAGAGGACAGAATAGTGCTGGTTATAGGGGATAGTGGTGACAGTAGAGGACAGAATAGTGCTGGTTACAGGGGATAGTGGTGACAGTAGAGAGGACAGAATAGTGTTGGTTATAGGGGATAGTGGTGACAGTAGAGGACAGAATAGTGCTGGTTATAGGGGATAGTGGTGACAGTAGAGGACAGAATAGTGCTGGTTACAGAGGATAGTGGTGACAGTAGAGGACAGAATAGTGCTGGTTACAGAGGATAGTGGTGACAGTAGAGGACAGAATAGTGCTGGTTACAGAGGATAGTGGTGACAGTAGAGAGGACAGAATAGTGCTGGTTACAGAGAATAGTGGTGACAGTACAGAGGACAAAATAGTGCTGGTTACAGGGGATAGTGGTGACAGTAGGGGACAGAATAGTGCTGGTTACAGGGGATAGTGGTAACAGTAGAGAGAGGACAGAATAGTGCTGGTTATAGGGCATAGTGGTGACAGTAAAGGACAGAATAGTGCTGGTTGTAGGAGATAGTGGTGACAGTAGAGGACAGAATAGTGCTGGTTACAGGGGATAGTGGTGACAGTAGAGGACAGAATAGTGCTGGTTACAGAGGATAGTGGTGACAGTAGAGGACAGAATAGTGCTGGTTACAGAGGATAGTGGTGACAGTAGAGGACAGAATAGTGCCGGTTACAGGGGATAGTGGTGACAGTAGAGGACAGAATAGTGCTGGTTAGAGGGGATAGTGGTGACAGTAGAGGACAGAATAGTGCTGGTTACAGAGGATAGTGGTGACAGTAGAGAGGACAAAATAGTGCTGGTTACAGGGGATAGTGGTGACAGTAGAGGACAGAATAGTGCTGGTTACAGAGGATAGTGGTGACAGTAGAGGACAGAATAGTGCTGGTTATAGGGGATAGTGGTGACAGTAGGGGACAGAATAGTGCTGGTTACAGGGGATAGTGGTGACAGTAGAGGACAGAATAGTGCTGGTTACAGGGGATAGTGGTGACAGTAGAGGACAGAATAGTGCTGGTTACAGAGGATAGTGGTGACAGTAGAGGACAGAATAGTGCTGGTTATAGGGGATAGTGGTGACAGTAGAGGACAGAATAGTGCTGGTTATAGGGGATAGTGGTGACAGTAGAGGACAGAATAGTGCTGGTTACAGGGGATAGTGGTGACAGTAGAGGACAGAATAGTGCTGGTTATAGGGGATAGTGGTGACAGTAGAGGACAGAATAGTGCTGGTTACAGAGGATAGTGGTGACGGTAGAGGACAGAATAGTGCAGGTTATAGGGGATAGTGGTGACAGTAGAGGACAGAATAGTGCTGGTTACAGAGGATAGTGGTGACAGTAGAGGACAGAATAGTGCTGGTTACAGAGGATAGTGGTGACAGTATAGGACAGAATAGTGCTGGTTACAGCGGATAGTGGTGACAGTAGAGGACAGAATAGTGCTGGTTACAGACGATAGTGGTGACAGTAGAGGACAGAATAGTGCAGGTTATAGGGGATAGTGGTGACAGTAGAGGACAGAATAGTGCTGGTTACAGAGGATAGTGGTGACAGTAGAGGACAGAATAGTGCTGGTTACAGACGATAGTGGTGACAGTAGAGGACAGAATAGTGCTGGTTATAGGGGATAGTGGTGACAGTAGAGGACAGAATAGTGCTGGTTACAGAGGATAGTGGTGACAGTAGAGGACAGAATAGTGCTGGTTACAGCGGATAGTGGTGACAGTAGAGGACAGAATAGTGCTGGTTACAGCGGATAGTGGTGACAGTAGAGGACAGAATAGTGCTGGTTACAGGGGATAGTGGTGACAGTAGAGAGAGGACAGAATAGTGCTGGTTACAGAGGATAGTGGTGACAGTAGAGGACAGAATAGTGCTGGTTACTGAGGATAGTGGTGACAGTAGAGGACAGAATAGTGCTGGTTACAGGGGATAGTGGTGACAGTAGAGGACAGAATAGTGCTGGTTATAGGGGATAGTGGTGACAGTAGAGGACAGAATAGTGCTGGTTACAGGGGATAGTGGTGACAGTAGAGAGGACAGAATAGTGTTGGTTATAGGGGATAGTGGTGACAGTAGAGGACAGAATAGTGCTGGTTATAGGGGATAGTGGTGACAGTAGAGGACAGAATAGTGCTGGTTACAGAGGATAGTGGTGACAGTAGAGGACAGAATAGTGCTGGTTACAGGGGATAGTGGTGACAGTAGAGGACAGAATAGTGCTGGTAACAGGGGATAGTGGTGACAGTAGAGGACAGAATAGTGCTGGTTACAGAGGAGAGTGGTGACAGTAGAGGACAGAATGGTGCTGGTTACAGAGGATAGTGGTGACAGTAGAGGACAGAATAGTGCTGGTTACAGAGGATAGTGGTGACAGTAGAGGGGACAGAACAGTGCTGTTTACAGGGGATGATGGTAACAGTAGAGAGAGGACAGAATAGTGCTGGTTACAGGGGATAGTGGTGACAGTAGGGGACAGAATAGTGCTGGTTATAGGGCATAGTGGTGACAGTAGAGGACAGAATAGTGCTGGTTACAGGGGATAGTGGTGACAGTAGAGGACAGAATAGTGCTGGTTACAGCGAATAGTGGTGACAGTAGAGGACAGAATAGTGCTGGTTATAGGGCATAGTGGTGACAGTAGAGGACAGAATAGTGCTGGTTACAGGGGATAGTGGTGACAGTAGAGGACAGAATAGTGCTGGTAACAGGGGATAGTGGTGACAGTAGAGGACAGAATAGTGCTGGTTACAGAGGAGAGTGGTGACAGTAGAGGACAGAATGGTGCTGGTTACAGAGGATAGTGGTGACAGTAGAGGACAGAATAGTGCTGGTTACAGAGGAGAGTGGTGACAGTAGAGGACAGAATGGTGCTGGTTACAGAGGATAGTGGTGACAGTAGAGGGGACAGAATAGTGCTGGTTACAGAGGATAGTGGTGACAGTAGAGGACAGAATAGTGCTGGTTATAGGGGATAGTGGTGACAGTAGAGGACAGAATAGTGCTGGTTATAGGGGATAGTGGTGACAGTAGAGGACAGAATAGTGCTGGTTACAGGGGATAGTGGTGACAGTAGAGGACAGAATAGTGCTGGTTACAGAGGATAGTGGTGTCAGTAGAGAGGACAGAATAGTGCTGGTTACAGAGGATAGTGGTGACAGTAGAGGACAGAATAGTGCTGGTTACAGAGGATAGTGGTGACAGTAGAGGGGACAGAACAGTGCTGTTTACAGGGGATGATGGTAACAGTAGAGAGAGGACAGAATAGTGCTGGTTACAGGGGATAGTGGTGACAGTAGGGGACAGAATAGTGCTGGTTACAGAGGATAGTGGTGACAGTAGAGGACAGAATAGTGCTGGTTACAGAGGATAGTGGTGACAGCAGAGAGGACAGAATAGTGCTGGTTACAGGGGATAGTGGTGACAGTAGAGGACAGAATAGTGCTGGTTACAGGGGATAGTGGTGACAGTAGGGGACAGAATAGTGCTGGTTACAGAGGATAGTGGTGACAGTAGAGGACAGAATAGTGCTGGTTACAGGGAATAGTGGTGACAGTAGAGGACAGAATAGTGCTGGTTACAGAAGATAGTGGTGACAGTAGAGGACAGAATAGTGCTGGTTACAGGGGATAGTGGTGACAGTAGAGGACAGAATAGTGCTGGTTACAGGGGATAGTGGTGACAGTAGAGGACAGAATAGTGCTAGTTACAGGGGATAGTGGTGACAGTAGGGGACAGAATAGTGCTGGTTACAGAGGATAGTGGTGACAGTAGAGGACAGAATAGTGCTGGTTACAGGGGATAGTGGTGACAGTAGAGGACAGAATAGTGCTGGTTACAGGGGATAGTGGTGACCGTAGAGGACAGAATAGTGCTGGTTACAGAGGATAGTGGTGACAGTAGAGGGGACAGAATAGTGCTGGTTACAGGGGATAGTGGTAACAGTAGAGAGAGGACAGAATAGTGCTGGTTACAGGGGATAGTGGTGACAGTAGGGGACAGAATAGTGCTGGTTACAGGGGATAGTGGTGACAGTAGAGGACAGAATAGTGCTGGTTACAGAGGATAGTGGTGACAGTAGAGGACAGAATAGTGCTGGTTATAGGGGATAGTGGTGACAGTAGAGGACAGAATAGTGCTGGTTACAGCGGATAGTGGTGACAGTAGAGGACAGAATAGTGCTGGTTATAGGGGATAGTGGTGACAGTAGAGGACAGAATAGTGCTGGTAACAGGGGATAGTGGTGACAGTAGAGGACAGAATAGTGCTGGTTAAAGAGGAGAGTGGTGACAGTAGAGGACAGAATGGTGCTGGTTACAGAGGATAGTGGTGACAGTAGAGGACAGAATAGTGCTGGTTACAGAGGATAGTGGTGACAGTAGAGGACAGAATAGTGCTGGTTACAGGGGATAGTGGTGACCGTAGAGGACAGAATAGTGCTGGTTACAGAGGATAGTGGTGACAGTAGAGGGGACAGAATAGTGCTGGTTACAGGGGATAGTGGTAACAGTAGAGAGAGGACAGAATAGTGCTGGTTACAGAGGATAGTGGTGACAGTAGAGGGGACAGAATAGTGCTGGTTACAGAGGATAGTGGTGACAGTAGAGAGGACAGAATAGTGCTGGTTACAGGGGATAGTGGTAACAGTAGAGAGAGGACAGAATAGTGCTGGTTACAGAGGATAGTGGTGACAGTAGAGGACAGAATAGTGCTGGTTACAGGGGATAGTGGTGACAGTAGGGGACAGAATAGTGCTGGTTACAGGGGATAGTGGTGACAGTAGGGGACAGAATAGTGCTGGTTACAGAGGATAGTGGTGACAGTAGAGGACAGAATAGTGCTGGTTACAGGGGATAGTGGTGACAGTAGAGGACAGAATAGTGCTGGTTACAGAGGATAGTGGTGACAGTAGAGAGGACAGAATAGTGCTGGTTACAGGGGATAGTGGTGACAGTAGAGGACAGAATAGTGCTGGTTACAGAGGATAGTGGTGACAGTAGAGGGGACAGAATAGTGCTGGTTACAGGGGATAGTGGTGACAGTAGAGGACAGAATAGTGCTGGTTACAGGGGATAGTGGTGACAGTAGAGGACAGAATAGTGCTGGTTACAGGGGATAGTGGTGACAGTAGAGGACAGAATTGTGCTGGTTACAGGGGATAGTGGTGACAGTAGAGGACAGAATAGTGCTGGTTACAGGGGATAGTGGTGACAGTAGAGGACAGAATAGTGCTGGTTACAGAGGATAGTGGTGACAGTAGAGAGGACAGAATAGTGCTGGTTACAGAGGATAGCGGTGACAGTACAGAGGACAATATAGTGCTGGTTACAGAGGATAGTGGTGACAGTAGAGGACAGAAAGTGCTGGTTACAGGGGATAGTGGTGACAGTAGAGGACAGAATAGTGCTGGTTACAGGGGATAGTGGAGGCAGTAGAGGACAGAATAGTGCTGGTTACAGCGGATAGTGGTGACAGTAGAGGACAGAATAGTGCTGGTTACAGAGGATAGTGGTGACAGTAGAGGACAGAATAGTGCTGGTTACAGAGGATAGTGGTGACAGTAGAGAGGACAGAATAGTGCTGGTTACAGAGAATAGTGGTGACAGTACAGAGGACAAAATAGTGCTGGTTACAGGGGATAGTGGTGACAGTAGGGGACAGAATAGTGCTGGTTACAGGGGATAGTGGTAACAGTAGAGAGAGGACAGAATAGTGCTGGTTATAGGGCATAGTGGTGACAGTAAAGGACAGAATAGTGCTGGTTGTAGGAGATAGTGGTGACAGTAGAGGACAGAATAGTGCTGGTTATAGGGGATAGTGGTGACAGTAGAGGACAGAATAGTGCTGGTTACAGAGGATAGTGGTGACAGTAGAGGACAGAATAGTGCTGGTTACAGAGGATAGTGGTGACAGTAGAGGACAGAATAGTGCCGGTTACAGGGGATAGTGGTGACAGTAGAGGACAGAATAGTGCTGGTTACAGGGGATAGTGGTGACAGTAGAGGACAGAATAGTGCTGGTTACAGAGGATAGTGGTGACAGTAGAGAGGACAAAATAGTGCTGGTTACAGGGGATAGTGGTGACAGTAGAGGACAGAATAGTGCTGGTTACAGAGGATAGTGGTGACAGTAGAGGACAGAATAGTGCTGGTTATAGGGGATAGTGGTGACAGTAGGGGACAGAATAGTGCTGGTTACAGGGGATAGTGGTGACAGTAGAGGACAGAATAGTGCTGGTTACAGGGGATAGTGGTGACAGTAGAGGACAGAATAGTGCTGGTTACAGAGGATAGTGGTGACAGTAGAGGACAGAATAGTGCTGGTTACAGGGGATAGTGGTGACAGTAGAGGACAGAATAGTGCTGGTTACAGAGGATAGTGGTGACAGTAGAGGACAGAATAGTGCTGGTTATAGGGGATAGTGGTGACAGTAGAGGACAGAATAGTGCTGGTTACAGGGGATAGTGGTGACAGTAGAGGACAGAATAGTGCTGGTTACAGGGGATAGTGGTGACAGTAGAGGACAGAATAGTGCTGGTTACAGGGGATAGTGGTGACAGTAGGGGACAGAATAGTGCTGGTTACAGAGGATAGTGGTGACAGTAGAGGACAGAATAGTGCTGGTTACAGGGGATAGTGGTGACAGTAGAGGACAGAATAGTGCTGGTTACAGGGGATAGTGGTGACAGTAGGGGACAGAATAGTGCTGGTTACAGAGGATAGTGGTGACAGTAGAGGACAGAATAGTGCTGGTTACAGGGAATAGTGGTGACAGTAGAGGACAGAATAGTGCTGGTTACAGAAGATAGTGGTGACAGTAGAGGACAGAATAGTGCTGGTTACAGGGGATAGTGGTGACAGTAGAGGACAGAATAGTGCTGGTTACAGGGGATAGTGGTGACAGTAGAGGACAGAATAGTGCTGGTTACAGGGGATAGTGGTGACAGTAGGGGACAGAATAGTGCTGGTTACAGAGGATAGTGGTGACAGTAGAGGACAGAATAGTGCTGGTTACAGGGGATAGTGGTGACAGTAGAGGACAGAATAGTGCTGGTTACAGGGGATAGTGGTGACCGTAGAGGACAGAATAGTGCTGGTTACAGAGGATAGTGGTGACAGTAGAGGGGACAGAATAGTGCTGGTTAGAGGGGATAGTGGTAACAGTAGAGAGAGGACAGAATAGTGCTGGTTACAGGGGATAGTGGTGACAGTAGGGGACAGAATAGTGCTGGTTACAGGGGATAGTGGTGACAGTAGAGGACAGAATAGTGCTGGTTACAGAGGATAGTGGTGACAGTAGAGGACAGAATAGTGCTGGTTATAGGGGATAGTGGTGACAGTAGAGGACAGAATAGTGCTGGTTACAGCGGATAGTGGTGACAGTAGAGGACAGAATAGTGCTGGTTATAGGGGATAGTGGTGACAGTAGAGGACAGAATAGTGCTGGTAACAGGGGATAGTGGTGACAGTAGAGGACAGAATAGTGCTGGTTAAAGAGGAGAGTGGTGACAGTAGAGGACAGAATGGTGCTGGTTACAGAGGATAGTGGTGACAGTAGAGGACAGAATAGTGCTGGTTACAGAGGATAGTGGTGACAGTAGAGGACAGAATAGTGCTGGTTACAGGGGATAGTGGTGACCGTAGAGGACAGAATAGTGCTGGTTACAGAGGATAGTGGTGACAGTAGAGGGGACAGAATAGTGCTGGTTACAGGGGATAGTGGTAACAGTAGAGAGAGGACAGAATAGTGCTGGTTACAGAGGATAGTGGTGACAGTAGAGGGGACAGAATAGTGCTGGTTACAGAGGATAGTGGTGACAGTAGAGAGGACAGAATAGTGCTGGTTACAGGGGATAGTGGTAACAGTAGAGAGAGCACAGAATAGTGCTGGTTACAGAGGATAGTGGTGACAGTAGAGGACAGAATAGTGCTGGTTACAGGGGATAGTGGTGACAGTAGGGGACAGAATAGTGCTGGTTACAGGGGATAGTGGTGACAGTAGGGGACAGAATAGTGCTGGTTACAGAGGATAGTGGTGACAGTAGAGGACAGAATAGTGCTGGTTACAGGGGATAGTGGTGACAGTAGAGGACAGAATAGTGCTGGTTACAGAGGATAGTGGTGACAGTAGAGAGGACAGAATAGTGCTGGTTACAGGGGATAGTGGTGACAGTAGAGGACAGAATAGTGCTGGTTACAGAGGATAGTGGTGACAGTAGAGGGGACAGAATAGTGCTGGTTACAGGGGATAGTGGTGACAGTAGAGGACAGAATAGTGCTGGTTACAGGGGATAGTGGTGACAGTAGAGGACAGAATTGTGCTGGTTACAGGGGATAGTGGTGACAGTAGAGGACAGAATAGTGCTGGTTACAGGGGATAGTGGTGACAGTAGAGGACAGAATAGTGCTGGTTACAGAGGATAGTGGTGACAGTAGAGAGGACAGAATAGTGCTGGTTACAGAGGATAGTGGTGACAGTAGAGGACAGAATAGTGCTGGTTATAGAGGATAGTGGTGACAGTAGAGGACAGAATAGTGCTGGTTACAGAGGATAGTGGTGACAGTAGAGAGGACAGAATAGTGCTGGTTACAGGGGATAGTGGGGACAGTAGAGGACAGAATAGTGCCGGTTATAGGGGATAGTGGTGACAGTAGAGGACAGAATAGTGCTGGTTACAGGGGATAGTGGTGACAGTAGAGGACAGAATAGTGCTGGTTACAGAGGATAGCGGTGACAGTACAGAGGACAATATAGTGCTGGTTACAGAGGATAGTGGTGACAGTAGAGGACAGAAAGTGCTGGTTACAGGGGATAGTGGTGACAGTAGAGGACAGAATAGTGCTGGTTACAGGGGATAGTGGAGGCAGTAGAGGACAGAATAGTGCTGGTTACAGCGGATAGTGGTGACAGTAGAGGACAGAATAGTGCTGGTTACAGAGGATAGTGGTGACAGTAGAGGACAGAATAGTGCTGGTTACAGAGGATAGTGGTGACAGTAGAGAGGACAGAATAGTGCTGGTTACAGAGAATAGTGGTGACAGTACAGAGGACAAAATAGTGCTGGTTACAGGGGATAGTGGTGACAGTAGGGGACAGAATAGTGCTGGTTACAGGGGATAGTGGTAACAGTAGAGAGAGGACAGAATAGTGCTGGTTATAGGGCATAGTGGTGACAGTAAAGGACAGAATAGTGCTGGTTGTAGGAGATAGTGGTGACAGTAGAGGACAGAATAGTGCTGGTTACAGGGGATAGTGGTGACAGTAGAGGACAGAATAGTGCTGGTTACAGAGGATAGTGGTGACAGTAGAGGACAGAATAGTGCTGGTTACAGAGGATAGTGGTGACAGTAGAGGACAGAATAGTGCCGGTTACAGGGGATAGTGGTGACAGTAGAGGACAGAATAGTGCTGGTTACAGGGGATAGTGGTGACAGTAGAGGACAGAATAGTGCTGGTTACAGAGGATAGTGGTGACAGTAGAGAGGACAAAATAGTGCTGGTTACAGGGGATAGTGGTGACAGTAGAGGACAGAATAGTGCTGGTTACAGAGGATAGTGGTGACAGTAGAGGACAGAATAGTGCTGGTTATAGGGGATAGTGGTGACAGTAGGGGACAGAATAGTGCTGGTTACAGGGGATAGTGGTGACAGTAGAGGACAGAATAGTGCTGGTTACAGGGGATAGTGGTGACAGTAGAGGACAGAATAGTGCTGGTTACAGAGGATAGTGGTGACAGTAGAGGACAGAATAGTGCTGGTTACAGGGGATAGTGGTGACAGTAGAGGACAGAATAGTGCTGGTTACAGAGGATAGTGGTGACAGTAGAGGACAGAATAGTGCTGGTTATAGGGGATAGTGGTGACAGTAGAGGACAGAATAGTGCTGGTTATAGGGGATAGTGGTGACAGTAGAGGACAGAATAGTGCTGGTTACAGGGGATAGTGGTGACAGTAGAGGACAGAATAGTGCTGGTTATAGGGGATAGTGGTGACAGTAGAGGACAGAATAGTGCTGGTTACAGAGGATAGTGGTGACGGTAGAGGACAGAATAGTGCAGGTTATAGGGGATAGTGGTGACAGTAGAGGACAGAATAGTGCTGGTTACAGAGGATAGTGGTGACAGTAGAGGACAGAATAGTGCTGGTTACAGAGGATAGTGGTGACAGTATAGGACAGAATAGTGCTGGTTACAGCGGATAGTGGTGACAGTAGAGGACAGAATAGTGCTGGTTACAGACGATAGTGGTGACAGTAGAGGACAGAATAGTGCAGGTTATAGGGGATAGTGGTGACAGTAGAGGACAGAATAGTGCTGGTTACAGAGGATAGTGGTGACAGTAGAGGACAGAATAGTGCTGGTTACAGACGATAGTGGTGACAGTAGAGGACAGAATAGTGCTGGTTATAGGGGATAGTGGTGACAGTAGAGGACAGAATAGTGCTGGTTACAGAGGATAGTGGTGACAGTAGAGGACAGAATAGTGCTGGTTACAGGGGATAGTGGTGACAGTAGAGAGAGGACAGAATAGTGCTGGTTACAGAGGATAGTGGTGACAGTAGAGGACAGAATAGTGCTGGTTACAGGGGATAGTGGTGACAGTAGAGGACAGAATAGTGCTGGTTATAGGGGATAGTGGTGACAGTAGAGGACAGAATAGTGCTGGTTACAGGGGATAGTGGTGACAGTAGAGAGGACAGAATAGTGTTGGTTATAGGGGATAGTGGTGACAGTAGAGGACAGAATAGTGCTGGTTATAGGGGATAGTGGTGACAGTAGAGGACAGAATAGTGCTGGTTACAGAGGATAGTGGTGACAGTAGAGGACAGAATAGTGCTGGTTACAGGGGATAGTGGTGACAGTAGAGGACAGAATAGTGCTGGTAACAGGGGATAGTGGTGACAGTAGAGGACAGAATAGTGCTGGTTACAGAGGAGAGTGGTGACAGTAGAGGACAGAATGGTGCTGGTTACAGAGGATAGTGGTGACAGTAGAGGACAGAATAGTGCTGGTTACAGAGGATAGTGGTGACAGTAGAGGGGACAGAACAGTGCTGTTTACAGGGGATGATGGTAACAGTAGAGAGAGGACAGAATAGTGCTGGTTACAGGGGATAGTGGTGACAGTAGGGGACAGAATAGTGCTGGTTATAGGGCATAGTGGTGACAGTAGAGGACAGAATAGTGCTGGTTACAGGGGATAGTGGTGACAGTAGAGGACAGAATAGTGCTGGTTACAGCGAATAGTGGTGACAGTAGAGGACAGAATAGTGCTGGTTATAGGGCATAGTGGTGACAGTAGAGGACAGAATAGTGCTGGTTACAGGGGATAGTGGTGACAGTAGAGGACAGAATAGTGCTGGTAACAGGGGATAGTGGTGACAGTAGAGGACAGAATAGTGCTGGTTACAGAGGAGAGTGGTGACAGTAGAGGACAGAATGGTGCTGGTTACAGAGGATAGTGGTGACAGTAGAGGACAGAATAGTGCTGGTTACAGAGGATAGTGGTGACAGTAGAGGGGACAGAACAGTGCTGGTTACAGGGGATGATGGTAACAGTAGAGAGAGGACAGAATAGTGCTGGTTACAGGGGATAGTGGTGACAGTAGGGGACAGAATAGTGCTGGTTACAGAGGATAGTGGTGACAGTAGAGGACAGAATAGTGCTGGTTACAGAGGATAGTGGTGACAGCAGAGAGGACAGAATAGTGCTGGTTACAGGGGATAGTGGTGACAGTAGAGGACAGAATAGTGCTGGTTACAGGGGATAGTGGTGACAGTAGGGGACAGAATAGTGCTGGTTACAGAGGATAGTGGTGACAGTAGAGGACAGAATAGTGCTGGTTACAGGGAATAGTGGTGACAGTAGAGGACAGAATAGTGCTGGTTACAGAAGATAGTGGTGACAGTAGAGGACAGAATAGTGCTGGTTACAGGGGATAGTGGTGACAGTAGAGGACAGAATAGTGCTGGTTACAGGGGATAGTGGTGACAGTAGAGGACAGAATAGTGCTGGTTACAGGGGATAGTGGTGACAGTAGGGGACAGAATAGTGCTGGTTACAGAGGATAGTGGTGACAGTAGAGGACAGAATAGTGCTGGTTACAGGGGATAGTGGTGACAGTAGAGGACAGAATAGTGCTGGTTACAGGGGATAGTGGTGACCGTAGAGGACAGAATAGTGCTGGTTACAGAGGATAGTGGTGACAGTAGAGGGGACAGAATAGTGCTGGTTACAGGGGATAGTGGTAACAGTAGAGAGAGGACAGAATAGTGCTGGTTACAGGGGATAGTGGTGACAGTAGGGGACAGAATAGTGCTGGTTACAGGGGATAGTGGTGACAGTAGAGGACAGAATAGTGCTGGTTACAGAGGATAGTGGTGACAGTAGAGGACAGAATAGTGCTGGTTATAGGGGATAGTGGTGACAGTAGAGGACAGAATAGTGCTGGTTACAGCGGATAGTGGTGACAGTAGAGGACAGAATAGTGCTGGTTATAGGGGATAGTGGTGACAGTAGAGGACAGAATAGTGCTGGTTACAGCGGATAGTGGTGACAGTAGAGGACAGAATAGTGCTGGTTACAGGGGATAGTGGTGACAGTAGAGAGAGTACAGAATAGTGCTGGTTACAGAGGATAGTGGTGACAGTAGAGGACAGAATAGTGCTGGTTACAGGGGATAGTGGTGACAGTAGAGGACAGAATAGTGCTGGTTACAGGGGATAGTGGTGACAGTAGAGGACAGAATAGTGCTGGTTACAGGGGATAGTGGTGACAGTAGAGGACAGAATAGTGCTGGTTATAGGGGATAGTGGTGACAGTAGAGGACAGAATAGTGCTGGTTATAGGGGATAGTGGTGACAGTAGAGGACAGAATAGTGCTGGTTATAGGGGATAGTGTTGACAGAAGAGGACAGAATAGTGCTGGTTACAGGGGATAGTGGTGACAGTAGAGGACAGAATAGTTCTGGTTACAGGGGATAGTGGTGACAGTAGAGGACAGAATAGTGCTGGTTACTGAGGATAGTGGTGACAGTAGAGGACAGAATAGTGCTGGTTACAGAGGATAGTGGTGACAGTAGAGGACAGAATAGTGCTAGTTATAGGGGATAGTGGTGACAGTAGAGGACAGAATAGTGCTGGTTACAGCGGATAGTGGTGACAGTAGAGGACAGAATAGTGCTGGTTACAGCGGATAGTGGTGACAGTAGAGGACAGAATAGTGCTGGTTACAGCGGATAGTGGTGACAGTAGAGGACAGAATAGTGCTGGTTACAGCGGATAGTGGTGACAGTAGAGGACAGAATAGTGCTGGTTATAGGGGATAGTGGTGACAGTAGAGGACAGAATAGTGCTGGTTACAGGGGATAGTGGTGACAGTAGAGGACAGAATAGTGCTGGTTACAGCGGATAGTGGTGACAATAGAGGACAGAATAGTGCTGGTTACAGCGGATAGTGGTGACAGTAGAGGACAGAATAGTGCTGGTTACAGGGGATAGTGGTGACAGTAGAGGACAGAATAGTGCTGGTTACAGAGGATAGTGGTGACAGTAGAGGACAGAATAGTGCTGGTTACAGGGGATAGTGGTGACAGTAGAGGACAGAATAGTGCTGGTTACAGGGGATAGTGGTGACAGTAGAGGACAGAATAGTGCTGGTTACAGGGGATAGTGGTGACAGTAGAGAGGACAGAATAGTGCTGGTTATAGGGGATAGTGGTGACAGTAGAGGACAGAATAGTGCTGGTTACAGGGGATAGTGGTGACAGTAGAGGACAGAATAGTGCTGGTTACAGGGGATAGTGGTGACAGTAGAGGACAGAATAGTGCTGGTTACAGAGGATAGTGGTGACAGTAGAGGACAGAATAGTGCTGGTTACAGGGGATAGTGGTGACAGTAGAGGACAGAATAGTGCTGGTTACAGCGGATAGTGGTGACAGTAGAGGACAGAATAGTGCAGGTTATAGGGCATAGTGGTGACAGTAGAGGACAGAATAGTGCTGGTTACAGGGGATAGTGGTGACAGTAGGGGACAGAATAGTGCTGGTTACAGGGGATAGTGGTGACAGTAGAGGACAGAATGGTGCTGGTAACAGGGGATAGTGGTGACAGTAGAGGACAGAATAGTGCTGGTAACAGGGGATAGTGGTGACAGTAGAGGACAGAATGGTGCTGGTTACAGAGGAGAGTGGTGACAGTAGAGGACAGAATGGTGCTGGTTACAGAGGATAGTGGTGACAGTAGAGGACAGAAAAGTGCTGGTTACAGAGGATAGTGGTGACAGTAGAGGGGACAGAATAGTGCTGGTTACAGGGGATGATGGTAACAGTAGAGAGAGGACAGAATAGTGCTGGTTACAGGGGATAGTGGTGACAGTAGGGGACAGAATAGTGCTGATTACAGAGGATAGTGGTGACAGTAGAGGACAGAATAGTGCTGGTTACAGAGGATAGTGGTGACAGCAGAGAGGACAGAATAGTGCTGGTTACAGGGGATAGTGGTGACAGTAGAGGACAGAATAGTGCTGGTTACAGGGGATAGTGGTGACAGTAGGGGACAGAATAGTGCTGGTTACAGAGGATAGTGGTGACAGTAGAGGACAGAATAGTGCTGGTTACAGAGGATAGTGGTGACAGTAGAGGGGACAGAATAGTGCTGGTTACAGGGGATAGTGGTGACAGTAGAGGACAGAATAGTGCTGGTTACAGGGGATAGTGGTGACAGTAGAGGACAGAATAGTGCTGGTTACAGAGGATAGTGGTGACAGTAGAGGACAGAATAGTGCTGGTTATAGGGGATAGTGGTGACAGTAGAGGACAGAATAGTGCTGGTTACAGCGGATAGTGGTGACAGTAGAGGACAGAATAGTGCTGGTTACAGGGGATAGTGGTGACAGTAGAGAGAGGACAGAATAGTGCTGGATACAGAGGATAGTGGTGACAGTAGAGGACAGAATAGTGCTGGTTACAGGGGATAGTGGTGACAGTAGAGGACAGAATAGTGCTGGTTATAGGGGATAGTGGTGACAGTAGAGGACAGAATAGTGCTGGCTACAGAGGAGAGTGGTGACAGTAGAGGACAGAATGGTGCTGGTTACAGAGGATAGTGGTGACAGTAGAGGACAGAATAGTGCTGGTTACAGAGGATAGTGGTGACAGTAGAGGACAGAATAGTGCTGGTTACAGGGGATAGTGGTGACCGTAGAGGACAGAATAGTGCTGGTTACAGAGGATAGTGGTGACACTAGAGAGGACAGAATAGTGCTGGTTACAGAGGATAGTGGTGACAGTAGAGGGGACAGAATAGTGCTGGTTACAGGGGATAGTGGTGACAGTAGAGGACAGAATAGTGCTGGTTACAGGGGATAGTGGTGACAGTAGAGGACAGAATAGTGCTGGTTACAGGGGATAGTGGTGACAGTAGAGGACAGAATAGTGCTGGTTACAGAGGATAGTGGTGACAGTAGAGGACAGAGTAGTGCTGGTTACAGGGGATAGTGGTGACAGTAGAGGACAGAATAGTGCTGGTTACAGGGGATAGTGGTGACAGTAGAGGACAGAATAGTGCTGGTTACAGAGGATAGTGGTGACAGTAGAGGACAGAGTAGTGCTGGTTACAGGGGATAGTGGTAACAGTAGAGAGAGGACAGAATAGTGCTGGTTACAGGGGATAGTGGTGACAGTAGGGGACAGAATAGTGCTGGTTACAGGGGATAGTGGTGACAGTAGGGGACAGAATAGTGCTGGTTACAGAGGATAGTGGTGACAGTAGAGGACAGAATAGTGCTGGTTACAGGGGATAGTGGTGACAGTAGAGGACAGAATAGTGCTGGTTACAGAGGATAGTGGTGACAGTAGAGAGGACAGAATTGTGCTGGTTACAGAGGATAGTGGTGACAGTAGAGGGGATAGAATAGTGCTGGTTACAGGGGATAGTGGTGACAGTAGAGGACAGAATAGTGCTGGTTACAGGGGATAGTGGTGACAGTAGAGGACAGAATAGTGCTGGTTACAGGGGATAGTGGTGACAGTAGAGGACAGAATAGTGCTGGTTACAGAGGATAGTGGTGACAGTAGAGGACAGAATAGTGCTGGTTACAGGGGATAGTGGTGACAGTAGAGGACAGAATAGTGCTGGTTACAGAGGATAGTGGTGACAGTAGAGAGGACAGAATAGTGCTGGTTACAGAGGATAGTGGTGACAGTAGAGGACAGAATAGTGCTGGTTACAGGGGATAGTGGTGACAGTAGAGGACAGAATAGTGCTGGTTACAGGGGATAGTGGTGACAGTAGAGGACAGAATAGTGCTGGTTACAGAGGATAGTGGTGACAGTAGAGAGGACAGAATAGTGCTGGTTACAGGGGATAGTGGTGACAGTAGAGGACAGAATACTGCTGGTTACAGGGGATAGTGGAGGCAGTAGAGGACAGAATAGTGCTGGTTACAGCGGATAGTGGTGACAGTAGAGCACAGAATAGTGCTGGTTACAGAGGATAGTGGTGACAGTAGAGGACAGAATAGTGCTGGTTACAGAGGATAGTGGTAACAGTAGAGAGAGGACAGAATAGTGCTGGTTACAGAGGATAGTGGTGACAGTAGAGGACAGAGTAGTGCTGGTTACAGGGGATAGTGGTGACAGTAGAGGACAGAATAGTGCTGGTTACAGGGGATAGTGGTAACAGTAGAGAGAGGACAGAATAGTGCTGGTTACAGGGGATAGTGGTGACAGTAGGGGACAGAATAGTGCTGGTTACAGGGGATAGTGGTGACAGTAGAGGACAGAATAGTGCTGGTTACAGAGGATAGTGGTGACAGTAGAGGACAGAATAGTGCTGGTTACAGAGGATAGTGGTGACAGTAGAAAGGATAGAATAGTGCTGGTTACAGAGGATAGTGGTGACAGTATAGAGGACAAAATAGTGCTGGTTACAGGGGATAGTGGTGACAGTAGAGGACAGAATAGTGCTGGTTACAGAGGATAGTGGTGACAGTAGAGGACAGAATAGTGCTGGTTACAGAGGATAGTGGTGACAGTAGAGAGGACAGAATAGTGCTGGTTACAGAGGATAGTGGTGACAGTATAGAGGACAAAATAGTGCTGGTTACAGGGGATAGTGGTGACAGTAGGGGACAGAATAGTGCTGGTTACAGGGGATAGTGGTAACAGTAGAGAGAGGACAGAATAGTGCTGGTTATAGGGCATAGTGGTGACAGTAAAGGACAGAATAGTGCTGGTTGTAGGAGATAGTGGTGACAGTAGAGGACAGAATAGTGCTGGTTACAGGGGATAGTGGTGACAGTAGAGGACAGAATAGTGCTGGTTACAGAGGATAGTGGTGACAGTAGAGGACAGTATAGTGCTGGTTACAGAGGATAGTGGTGACAGTAGAGGACAGAATAGTGCTGGTTACAGGGGATAGTGGTGACAGTAGAGAGGACAGAATAGTGCTGGTTATAGGGGATAGTGGTAACAGTAGAGAGAGGACAGAATAGTGCTGGTTATAGGGCATAGTGGTGACAGTAAAGGACAGAATAGTGCTGGTTGTAGGAGATAGTGGTGACAGTAGAGGACAGAATAGTGCTGGTTACAGAGGATAGTGGTGACAGTAGAGGACAGTATAGTGCTGGTTACAGAGGATAGTGGTGACAGTAGAGGACAGAATAGTGCTGGTTACAGGGGATAGTGGTGACAGTAGAGGACAGAATAGTGCTGGTTACAGAGGATAGTGGTGACAGTAGAGGACAGAATAGTGCTGGTTACAGAGGATAGTGGTGACAGTAGAGGACAGAATAGTGCTGGTTACAGAGGATAGTGGTGACAGTAGAGAGGATAGAATAGTGCTGGTTACAGGGGATAGTGGTGACAGTAGAGAGGACAGAATAGTGCTGGTTACAGAGGATAGTGGTGACAGTAGAGAACAGAATAGTGCTGGTTACAGAGGATAGTGGTGACAGTGGAGGACAGAATAGTGCTGGTTACAGAGGATAGTGGTGACAGTAGAGGACAGAATAGTGCTGGTTACAGGGGATAGTGGTGACAGTAGAGGACAGAATAGTGCTGGTTACAGAGGATAGTGGGGACAGTAGAGGACAGAATAGTGCCGGTTACAGGGGATAGTGGTGACAGTAGAGGACAGAATAGTGCTGGTTACAGCGGATAGTGGTGACAGTAGAGGACAGAATAGTGCTGGTTACAGAGGATAGTGGTGACAGTAGAGGACAGAATAGTGCTGGTTACAGAGGATAGTGGTGACAGTAGAAAGGATAGAATAGTGCTGGTTATAGGGGATAGTGGTGACAGTAGAGGACAGAATAGTGCTGGTTACAGGGGATAGTGGTGACAGTAGAGAGGACAGAATAGTGCTGGTTACAGAGGATAGTGGGGACAGTAGAGGACAGAATAGTGCCGGTTACAGGGGATAGTGGTGACAGTAGAGGACAGAATAGTGCTGGTTACAGAGGATAGTGGTGACAGTAGAGGACAGAATAGTGCTGGTTACAGGGGATAGTGGTGACAGTAGAGGACAGAATAGTGCTGGTTATAGGGGATAGTGGTGACAGTAGAGGATAGAATAGTGCTGGTTACAGAGGATAGTGGTGACAGTAGAGGACAGAATAGTGCTGGTTACAGAGGATAGTGGTGACAGTAGAGGACAGAATAGTGCTGGTTACAGGGGATAGTGGTGACAGTAGAGGACAGAATAGTGCTGGTTACAGGGGATAGTGGTGACAGTAGAGGGGACAGAATAGTGCTGGTTACAGAGGATAGTGGTGACAGTAGAGGACACAATAGTGCTGGTTACAGGGGATAGTGGTGACAGTAGAGGACAGAATAGTGCTGGTTACAGGGGATAGTTGTGACTGTAGAGGACAGAATAGTGCTGGTTACAGGGGATAGTGGTGACAGTAGAGGACAGAATAATGCTGGTTACAGGGGATAGTGGTGACAGTAGAGGACAGAATAATGCTGGTTACAAGGGATAGTGGTGACAGTAGAGGACAGAATAGTGCTGGTTACAGAGGATAGTGGTGACAGTAGAGAGAGGACAGAATAGTGCTGGTTATAGGGGATAGTGGTGACAGTAGAGGACAGAATAGTGCTGGTTACAAGGGATAGTGGTGACAGTAGAGAGAGGACAGAATAGTGCTGGTTACAGGGGATAGTGGTGACAGTAGAGGGCAGAATAGTGCTGGTTACAGAGGATAGTGGTGACAGTAGGGGACAGAATAGTGCTGGTTATAGGGGATAGTGGTGACAGTAGAGGACAGAATAGTGCTGGTTACAGAGGATAGTGGTGACAGTAGGGGACAGAATAGTGCTGGTTACAGAGGATAGTGGTGACAGTAGAGGACAGAATAGTGCTGGTTACAGAGGATAGTGGTGACAGCAGAGGACAGAATAGTGCTGGTTACAGAGGATAGTGGTGACAGTAGAGAGGACAGAATAGTGCTGGTTATAGGGGATAGTGGTGACAGTAGAGGACAGAATAGTGCTGGTTACAGGGGATAGTGGTGACAGTAGAGGACAGAATAGTGCTGGTTATAGGGGATAGTGGTGACCGTAGAGAGGACAGAATAGTGCTGGTTACAGAGGATAGTGGTGACAGTAGAGGACAGAATAGTGCTGGTTACAGAGGATAGTGGTGACAGTAGAGGACAGAATAGTGCTGGTTACAGGGGATAGTGGTGACAGTAGAGGACAGAATAGTGCTGGTTATAGGGGAGAGTGGTGATAGTAGAGGACAGAATAGTGCTGGTTATAGGGGATAGTGGTGACAGTAGAGAGGACAGAATAGTGCTGGTTACAGAGGATAGTGGTGACAGTAGAGGACAGAATAGTGCTGGTTACAGGGGATAGTGGTGACAGTAGAGGACAGAATAGTGCTGGTTACAGGGGATAGTGGTGACAGTAGAGAGGACAGAATGGTGCTGGTTACAGAGGATAGTGGTGACAGTAGAGGACAGAATAGTGCTGGTTACAGAGGATAGTGGTGACAGTAGAGGACAGAATAGTGCTGGTTACAGAGGATAGTGGTGACAGTAGAGAGAGGACAGAATAGTGCTGGTTACAGGGGATATTGGTGACAGTAGAGAGGACAGAATAGTGCTGGTTACAGAGGATAGTGGTGACAGTAGAGGGGACAGAATAGTGCTGGTTACAGAGGATAGTGGTGACAGTAGAGGACACAGAATAGTGCTGGTTACAGAGGATAGTGGTGACAGTAGAGGACAGAATAGTGCTGGTTACAGGGGATAGTGGTGACAGTAGAGGACAGAATAGTGCTGGTTATAGAGGATAGTGGTGACAGTAGAGGACAGAATAGTGCTGGTTACAGAGGATAGTGGTGACAGTAGAGGACAGAATATTGCTGGTTACAGGGGATAGTGGTGACAGTAGAGGACAGAATAGTGCTGGTTACAGGGGATAGTGGTGACAGTAGAGGACAGAATAGTGCTGGTTACAGGGGATAGTGGTGACAGTAGAGAGAGGACAGAATAGTGCTGGTTACAGGGGATAGTGGTGACAGTAGAGGACAGAATAGTGCTGGTTATAGGGGATAGTGGTGACAGTAGAGGACAGAATAGTGATGGTTACAGGGGATAGTGGTGACAGTAGAGGACAGAATAGTGCTGGTTACAGGGGATAGTGGTGACAGTAGAGGGCAGAATAGTGCTGGTTACAGAGGATAGTGGTGACAGTAGGGGACAGAATAGTGCTGGTTATAGGGGATAGTGGTGACAGTAGAGGACAGAATAGTGCTGGTTACAGAGGATAGTGGTGACAGTAGGGGACAGAATAGTGCTGGTTACAGAGGATAGTGGTGACAGTAGAGGACAGAATAGTGCTGGTTACAGAGGATAGTGGTGACAGCAGAGGACAGAATAGTGCTGGTTACAGAGGATAGTGGTGACAGTAGAGAGGACAGAATAGTGCTGGTTATAGGGGATAGTGGTGACAGTAGAGGACAGAATAGTGCTGGTTACAGGGGATAGTGGTGACAGTAGAGGACAGAATAGTGCTGGTTATAGGGGATAGTGGTGACCGTAGAGAGGACAGAATAGTGCTGGTTACAGAGGATAGTGGTGACAGTAGAGGACAGAATAGTGCTGGTTACAGAGGATAGTGGTGACAGTAGAGGACAGAATAGTGCTGGTTACAGGGGATAGTGGTGACAGTAGAGGACAGAATAGTGCTGGTTATAGGGGAGAGTGGTGATAGTAGAGGACAGAATAGTGCTGGTTATAGGGGATAGTGGTGACAGTAGAGAGGACAGAATAGTGCTGGTTACAGAGGATAGTGGTGACAGTAGAGGACAGAATAGTGCTGGTTACAGGGGATAGTGGTGACAGTAGAGGACAGAATAGTGCTGGTTACAGGGGATAGTGGTGACAGTAGAGAGGACAGAATGGTGCTGGTTACAGAGGATAGTGGTGACAGTAGAGGACAGAATAGTGCTGGTTACAGAGGATAGTGGTGACAGTAGAGGACAGAATAGTGCTGGTTACAGAGGATAGTGGTGACAGTAGAGAGAGGACAGAATAGTGCTGGTTACAGGGGATATTGGTGACAGTAGAGAGGACAGAATAGTGCTGGTTACAGAGGATAGTGGTGACAGTAGAGGGGACAGAATAGTGCTGGTTACAGAGGATAGTGGTGACAGTAGAGGACACAGAATAGTGCTGGTTACAGAGGATAGTGGTGACAGTAGAGGACAGAATAGTGCTGGTTACAGGGGATAGTGGTGACAGTAGAGGACAGAATAGTGCTGGTTATAGAGGATAGTGGTGACAGTAGAGGACAGAATAGTGCTGGTTACAGAGGATAGTGGTGACAGTAGAGGACAGAATATTGCTGGTTACAGGGGATAGTGGTGACAGTAGAGGACAGAATAGTGCTGGTTACAGGGGATAGTGGTGACAGTAGAGGACAGAATAGTGCTGGTTACAGGGGATAGTGGTGACAGTAGAGAGAGGACAGAATAGTGCTGGTTACAGGGGATAGTGGTGACAGTAGAGGACAGAATAGTGCTGGTTATAGGGGATAGTGGTGACAGTAGAGGACAGAATAGTGATGGTTACAGAGGATAGTGGTGACAGTAGGGGACATAATAGTGCTGGTTATAGGGGATAGTGGTGACAATAGAGGACAGAATAGTGCTGGTTACAGAGGATAGTGGTGACAGTAGAGGACAGAATAGTGCTGGTTACAGAGGATAGTGGTGACAGTAGGGGACAGAATAGTGCTGGTTACAGAGGATAGTGGTGACAGTAGAGGACAGAATAGTGCTGGTTACAGAGGATAGTGGTGACAGTAGAGGACAGAATAGTGCTGGTTACAGAGGATAGTGGTGACAGTAGAGAGGACAGAATAGTGCTGGTTATAGGGGATAGTGGTGACAGTAGAGGACAGAATAGTGCTGGTTACAGGGGATAGTGGTGACAGTAGAGGACAGAATAGTGCTGGTTATAGGGGATAGTGGTGACAGTAGAGAGGACAGAATAGTGCTGGTTACAGAGGATAGTGGTGACAGTAGAGGACAGAATAGTGCTGGTTACAGAGGATAGTGGTGACAGTAGAGGACAGAATAGTGCTGGTTACAGAGGATAGTGCTGACAGTAGAGGACAGAATAGTGCTGGTTACAGAGGATAGTGGTGACAGTAGAGGACAGAATAGTGCTGGTTATAGGGGATAGTGGTGACACTAGAGGACAGAATAGTGCTGGTTACAGGGGATAGTGGTGACAGTAGAGGACAGAATAGTGCTGGTTACAGGGGATAGTGGTGACAGTAGAGGACAGAATAGTGCTGGTTACAGGGGATAGTGGTGACCGTAGAGGACAGAATAGTGCTGGTTACAGAGGAGAGTGGTGACATTAGAGGATAGAATAGTGCTGGTTACAGAGGATAGTGGTGACAGTAGAGGACAGAATAGTGCTGGTTACAGGGGATAGTGGTGACAGTAGAGGACAGAATAGTGCTGGTTATAGGGCATAGTGGTGACAGTAGAGGACAGAATAGTGCTGGTTACAGGGGATAGTGGTGACAGTAGAGGACAGAATAGTGCTGGTTACAGGGGATAGTGGTGACAGTAGAGGACAGAATAGTGCTGGTTACAGGGGATAGTGGTGACCGTAGAGGACAGAATAGTGCTGGTTACAGAGGAGAGTGGTGACAGTAGAGGACAGAATAGTTCTGGTTACAGAGGATAGTGGTGACAGTAGAGGATAGAATAGTGCTGGTTACAGGGGATAGTGGTGACAGTAGAGGACAGAATAGTGCTGGTTACAGGGGATAGTGGTGACCGTAGAGGACAGAATAGTGCTGGTTACAGAGGAGAGTGGTGACAGTAGAGGATAGAATAGTGCTGGTTATAGGGGATAGTGGTGACAGTAGAGGACAGAATAGTGCTGGTTATAGGGGATAGTGGTGACAGTAGAGGACAGAATAGTGCTGGTTACAGGGGATAGTGGTGACAGTAGGGGACAGAATAGTGCTGGTTACAGAGGATAGTGGTGACAGTAGAGGACAGAATAGTGCTGGTTACAGAGGATAGTGGTGACAGTAGAGGACAGAATAGTGCTGGTTACAGAGGATAGTGGTGACAGTAGAGGACAGAATAGTGCTGGTTACAGGGGATAGTGGTGACAGTAGAGGACAGAATAGTGCTGGTTACAGGGGATAGTGGTGACAGTAGAGGAGAGAATAGTGCTGGTTAAAGCGGATAGTGGTGACAGTAGACAGGACAGAATAGTGCTGGTTACAGGGGATAGTGGTGACAGTAGAGGACAGAATAGTGCTGGTTATAGGGGATAGTGGTGACAGTAGAGGACAGAATAGTGCTGGTTATAGGGGATAGTAGTGACAGTAGAGGACAGAATAGTGCTGGTTACAGAGGATAGTGGTGACAGTAGAGGACAGAATAGTGCTGGTTACAGGGGATAGTGGTGACAGTAGAGAGGACAGAATAGTGCTGGTTACAGAGGATAGTGGTGACAGTAGAGAGGACAGAATAGTGCTGGTTACAGAGGATAGTGGTGACAGTAGAGGACAGAATAGTGCTGGTTACAGAGGATAGTGGTGACAGTAGAGGACAGAATAGTGCTGGTTACAGAGGATAGTGGTGACAGTAGGGGACAGAATAGTGCTGGTTACAGAGGATAGTGGTGACAGTAGGGGACAGAATAGTGCTGGTTACAGGCGATAGTGGTGACAGTAGAGGACAGAATAGTGCTGGTTACAGGGGATAGTGGTGACAGTAGGGGACAGAATAGTGCTGGTTACAGAGGATAGTGGTGACAGTAGAGGACAGAATAGTGCTGGTTACAGAGGATAGTGGTGACAGTAGAGGACAGAATAGTGCTGGTTACAGAGGATAGTGGTGACAGTAGAGAGGACAGAATAGTGCTGGTTATAGGGGATAGTGGTGACAGTAGAGGACAGAATAGTGCTGGTTATAGGGGATAGTGGTGACAGTAGAGGACAGAATAGTGCTGGTTACAGGGGATAGTGGTGACAGTAGAGAGGACAGAATAATGCTGGTTATAGGGGATAGTGGTGACAGTAGAGGACAGAATAGTGCTGGTTACAGGGGATAGTGGTGACAGTAGAGGAGAGAATAGTGCTGGTTATAGCGGATAGTGGTGACAGTAGAGGACAGAATAGTGCTGGTTACAGGGGATAGTGGTGACAGTAGAGAGGACAGAATAGTGCTGGTTATAGCGGATAGTGGTGACATGCTGTGAGTGTAATCTGCTTTCTGTGGCCTGCCCCTAATGTAGAGTGGTTGGTGTGCGCTCCTGCTCTGTGGTCGTTGCATGGGGGCATTCCCCTTTTAGTACACAGGTAGTGGACAGCCCCCTCTGGTCTCCGCCTCCCTGCAGTCTTATTCACCGCTGCAGCAAAGTAACGCAAGATTTCCATGATAAGCGCAGCACTTAGCGGCGGCTTTTGGGGCGAGTCGGCCGCATGTCGCCCTGTGTGCACGAGATTTGTGACAAGTCTCCTCCACGTGGCTGGCTAATCCCAGGACTAGCGGCTGCAGGCGGCCCTGTGCGGCCCCCGCCGTAGCGATGCCACGTCCACATCACCTGGCCCGTTGTGTGGCTCTCTTTACAGGTCGCGGAGCGTTCGTGGTGCGAAGGGGGCGGGGCTTCAGGAATCATCTGCGTTTGATGCGGATTTGCATTGGAATTTTCCTCAGTGGAAATGTGACAGTATTTCCGTCCCGCGGGAACGACCCGTGCGTCCGTGTGCGCAAATCAGCGGGCGGTACGGAGCCGCGCCTTAACGAGGGGAACGTCTTCCACTTCGTCGGTTATTTAGACTCCGTGCCATAGTGCGATGCCACGGCAATGCGGGTGCCGCCCGCTCTGCCCGCACTATTAACCCCTG
Organism: Eleutherodactylus coqui; assembly: GCA_035609135.1. NCBI lineage: Eukaryota > Metazoa > Chordata > Amphibia > Anura > Eleutherodactylidae > Eleutherodactylus > Eleutherodactylus coqui. Next base: position 332,292,795 of record CM069406.1, on the reverse strand, counting down.
AAAGCTTCGTGTTCTGCCGCCGTGATCATGGCGCTCGTGTTTAACCCTCGAGCTGCTCGCTCACGGACGACCTGCGGACCGCGTCAGGAAATCGGATGTTAATAGAACCCATTCATTTGGGTGTTTGCGCATCACACGGGCCGTAGGGGGCGCAGCTCTCCATATTACATGGGAGCCGCAGAGCATGAAGCGCCTCCAGCAGTGAGAGGGTTACCGAAGACCACTCCCATCCTTAACCAGAGGGGGGTCATTGCTCCATAGGGCTCTGCAGGCTGACAACAGGGAGTAACAGCAGGCTCCAGTCCATGAGATAAACAGCAATACTCTATTTCTCTCTGGTATCAGCCAGTGTAGGCTGGGGAGATGCAGACAAAATTGATTTCTCCATACTGTTCTGATTAGACACAACAGGGGACAGCACTGATCCAAAAGTGTGAGCGCAGCTCTGGATGTGACTGGAGCAGGAATATGACCGCAGCTCTGGATGTGACTGGAGCAGGACTATGACCGCAGCTCTGGACGTGACTGGAGCAGGACTATGACCGCAGCTCTGGATGTGACTGGAGCAGGAATATGACCGCAGCTCTGGACGTGACTGGAGCAGGAATATGACCGCAGCTCTGGATGTGACTGGAGCAGGACTATGACCGCAGCTCTGGATGTGACTGGAGCAGGACTATGACCGCAGCTCTGGATGTGACTGGAGCAGGACTATGACCGTAGCTCTGGATGTGACTGCAGCAGGACTATGACCGCAGCTCTGGATGTGATTGGAGCAGGACTATGACCGTAGCTCTGGACGTGACTGGAGCAGGACTATGACCGCAGCTCTGGATGTGATTGGAGCAGGACTATGACCGCAGCTCTGGATGTGATTGGAGCAGGACTATGACCGTAGCTCTGGACGTGACTGGAGCAGGACTATGACCGCAGCTCTGGATGTGACTGGAGCAGGACTATGACCGCAGCTCTGGAAGTGGCTGGAACAGGTCTATGACCGTAGCTCTGGATGTGATTGGAGCAGGACTATGACCGCAGCTCTGGACGTGACTGGAGCAGGACTATTGCTGCAGCTCTGGACGTGACTGGAGCAGGACTATGACTGCGACTGGAGCAGGACTATGACCGCAGCTCTGGATGTGATTGGAGGATTAGGCAGCGTTCCTAGCTTCCTTGTACAGAATGTGCGATATACTCGGAGCCCCCGGAGGAAACCAGAGCGGCCGCTGCTCCTCCTGGGGGTCCCATTCACAAGGGTCCCGTTTGTTACCTTTCATAGAAGCTGCGAACATACCACAGGGCGTGTACAAGGCGGGACGGCAGCTCTGGGCGGGACTGGAGCAGAACTATGACCGCAGCTCTGGGCGGGACTGGAGCAGAACTATGACCACAGCTCTGGTGGTGACTAGAGCAGGAATATGACCGCAGCTCTGGACATGACTGCAGCAGGACTATGGCCGCAGCTCTGGGCGTGACTGGAGCAGGACTATGACCGCAGCTCTGGATGTGACTGGAGCAGGACTATGACCGCAGCTCTGGGCGTGACAGGAGCAGAACTATGACCACAGCTCTGGTGGTGACTAGAGCAGGAACATGACCGCAGCTCTGGTGGTGACTAGAGCAGGAATATGACCGCAGCTCTGGGCGTGACTGAAGCAGGACTATGACCGCAGCTCTGGAACTGACTGGAGCAGGACTATGTCCTCAGCTCTGGGCGTGACTGGAGCAGGACTATGTCCTCAGCTCTGGGTGTGACTGGAGCAGGACTATGACCGCAGCTCTGGAACTGACTGGAGCAGGACTATGACTGTGACTGGAGCTGGACTATGACCGCAGCTCTGGGCGTGACTGGAGCAGGACTATGACCGCAGCTCTGGGCGTGACTGGAGCAGGACTATGATCGCAGCTCTGATCGTGACTGGAGCAGAACTATGACCGCAGCTCTAGAACTGACTGGAGCAGGACTATGACCGCAGCTCTGGAACTGACTGGAGAAGGACTATGACCGCAGCTCTGGGCGTGACTGGAGCCGGACCGTGACCGCAGCTCTGGGCGTGACTGGAGCCGGACCGTGACCGCAGCTCTGGGCGTGACTGGAGCCGGACCGTGACCGCAGCTCTGGGCGTGACTGGAGCCGGACCGTGACCGCAGCTCTGGGCGTGACTGGAGCCGGACCGTGACCGCAGCTCTGGGCGTGACTGGAGCCGGACCGTGACCGCAGCTCTGGGCGTGACTGGAGCCGGACCGTGACCGCAGCTCAGGGCGTGACTGGAGCCCGACCGTGACCGCAGCTCTGGGCGTGACTGGAGCCCGACCGTGACCGCAGCTCTGGGCGTGACTGGAGCCGGACCGTGACCGCAGCTCTGGGCGTGACTGGAGCCGGACCGTGACCGCAGCTCTGGGCGTGACTGGAGCCGGACCGTGACCGCAGCTCTGGGCGTGACTGGAGCCGGACCGTGACCGCAGCTCTGGGCGTGACTGGAGCCGGACCGTGACCGCAGCTCTGGGCGTGACTGGAGCCGGACCGTGACCGCAGCTCTGGGCGTGACTGGAGCCGGACCGTGACCGCAGCTCTGGGCGTGACTGGAGCCGGACCGTGACCGCAGCTCTGGACGAGACTGGAGCAGGACTGTGACCACAGCTCTGGATGTGACTGGAGCCGGATTATGACCGCAGCTCTGGGCGTGACTGGAGCAGGACTGTGACCACAGCTCAAGACGTAACTGGAGCAGGACTATGACCGCAGCTCTGGAAGTGACTGGAGCAGGACTATGACCGCAGCTCTGGGCATGACTGGAGCAGGACTATGACCGCAGCTCTGGACGTGACTGGAGCAGGACTATGACCGCAGCTCTGGAAGTGACTGGAGCAGGACTATGACCGCAGCTCTGGGCATGACTGGAGCAGGACTGTGACCGCAGCTCTGGACGTGACTGGAGCAGGACTATGACCACAGCTCTGGAAGTGACTGGAGCAGGACTATGACCGCAGCTCTGGAAGTGACTGGAGCAGGACTATGACCGCAGCTCTGGACGTGACTGGAGCAGGACTATGACCGCAGCTCTGGATGTGATTGGAGCAGGACTATGACCACGGCTCTGGACGTGACTGGAGCAGGACTATGACCGCAGCTTTGGACGTGACTGGAGCAGGACTATGACCGCAGCTCTGGACGTGACTGGAGCAGGACTATGACCGCAGCTCTGGGCGTGACTGGAGCAGGAATATGACCGCAGCTCTGGATGTGATTGGAGCAGGAATATGACCGCAGCTCTGGATGTGACTGGAGCAGGACTATGACCGCAGCTCTGGATGTGACTGGAGCAGGACTATGACCGCAGCTCTGGATGTGACTGGAGCAGGACTATGACCGCAGCTCTGGACGTGACTGGAGCAGGACTATGACCGCAGCTCTGGATGTGACTGGAGCAGGAATATGACCGCAGCTCTGGATGTGACTGGAGCAGGAATATGACCGCAGCTCTGGACGTGACTGGAGCAGGAATATGACCGCAGCTCTGGATGTAACTGGAGCAGGAATATGACCGCAGCTCTGGATGTGACTGGAGCAGGACTATGACCGCAGCTCTGGATGTGACTGGAGCAGGACTATGACCGTAGCTCTGGATGTGACTGCAGCAGGACTATGACCGCAGCTCTGGATGTGATTGGAGCAGGACTATGACCGTAGCTCTGGACGTGACTGGAGCAGGACTATGACCGCAGCTCTGGATGTGATTGGAGCAGGACTATGACCGCAGCTCTGGAAGTGGCTGGAACAGGTCTATGACCGCAGCTCTGGACGTGACTGGAGCAGGACTATGACCGCAGCTCTGGATGTGACTGGAGCAGAACTATGACCGCAGCTCTGGATGTGATTGGAGGATTAGGCAGCGTTCCTAGCTTCCTTGTACAGAATGTGCGATATACTCGGAGCCCCCGGAGGAAACCAGAGCGGCCGCTGCTCCTCCTGGGGGTCCCATTCACAAGGGTCCCGTTTGTTACCTTTCATAGAAGCTGCGAACATACCACCGGGCGTGTACAAGGCGGGACGGCAGCTCTGGGCGGGACTGGAGCAGAACTATGACCGCAGCTCTGGGCGGGACTGGAGCAGAACTATGACCACAGCTCTGGTGGTGACTAGAGCAGGAATATGACCGCAGCTCTGGACATGACTGCAGCAGGACTATGGCCGCAGCTCTGGGCGTGACTGGAGCAGGACTATGACCGCAGCTCTGGATGTGACTGGAGCAGGACTATGACCGCAGCTCTGGGCGTGACAGGAGCAGAACTATGACCACAGCTCTGGTGGTGACTAGAGCAGGAATATGACCGCAGCTCTGGGCGTGACTGAAGCAGGACTATGACCGCAGCTCTGGAACTGACTGGAGCAGGACTATGTCCTCAGCTCTGGGCGTGACTGGAGCAGGACTATGTCCTCAGCTCTGGGTGTGACTGGAGCAGGACTATGACCGCAGCTCTGGAACTGACTGGAGCAGGACTATGACTGTGACTGGAGCTGGACTATGACCGCAGCTCTGGGCGTGACTGGAGCAGGACTATGACCGCAGCTCTGGGCGTGACTGGAGCAGGACTATGATCGCAGCTCTGGGCGTGACTGGAGCAGGACTATGACCGCAGCTCTGATTGTGACTGGAGCAGGACTATGACCGCAGCTCTAGAACTGACTGGAGCAGGACTATGACCGCAGCTCTGGAACTGACTGGAGAAGGACTATGACCGCAGCTCTGGGCGTGACTGGAGCCGGACCGTGACCGCAGCTCTGGGCGTGACTGGAGCCGGACCGTGACCGCAGCTCTGGGCGTGACTGGAGCCGGACCGTGACCGCAGCTCTGGGCGTGACTGGAGCCGGACCGTGACCGCAGCTCTGGGCGTGACTGGAGCCGGACCGTGACCGCAGCTCTGGGCGTGACTGGAGCCGGACCGTGACCGCAGCTCTGGGCGTGACTGGAGCCGGACCGTGACCGCAGCTCTGGGCGTGACTGGAGCCCGACCGTGACCGCAGCTCTGGGCGTGACTGGAGCCGGACCGTGACCGCAGCTCTGGGCGTGACTGGAGCCGGACCGTGACCGCAGCTCTGGGCGTGACTGGAGCCGGACCGTGACCGCAGCTCTGGGCGTGACTGGAGCCGGACCGTGACCGCAGCTCTGGGCGTGACTGGAGCCGGACCGTGACCGCAGCTCTGGGCGTGACTGGAGCCGGACCGTGACCGCAGCTCTGGGCGTGACTGGAGCCGGACCGTGACCGCAGCTCTGGGCGTGACTGGAGCCGGACCGTGACCGCAGCTCTGGGCGTGACTGGAGCCGGACCGTGACCGCAGCTCTGGACGAGACTGGAGCAGGACTATGACCGCAGCTCTGGACGAGACTGGAGCAGGACTATGACCACAGCTCTGGACGTGACTGGAGCCGGATTATGACCGCAGCTCTGGGCGTGACTGGAGCAGGACTGTGACCACAGCTCAAGACGTAACTGGAGCAGGACTATGACCGCAGCTCTGGAAGTGACTGGAGCAGGACTATGACCGCAGCTCTGGGCATGACTGGAGCAGGACTATGACCGCAGCTCTGGACGTGACTGGAGCAGGACTATGACCGCAGCTCTGGAAGTGACTGGAGCAGGACTATGACCGCAGCTCTGGGCATGACTGGAGCAGGACTGTGACCGCAGCTCTGGACGTGACTGGAGCAGGACTATGACCGCAGCTCTGGAAGTGACTGGAGCAGGACTATGACCGCAGCTCTGGAAGTGACTGGAGCAGGACTATGACCGCAGCTCTGGACGTGACTGGAGCAGGACTATGACCGCAGCTCTGGATGTGATTGGAGCAGGACTATGACCACAGCTCTGGACGTGACTGGAGCAGGACTTTGACCGCAGCTTTGGACGTGACTGGAGCAGGACTATGACCGCAGCTCTGGACGTGACTGGAGCAGGACTATGACCACAGCTCTGGGCGTGACTGGAGCAGGAATATGACCGCAGCTCTGGATGTGATTGGAGCAGGAATATGACCGCAGCTCTGGATGTGACTGGAGCAGGACTATGACCGCAGCTCTGGATGTGACTGGAGCAGGACTATGACCGCAGCTCTGGATGTGACTGGAGCAGGACTATGACCGCAGCTCTGGACGTGACTGGAGCAGGACTATGACCGCAGCTCTGGATGTGACTGGAGCAGGAATATGACCGCAGCTCTGGACGTGACTGGAGCAGGAATATGACCGCAGCTCTGGATGTGACTGGAGCAGGAATATGACCGCAGCTCTGGATGTGACTGGAGCAGGACTATGACCGCAGCTCTGGATGTGACTGGAGCAGGACTATGACCGTAGCTCTGGATGTGACTGCAGCAGGACTATGACCGCAGCTCTGGATGTGATTGGAGCAGGACTATGACCGTAGCTCTGGACGTGACTGGAGCAGGACTATGACCGCAGCTCTGGATGTGATTGGAGCAGGACTATGACCGCAGCTCTGGAAGTGGCTGGAACAGGTCTATGACCGTAGCTCTGGATGTGATTGGAGCAGGACTATGACCGCAGCTCTGGACGTGACTGGAGCAGGACTATTGCTGCAGCTCTGGACGTGACTGGAGCAGGACTATGACTGCGACTGGAGCAGGACTATGACCGCAGCTCTGGATGTGATTGGAGGATTAGGCAGCGTTCCTAGCTTCCTTGTACAGAATGTGCGATATACTCGGAGCCCCCGGAGGAAACCAGAGCGGCCGCTGCTCCTCCTGGGGGTCCCATTCACAAGGGTCCCGTTTGTTACCTTTCATAGAAGCTGCGAACATACCACCGGGCGTGTACAAGGCGGGACGGCAGCTCTGGGCGGGACTGGAGCAGGACTATGACCACAGCTCTGGGCGGGACTGGAGCAGAACTATGACCACAGCTCTGGTGGTGACTAGAGCAGGAATATGACCGCAGCTCTGGACATGACTGCAGCAGGACTATGGCCGCAGCTCTGGGCGTGACTGGAGCAGGACTATGACCGCAGCTCTGGATGTGACTGGAGCAGGACTATGACCGCAGCTCTGGGCGTGACAGGAGCAGAACTATGACCACAGCTCTGGTGGTGACTAGAGCAGGAACATGACCGCAGCTCTGGTGGTGACTAGAGCAGGAATATGACCGCAGCTCTGGGCGTGACTGAAGCAGGACTATGACCGCAGCTCTGGAACTGACTGGAGCAGGACTATGACTGTGACTGGAGCTGGACTATGACCGCAGCTCTGGGCGTGACTGGAGCAGGACTATGTCCTCAGCTCTGGGTGTGACTGGAGCAGGACTATGACCGCAGCTCTGGAACTGACTGGAGCAGGACTATGACTGTGACTGGAGCTGGACTATGACCGCAGCTCTGGGCGTGACTGGAGCAGGACTATGACCGCAGCTCTGGGCGTGACTGGAGCAGGACTATGACCGCAGCTCTGGGCGTGACTGGAGCAGGACTATGACCGCAGCTCTGATCGTGACTGGAGCAGGACTATGACCGCAGCTCTAGAACTGACTGGAGCAGGACTATGACCGCAGCTCTGGAACTGACTGGAGAAGGACTATGACCGCAGCTCTGGGCGTGACTGGAGCCGGACCGTGACCGCAGCTCTGGGCGTGACTGGAGCCGGACCGTGACCGCAGCTCTGGGCGTGACTGGAGCCGGACCGTGACCGCAGCTCTGGGCGTGACTGGAGCCGGACCGTGACCGCAGCTCTGGGCGTGACTGGAGCCGGACCGTGACCGCAGCTCTGGGCGTGACTGGAGCCGGACCGTGACCGCAGCTCTGGGCGTGACTGGAGCCGGACCGTGACCGCAGCTCTGGGCGTGACTGGAGCCGGACCGTGACCGCAGCTCTGGGCGTGACTGGAGCCGGACCGTGACCGCAGCTCTGGGCGTGACTGGAGCCGGACCGTGACCGCAGCTCTGGGCGTGACTGGAGCCGGACCGTGACCGCAGCTCTGGGCGTGACTGGAGCCCGACCGTGACCGCAGCTCTGGGCGTGACTGGAGCCGGACCGTGACCGCAGCTCTGGGCGTGACTGGAGCCGGACCGTGACCGCAGCTCTGGGCGTGACTGGAGCCGGACCGTGACCGCAGCTCTGGGCGTGACTGGAGCCGGACCGTGACCGCAGCTCTGGGCGTGACTGGAGCCGGACCGTGACCACAGCTCTGGGCGTGACTGGAGCCCGACCGTGACCGCAGCTCTGGGCGTGACTGGAGCCGGACCGTGACCGCAGCTCTGGGCGTGACTGGAGCCGGACCGTGACCGCAGCTCTGGGCGTGACTGGAGCCGGACCGTGACCGCAGCTCTGGGCGTGACTGGAGCCGGACCGTGACCGCAGCTCTGGGCGTGACTGGAGCCGGACCGTGACCGCAGCTCTGGGCGTGACTGGAGCCGGACCGTGACCGCAGCTCTGGGCGTGACTGGAGCCGGACCGTGACCGCAGCTCTGGGCGTGACTGGAGCCCGACCGTGACCGCAGCTCTGGGCGTGACTGGAGCCGGACCGTGACCGCAGCTCTGGGCGTGACTGGAGCCGGACCGTGACCGCAGCTCTGGGCGTGACTGGAGCCGGACCGTGACCGCAGCTCTGGGCGTGACTGGAGCCGGACCGTGACCGCAGCTCTGGGCGTGACTGGAGCCGGACCGTGACCGCAGCTCTGGGCGTGACTGGAGCCGGACCGTGACCGCAGCTCTGGGCGTGACTGGAGCCGGACCGTGACCGCAGCTCTGGGCGTGACTGGAGCCCGACCGTGACCGCAGCTCTGGGCGTGACTGGAGCCGGACCGTGACCGCAGCTCTGGGCGTGACTGGAGCCGGACCGTGACCGCAGCTCTGGGCGTGACTGGAGCCGGACCGTGACCGCAGCTCTGGGCGTGACTGGAGCCGGACCGTGACCGCAGCTCTGGGCGTGACTGGAGCCGGACCGTGACCGCAGCTCTGGGCGTGACTGGAGCCGGACCGTGACCGCAGCTCTGGGCGTGACTGGAGCCGGACCGTGACCGCAGCTCTGGGCGTGACTGGAGCCGGACCGTGACCGCAGCTCTGGGCGTGACTGGAGCCGGACCGTGACCGCAGCTCTGGGCGTGACTGGAGCCGGACCGTGACCGCAGCTCTGGACGAGACTGGAGCAGGACTGTGACCGCAGCTCTGGACGAGACTGGAGCCGGACCGTGACCGCAGCTCTGGGCGTGACTGGAGCCGGACTGTGACCGCAGCTCTGGACGTGACTGGAGCCGGATTATGACCGCAGCTCTGGGCGTGACTGGAGCAGGACTGTGACCACAGCTCAAGACGTAACTGGAGCAGGACTATGACCGCAGCTCTGGAAGTGACTGGAGCAGGACTATGACCGCAGCTCTGGGCATGACTGGAGCAGGACTGTGACCGCAGCTCTGGACGTGACTGGAGCAGGACTATGACCACAGCTCTGGAAGTGACTGGAGCAGGACTATGACCGCAGCTCTGGAAGTGACTGGAGCAGGACTATGACCGCAGCTCTGGGCATGACTGGAGCAGGACTATGACCGCAGCTCTGGACGTGACTGGAGCAGGACTATGACCGCAGCTCTGGAAGTGACTGGAGCAGGACTATGACCGCAGCTCTGGGCATGACTGGAGCAGGACTGTGACCGCAGCTCTGGACGTGACTGGAGCAGGACTATGACCACAGCTCTGGAAGTGACTGGAGCAGGACTATGACCGCAGCTCTGGAAGTGACTGGAGCAGGACTATGACCGCAGCTCTGGACGTGACTGGAGCAGGACTATGACCGCAGCTCTGGATGTGATTGGAGCAGGACTATGACCACAGCTCTGGACGTGACTGGAGCAGGACTATGACCGCAGCTTTGGACGTGACTGGAGCAGGACTATGACCGCAGCTCTGGACGTGACTGGAGCAGGACTATGACCGCAGCTCTGGGCGTGACTGGAGCAGGAATATGACCGCAGCTCTGGATGTGACTGGAGCAGGAATATGACCGCAGCTCTGGATGTGACTGGAGCAGGACTATGACCGCAGCTCTGGATGTGACTGGAGCAGGACTATGACCGCAGCTCTGGATGTGACTGGAGCAGGACTATGACCGCAGCTCTGGACGTGACTGGAGCAGGACTATGACCGCAGCTCTGGATGTGACTGGAGCAGGAATATGACCGCAGCTCTGGACGTGACTGGAGCAGGAATATGACCGCAGCTCTGGATGTGACTGGAGCAGGAATATGACCGCAGCTCTGGATGTGACTGGAGCAGGACTATGACCGCAGCTCTGGATGTGACTGGAGCAGGACTATGACCGTAGCTCTGGATGTGACTGCAGCAGGACTATGACCGCAGCTCTGGATGTGATTGGAGCAGGACTATGACCGTAGCTCTGGACGTGACTGGAGCAGGACTATGACCGCAGCTCTGGATGTGATTGGAGCAGGACTATGACCGCAGCTCTGGATGTGGCTGGAACAGGTCTATGACCGTAGCTCTGGATGTGATTGGAGCAGGACTATGACCTCAGCTCTGGACGTGACTGGAGCAGGACTATTGCTGCAGCTCTGGACGTGACTGGAGCAGGACTATGACTGCGACTGGAGCAGGACTATGACCGCAGCTCTGGATGTGATTGGAGGATTAGGCAGCGTTCCTAGCTTCCTTGTACAGAATGTGCGATATACTCGGAGCCCCCGGAGGAAACCAGAGCGGCCGCTGCTCCTCCTGGGGGTCCCATTCACAAGGGTCCCGTTTGTTACCTTTCATAGAAGCTGCGAACATACCACAGGGCGTGTACAAGGCGGGACGGCAGCTCTGGGCGGGACTGGAGCAGAACTATGACCGCAGCTCTGGGCGGGACTGGAGCAGAACTATGACCACAGCTCTGGTGGTGACTAGAGCAGGAATATGACCGCAGCTCTGGACATGACTGCAGCAGGACTATGGCCGCAGCTCTGGGCGTGACTGGAGCAGGACTATGACCGCAGCTCTGGATGTGACTGGAGCAGGACTATGACCGCAGCTCTGGGCGTGACAGGAGCAGAACTATGACCACAGCTCTGGTGGTGACTAGAGCAGGAACATGACCGCAGCTCTGGTGGTGACTAGAGCAGGAATATGACCGCAGCTCTGGGCGTGACTGAAGCAGGACTATGACCGCAGCTCTGGAACTGACTGGAGCAGGACTATGTCCTCAGCTCTGGGCGTGACTGGAGCAGGACTATGTCCTCAGCTCTGGGTGTGACTGGAGCAGGACTATGACCGCAGCTCTGGAACTGACTGGAGCAGGACTATGACTGTGACTGGAGCTGGACTATGACCGCAGCTCTGGGCGTGACTGGAGCAGGACTATGACCGCAGCTCTGGGCGTGACTGGAGCAGGACTATGATCGCAGCTCTGGGCGTGACTGGAGCAGGACTATGACCGCAGCTCTGATCGTGACTGGAGCAGGACTATGACCGCAGCTCTAGAACTGACTGGAGCAGGACTATGACCGCAGCTCTGGAACTGACTGGAGAAGGACTATGACCGCAGCTCTGGGCGTGACTGGAGCCGGACCGTGACCGCAGCTCTGGGCGTGACTGGAGCCGGACCGTGACCGCAGCTCTGGGCGTGACTGGAGCCGGACCGTGACCGCAGCTCTGGGCGTGACTGGAGCCGGACCGTGACCGCAGCTCTGGGCGTGACTGGAGCCGGACCGTGACCGCAGCTCTGGGCGTGACTGGAGCCGGACCGTGACCGCAGCTCTGGGCGTGACTGGAGCCGGACCGTGACCGCAGCTCTGGGCGTGACTGGAGCCGGACCGTGACCGCAGCTCTGGGCGTGACTGGAGCCGGACCGTGACCGCAGCTCTGGACGAGACTGGAGCAGGACTGTGACCGCAGCTCTGGACGAGACTGGAGCCGGACCGTGACCGCAGCTCTGGGCGTGACTGGAGCCGGACTGTGACCGCAGCTCTGGACGAGACTGGAGCAGGACTATGACCACAGCTCTGGACGTGACTGGAGCCGGATTATGACCGCAGCTCTGGGCGTGACTGGAGCAGGACTGTGACCACAGCTCAAGACGTAACTGGAGCAGGACTATGACCGCAGCTCTGGAAGTGACTGGAGCAGGACTATGACCGCAGCTCTGGGCATGACTGGAGCAGGACTGTGACCGCAGCTCTGGACGTGACTGGAGCAGGACTATGACCACAGCTCTGGAAGTGACTGGAGCAGGACTATGACCGCAGCTCTGGAAGTGACTGGAGCAGGACTATGACCGCAGCTCTGGGCATGACTGGAGCAGGACTATGACCGCAGCTCTGGACATGACTGGAGCAGGACCGTGACCGCAGCTCTGGAAGTGACTGGAGCAGGACTATGACCGCAGCTCTGGGCATGACTGGAGCAGGACTGTGACCGCAGCTCTGGACGTGACTGGAGCAGGACTATGACCACAGCTCTGGAAGTGACTGGAGCAGGACTATGACCGCAGCTCTGGAAGTGACTGGAGCAGGACTATGACCGCAGCTCTGGACGTGACTGGAGCAGGACTATGACCGCAGCTCTGGATGTGATTGGAGCAGGACTATGACCACAGCTCTGGACGTGACTGGAGCAGGACTATGACCGCAGCTCTGGACGTGACTGGAGCAGGACTATGACCGCAGCTCTGGGCGTGACTGGAGCAGGAATATGACCGCAGCTCTGGATGTGACTGGAGCAGGAATATGACCGCAGCTCTGGATGTGACTGGAGCAGGACTATGACCGCAGCTCTGGATGTGACTGGAGCAGGACTATGACCGCAGCTCTGGATGTGACTGGAGCAGGACTATGACCGCAGCTCTGGATGTGACTGGAGCAGGACTATGACCGCAGCTCTGGACGTGACTGGAGCAGGACTATGACCGCAGCTCTGGATGTGACTGGAGCAGGAATATGACCGCAGCTCTGGACGTGACTGGAGCAGGAATATGACCGCAGCTCTGGATGTGACTGGAGCAGGAATATGACCGCAGCTCTGGATGTGACTGGAGCAGGACTATGACCGCAGCTCTGGATGTGACTGGAGCAGGACTATGACCGTAGCTCTGGATGTGACTGCAGCAGGACTATGACCGCAGCTCTGGATGTGATTGGAGCAGGACTATGACCGTAGCTCTGGACGTGACTGGAGCAGGACTATGACCTCAGCTCTGGACGTGACTGGAGCAGGACTATTGCTGCAGCTCTGGACGTGACTGGAGCAGGACTATGACTGCGACTGGAGCAGGACTATGACCGCAGCTCTGGATGTGATTGGAGGATTAGGCAGCGTTCCTAGCTTCCTTGTACAGAATGTGCGATATACTCGGAGCCCCCGGAGGAAACCAGAGCGGCCGCTGCTCCTCCTGGGGGTCCCATTCACAAGGGTCCCGTTTGTTACCTTTCATAGAAGCTGCGAACATACCACAGGGCGTGTACAAGGCGGGACGGCAGCTCTGGGCGGGACTGGAGCAGAACTATGACCGCAGCTCTGGGCGGGACTGGAGCAGAACTATGACCACAGCTCTGGTGGTGACTAGAGCAGGAATATGACCGCAGCTCTGGACATGACTGCAGCAGGACTATGGCCGCAGCTCTGGGCGTGACTGGAGCAGGACTATGACCGCAGCTCTGGATGTGACTGGAGCAGGACTATGACCGCAGCTCTGGGCGTGACAGGAGCAGAACTATGACCACAGCTCTGGTGGTGACTAGAGCAGGAACATGACCGCAGCTCTGGTGGTGACTAGAGCAGGAATATGACCGCAGCTCTGGGCGTGACTGAAGCAGGACTATGACCGCAGCTCTGGAACTGACTGGAGCAGGACTATGTCCTCAGCTCTGGGCGTGACTGGAGCAGGACTATGTCCTCAGCTCTGGGTGTGACTGGAGCAGGACTATGACCGCAGCTCTGGAACTGACTGGAGCAGGACTATGACTGTGACTGGAGCTGGACTATGACCGCAGCTCTGGGCGTGACTGGAGCAGGACTATGATCGCAGCTCTGGGCGTGACTGGAGCAGGACTATGACCGCAGCTCTGATCGTGACTGGAGCAGGACTATGACCGCAGCTCTAGAACTGACTGGAGCAGGACTATGACCGCAGCTCTGGAACTGACTGGAGAAGGACTATGACCGCAGCTCTGGGCGTGACTGGAGCCGGACCGTGACCGCAGCTCTGGGCGCGACTGGAGCCGGACCGTGACCGCAGCTCTGGGCGTGACTGGAGCCGGACCGTGACCGCAGCTCTGGGCGCGACTGGAGCCGGACCGTGACCGCAGCTCTGGGCGCGACTGGAGCCGGACCGTGACCGCAGCTCTGGGCGCGACTGGAGCCGGACTGTGACCGCAGCTCTGGACGTGACTGGAGCCGGACCGTGACCGCAGCTCTGGGCGTGACTGGAGCCGGACCGTGACCGCAGCTCTGGGCGTGACTGGAGCCGGACCGTGACCGCAGCTCTGGGCGTGACTGGAGCCGGACCGTGACCGCAGCTCTGGGCGTGACTGGAGCCGGACCGTGACCGCAGCTCTGGGCGTGACTGGAGCCGGACCGTGACCGCAGCTCTGGGCGTGACTGGAGCCGGACCGTGACCGCAGCTCTGGGCGTGACTGGAGCCGGACCGTGACCGCAGCTCTGGGCGTGACTGGAGCCGGACCGTGACCGCAGCTCTGGGCGTGACTGGAGCCGGACCGTGACCGCAGCTCTGGGCGTGACTGGAGCCGGACCGTGACCGCAGCTCTGGACGAGACTGGAGCCGGACCGTGACCGCAGCTCTGGACGTGACTGGAGCCGGATTATGACCGCAGCTCTGGGCGTGACTGGAGCAGGACTATGACCGCAGCTCTGGAAGTGACTGGAGCAGGACTATGACCGCAGCTCTGGAAGTGACTGGAGCAGGACTATGACCGCAGCTCTGGGCATGACTGGAGCAGGACTGTGACCGCAGCTCTGGACGTGACTGGAGCCGGACTGTGACCGCAGCTCTGGACGTGACTGGAGCCGGACTGTGACCGCAGCTCTGGACGTGACTGGAGCCGGACTGTGACCGCAGCTCTGGACGTGACTGGAGCAGGACTATGACCGCAGCTCTGGACGTGACTGGAGCAGGACTATGACCGCAGCTCTGGACGTGACTGGAGCAGGACTATGACTGCAGCTCTGGACGTGACTGGAGCAGGACTATGACCGCAGCTCTGGACGTGACTGGAGCAGGACTATGACCGCAGCTCTGGACGTGACTGGAGCAGGACTATGACCGCAGCTCTGGACGTGACTGGAGCAGGACTATGACTGCAGCTCTGGACGTGACTGGAGCAGGACTATGACCGCAGCTCTGGACGTGACTGGAGCAGGACTATGACCGCAGCTCTGGACGTGACTGGAGCAGGACTATGACAGCAGCTCTGAAAGTGACTGGAGCCGGACTATGACAGCAGCTCTGGAAGTGACTGGAGCAGGACTATGACCGCAGCTCTGGAAGTGACTGGAGCAGGACTATGACCGCAGCTCTGGAAGTGACTGGAGCCAGACTATGACCGCACCTCTGGATGTGACTGGAGCCGGACTGTGACCGCAGCTCTGGGCGTGACTGGAGCCGGACTGTGACCGCAGCTCTGGGCGTGACTGGAGCCGGACTGTGACCGCAGCTCTGGGCGTGACTGGAGCCGGACTGTGACCGCAGCTCTGGGCGTGACTGGAGCCGGACTGTGACCGCAGCTCTGGGCGTGACTGGAGCCAGACTGTGACCGCAGCTCTGGGCGTGACTGGAGCCGGACTGTGACCGCAGCTCTGGGCATGACTGGAGCCGGACTGTGACCGCAGCTCTGGGCGTGACTGGAGCCGGACTGTGACCGCAGCTCTGGGCGTGACTGGAGCCGGACTGTGACCGCAGCTCTGGGCGTGACTGGAGCCGGACTGTGACCGCAGCTCTGGGCGTGACTGGAGCCGGACTGTGACCGCAGCTCTGGGCGTGACTGGAGCCGGACTGTGACCGCAGCTCTGGGCGTGACTGGAGCCGGACTGTGACCGCAGCTCTGGGCGTGACTGGAGCCGGACTGTGACCGCAGCTCTGGGCGTGACTGGAGCCGGACTGTGACCGCAGCTCTGGGCGTGACTGGAGCCGGACTGTGACCGCAGCTCTGGGCGTGACTGGAGCCGGACTGTGACCGCAGCTCTGGACGTGACTGGAGCCGGACTGTGATCGCAGCTCTGGGCGTGACTGGAGCCGGACTGTGACCGCAGCTCTGGGCGTGAATTGAGCAGGACTGTGACCGCAGCTCTGGATGTGACTGGAGCAGGACTGTGACCGCAGCTCTGGATGTGACTGGAGCAGGACTATGACCACAGCTCTGGATGTGATTGGAGCAGGACTATGACTGTGACTGGAGCCGAACTATGACCGCAGCTCTGGAAGGCATTGGAGCAGGAGTATGACTGTGACTGGAGCCGGACTGTGACCGCAGCTCTGGATGTGATTGGAGCAGGACTATGACTGTGACTGGAGCCGGACTATGACCGCAGCTCTGGATGTGATTGGAGCAGGAGTATGACTGTGACTGGAGCCGGACTATGACCGCAGCTCTGGATGTGATTGGAGCAGGAGTATGACTGTGACTGGAGCCGGACTGTGACCGCAGCTCTGGATGTGACTGGAGCCGGACTATGACCGCAGCTCTGGATGTGATTGGAGCAGGACTATGACTGTGACTGGAGCCGGACTATGACCGCAGCTCTGGATGTGACTGGAGCAGGAGTATGACCGCAGCTCTGGATGTGACTGGAGCCGGACTATGACCACAGCTCTGGATGTGAGTGGAGCAGGACTATGACCACAGCTCTGGATGTGAGTGGAGCAGGATTATGTCCGCAGCTCTGGATGTGACTGGAGCCGGACTATGACCACAGCTCTGGATGTGACTGGAGCCGGACTGTGACCGCAGCTCTGGATGTGACTGGAGCAGGACTATGTCCGCAGCTCTGGATGTGATTGGAGCAGGACTATGTCCGCAGCTCTGGATGTGATTGGAGCAGGAGTATGACTGTGACTGGAGCCGGACTGTGACCGCAGCTCTGGATGTGAGTGGAGTACAAAGACTGGAGGCAGCAGTGGGATTATTCTGTGTGGCCCCTGCACAAGGTTCTCCCTGTCTAATCTGGGGGCCCCTCCTCTCTCAGACCCCAAGAAGCACAGCCGAGACGTGTGTGACATGACAGACTGTATTGACCGCAGCACAATCTCTGGCACGTTGTGGTCACTGGGGCTCCGCCATTGCCATGCTCCTCAGCGCCTCCTCCTGGAAGCTCATAAGCTGGTAGCCGGGCTCCTCGGTCAGGTTCTCGGCCCCCAGGGAGCGGTAGAGGCCGACGGCCGGACTGTTCCACTTCAGCACGGAGAGGTGGATCTGCGAGCAGCCGCACGTCACGCCTTCCTGAAACGCCACAGGGAAGAGGTCAGCGGAGGAGGACGGCCGAGGACCGGCCCCCGGAGGACCGCTACTCACCTGCGCCACTTTCATCATCAGCCGCCTTCCCAAACCGCGACCTGTCCGAGAGAAAAGTCAGTCATCCGTGCCGACTAGTCACTGACTAACACACCGCCCCCTGCCTACTGACCTCTGAACTGCGGGGAGACGTAGAGGTCCTCCAGGTGAAGCGTACGGCCCGTCCAGCTGCTGTAACTGTTCGCAAACAAGGCGTAACCGGCGAAGGGCACCCCTGAAATAATGTACATGGTCATGTGACACACAGCGTATCGTGACGCCCCTCTGACTGCCCCCCGAAGAGGACGCCGCCGCAACACCAAAACACAGGGTCACAGAGGGGGCCACGTCTCCTGCCCCGGGGAGATCATCACCCCGCAGACCCCGCCACGTCTCCTGCCCCGGGGAGATCATCACCTCGCAGACCCCACCACGTCTCCTGCCCCGGGGAGATCATCACCCCGCAGACCCCGCCACGTCTCCTGCCCCGGGGAGATCATCACCCCGCTGACCCCGCCACGTCTCCTGCCCCGGGGAGAGCATCACCCCGCAGACCCCGCCACGTCTCCTGCCCCGGGGAGATCATCACCCCGCAGACCCCGCCACGTCTCCTGCCCCGGGGAGATCATCACCCCGCAGACCCTGCCACGTCTCCTGCCCCGGGGAGATCATCACCCCGCAGACCCTGCCACGTCTCCTGCCCCGGGGAGATCATCACCCCGCAGACCCTGCCACGTCTCCTGCCCCGGGGAGATCATCACCATGCAGACCCGACCATGTCTCCTGCCCCGGGGAGATCATCACCCCGCAGACCCTGCCACGTCTCCTGCCCCGGGGAGAGCATCACCCCGCAGACCCCGCCACGTCTCCTGCCCTGGGAAGATCATCACCCCGCAGACCCCGCCACGTCTCCTGCCCCGGGGAGATCATCACCATGCAGACCCGACCACGTCTCCTGCCCCGGGGAGATCATCACCCCGCAGACCCCGCCACGTCTCCTGCCCCGGGGAGATCATCACCCCGCAGACCCGACCACGTCTCCTGCCCCGGGGAGATCATCACCCCGCAGACCCCGCCACGTCTCCTGCCCCGGGGAGATCATCACCCCGCAGACCCGACCACGTCTCCTGCCCCGGGGAGATCATCACCCCGCAGACCCGACCACGTCTCCTGCCCCGGGGAGATCATCACCCTGCTGACCCCGCCACGTCTCCTGCCCCGGGGAGATCATCACCCCGCAGACCCCGCCACGTCTCCTGCCCCGGGGAGATCATCACCCCGCAGACCCTGCCACGTCTCCTGCCCCGGGGAGATCATCACTATGCAGACCCAACCACGTCTCCTGCCCCGGGGAGATCATCACCCCACAGACCCGACCACGTCTCCTGCCCCGGGGAGATCATCACCCCACAGACCCGACCACGTCTCCTGCCCCGGGGAGATCATCACCCCGCAGACCCCGCCACGTCTCCTGCCCCGGGGAGATCATCACCCCGCAGACCCTGCCACGTTTTCTGCCCTGTGGAGATCATCACCCCGTAGACCCGACCACGTCTCCTGCCCCGGGGAGATCATCACCCCGCAGACCCCGCCACGTCTCCTGCCCCGGGGAGATCATCACCCCGCAGACCCCGCCACGTTTTCTGCCCTGTGGAGATCATCACCCCGCAGACCCGACCACGTCTCCTGCCCCGGGGAGATCATCACCCCGCAGACCCCGCCACGTCTCCTGCCCCGGGGAGATCATCACCCCGCAGACCCCGCCACGTTTTCTGCCCTGGGGAGATCATCACCCCGCAGACCCCGCCACGTTTTCTGCCCTGGGGAGATCATCACCCTGCAGACCTCTCCACCACCTCCAGCCCCCCAAAACATACAGCACCACCGGCACATATGATGCAGCCCTGAAGGCGTGACCCCCCGCGGGCAGCACCGGCCGTCGCAGTAGGTTTGGTTGCCTACTAAAACACCATCTTGTTTTCTCCAGAATCTTATGTGGCTATCGGCCATTTCACCAGCGAGGAGCAGAGGAGTCACCAACGACCGCCGACGTCCCCCGCCACAACGGACAGCGCCCACTTACCGCTGGCGCTTTTCTCGGCCTCTGATAGTTCTGCGACTACACAACGAAACCACGGCGTCTCCCCGAATCCATCGCTGCGCAGCACTGCAACGAGAAGAGACAGCAATAATTATACTGCCCTCGCCGTCTCCTTCCCGCTGACCCCCCTCTGCACCGTCCCCCTCCTCCCCGCTGACTCCCCTAGACACCGTTCCCCTCCACCCCGCTGACCCCCCTCCACACCGTCCCCCTCCTACACTCTGAACCCCCTCCGCACTATCCCCATTTACCCCACAGAAACCCCTCCACACAGCCCCCCTCCTACCCACTGCCCCCCCTTCCCATTGATCCCTCCTCACCGCTGACAACCCTCAGCCTTGTCCCCTCCTCACCGCTGACCCCCACCCTCAGCCTTGTCCCTTCCTACCCACCGACCTCCCTCATCCTCGTACCCTCCAACCCGCTGACCCCCCCTTAGCCCCGTCCCCATCTCCCTGCTGACCCCCCCCCCTCAACCTCGTCTCCTCCACCCAGCTGACCCCCCCACCCTCAGCCTCTTCCCCTCCTCCCCGCTGACCACCCCAGCCTCGTCCCCTCCTCCCCGCTGACCACCCCAGCCTCGTCCCCTCCTCCCCGCTGACCACCTAAGCCTCGTCCCCTCCTCCCCGTTGAACCCCTCAGCCTCGTCCCCTCCTTCCCGCTGACCCCCTCAGCCTCGTCCCCTCCTCCCTACTGACCCCCCATGCTCGTCCCCTCCTCCCTGCTGATCCCCCCATCCTCATCCCCTCCTCCCTGCTGATCCCCCCATCCTCGTCCCATCACCCCTCAGCCTTATCCCCTCCCCCTGCTGACGCCTCCAGCCTCATTCCCTCCCCCCCCGCTGACCACCCCAGCCTCGTCCCCTCCCTCCTCCCCGCTGACCCCCCTCAGCCTCGTCCCCTCCCTCCCCACAGCCCTTCCCCATCAGTCTCGTCCCCTCCTCCCCGCTGACCCCCTCACCCTCGTTCCCTCCTCCCCGCTGACCCCCCTCACCCTCGTTCCCTCCTCCCCGCTGACCCCCTCACCCTCGTCCCCTCCTCCCTGCTGACCCCCTCACCCTCGTCCCCTCCTCCCTGCTTTTCCCCCTCACCCTCGTCCCCTCCTCCCTGCTTTTCCCCTCACCCTCGTCCCCTCCTCCCTGCTGTTCCCCTCACCCTCGTCCCCTCCTCCCTGCTGTTCCCCTCACCCTCGTCCCCTCCTCCCTGCTGTTCCCCTCACCCTCGTCCCCCTCACCCTCGTCCCCTCCTCCCTGCTGTTCCCCTCACCCACGTCCCCTCCTCCCTGCTGTTCCCCTCACCCACGTCCCCTCCTCCCTGCTGACCACCCCATCTCAGCCCCCCCTCCTCACCGCTGATGCCCTCAGCCTCGTCTCCTCCCCCTGCTGACCCCCCTCAGCCTCATCTCCCCGCTGACCCCCCCCCCCCTCGGCTTCATCTCCTCTTCGCTGCTGACCCCTCAGCCTCGTCCCCTCCTCCCCGATGACCCCCCTCATCCTCGTCCCCTACTCACCGCTGACCTCCCCTCAGCCTTGTCCCCTCCCCCCACTGATCCCTTTTTCAGGCTCGTCCCATCCCGCCCCAAGCCTCGTCCCCTCCTCCCCGCTAACCCCCCCTCAGCCTCATCCCCTCCTCCCTGTTGACCCCCTCAGCCTCACCCCCTCCTCACCACTGACCACCTCAGCCTCGCCCCCTCCTCACCGCTGACCACCTCAGCCTCGTACCCTCCCCCCCCCGCTGACCCACCCAGGCTCGTCCCCTCCCCCCTCATCCTTGTCTCCTCATCACCGATGACCCCCCCTCAGCCTTGTCCCCTACTCACCGCTGACCTCCCCTCAGCCTTGTCCCCTCCCCCCGCTGATCCCTTTTTCAGCCTCGTCCCGTCCCGCCTCAGCCTCGTCCCCTCCTACCCGTTGATCACCTCAGCCTCGCCCCCTCCTCACCGCTGACCACCCCCAGCCTCGTCCCCTCCCCCCTCATACTTGTCCCCTCCTCACCGCTGACGCCCCCCCTCAGCCTCGTCCCCTACTCACCACTGACCTCCCCTCAGCCTTGTCCCCTCCCCCCGCTGATTCCCCTTCAACCTTGTGCCCTCCCGCCTCAGCCTTGTCCCCTCCTCCCGCCTCCCGCTGACCCCCTCGTCTCCTACCCCCTGCTGACCCCCCGCGTCAGCCTCGACCCCCCCACCCTCAGCCTCATCCCCTCCTCACCGCTGACCCACCCCTCAGCCTCGTCTCCTCCTCCAAGCTGACCCCCCCTCAGCCTCGTTCCCTCCTCGCTGCTGACCCACCCTCAGCCTCATCCCCTCCTTCCCGATGACCACCTCAGCCACGTCCTCTCCTCCCCGCTGACCCCCTCGTCTCCTGCCCCCTGCTGACCCCCCGCGTCAGCCTCGACCCCCCGCGCCCTCAGCCTCAACCCCTCCTCACCGCTGACCCACCCCTCAGCCTCGTCCCCTCCTCCCCGCTCACTCCCTCGTCTCCTGCCCCCTGCTGACCCCCCGCGTCAGCCTCGACCCCCCCACCCTCAGCCTCATCCCCTCCTCACCGCTGACCCACCCCTCAGCCTCGTCTCCTCCTCCAAGCTGACCCCCCCTCAGTCTCGTTCCCTCCTCGCTGCTGACCCACCCTCAGCCTCATCCCCTCCTTCCCGATGACCACCTCAGCCTCGTCCCCTCCTCCCCGCTAACCACCCTCAGCCTCGTCCCCTCCTTCCCGCTGACCCCCTCAGCCTCGTTACCCTCCCCCCGCTGACCCACTCCTCAGCCTCGTCTCCTCCTCCAAGCTGACCCCCCCCCTCAGCCTCGTTCCCTCCTCGCTGCTGACCCACCCTCAGCCTCGTCCCCTCCTTCCCGCTGACCCACTCAGCCTCGTCACCCTCCTCCCCACTGACCCCCTAAGCCTCGTTTCCCGACCCATTGCCTCCCCCAGCCCCATCCGCTCCCCCCGCTGACCCACCCCTCAGCCTCGTCTCCTCCTCCAAGCTGATCCCCCCTCAGCCTTGTTCCCTCCTCGCTGCTGACCCACCCTCAGCCTCATCCCCTCCTTCCCGATGACCACCTCAGACTCGTCCCCTCCTCCCCGCTAACCACCCTCAGCCTCGTCCCCTCCTTCCCGCTAACCCCCTCAGCCTCGTCACCCTCCTCCCCGCTGACCCCCTCAGCCTCGTTTCCCGACCCATTGCCTCCCCCAACCCCGTCCCCTCCCCCCGCTGACCCTCCTCAGCCTCGTCCCCTCCTTCCCACTGACCCCCTCAGCCTCGTCACCCTCCTCCCCGCTGACCCCCTCAACCTCGTTTCCCGACCCATTGCCTCCCCCAGCCTCGTCACCCTCCTCCCCGCTGACCCCCCTCAGCCTCGTCACCCTCCTCCCCGCTGACCCCCCTCAGCCTCGTCACCCTCCTCCCCGCTGACCCCCCTCAGCCTCGTCACCCTCCTCCCCGCTGACCCCCCTCAGCCTCGTCACCCTCCTCCCCGCTGACCCCCCTCAGCCTCGTCACCCTCCTCCCCGCTGACCCCCCTCAGCCTCGTCACCCTCCTCCCCGCTGACCCCCCTCAGCCTCGTTTCCCGACTCGTTGCCTCCCCCAGCCTCGTTCCTCCCCCCCCCGCTGACCCCCCTCAGCCTCGTCCCCTCCTTCCCGCTGACCCCCTCAGCCTCATCATCCTCCTTCCCGCTGACCCCCTCAGCCTCGTCACCCTCCTCCCCGCTGACCCCCTCAGCCTCGTCACCCTCCTCCCCGCTGACCCCCTCCCCTCAGCCTTGTCCCCTGCTCCCTTATGACTCCCCCATCGTTGCCCCCCCAGCCCCCCCCCGTGACCCCCCCTCCAAGCCTCGTCCCCTCCCCCCTCATCCCCCCAGCCCGGTCCCCTCCTCATCGCTCACCTCCCCTCAGCCTCGTCCCCCTCCTCCCCGTGGCCCTTCTCTCTTAACCTCGCCCCCTTCTCCCCGCTAACCCCCCTCAGCCTCGTCCCCTCCTCCCTCCTGACCCCCCCTCGCATATTAGCCTTTTACTCCTAACAACCAATGAGGTTGAATCAGGCAACACAAACCAATCAGGTTGCTGGAATTGTGAATCAGAACCAATCAGGTTGCTAGAATTGCTCCATAGTACTGAGCTGATGAGTAAGAGGCTAATATGCCCCCCCCCCCCTCAGCCTCACCCCCTCCTCCCCGCTGACCCCCCTCACATCTCCCCCTCGTCTACTCCAACCTGCTTACCCCCCCCCCCCCCCGCATCAGCCGCGTCCCTTCCCCTCAGCCTCATCCCTTCCTCACTGGTGACCCCCTCAGACACGTCTCCCCCCCCCCTAGCCCTGTCCCCATCTTCCCGCTGACCCCCCTCAGCCTCGTCTCCTCCCAGCTGATCCCCCCCTCAGCCTCGTTCCCCCCTCCCCGCTGACCCCCCTTAGCCTCATTCCCTCCTCCCCGCTGACCCCCCTCAGCCTCGTTCCCTGCTCCCTGCTGACCCCCCATCCTCGTCCCATCCCCCCGCTGACCCCTCCAGCCTTATCCTCTCCCCCCGCTGACTCCCCCAGCCTTGTCCCCTCCCTCCTCACCGCTGACCCTCCTCAGCCTCGTCCCCTCCTCCCCGCTGATCCCCCCCAACCCTCAACCTCGTCCCCTCCTCCCCGCGGCTTTTTCCTGTCAGCCTCGCCCCCTTCTCCCCGCTGACCGCCTCTCAGTCATGACCCCTCCTCTCAGCCTCGTCCCCTCCTCCCCGCTGACCCCCATCAGCCTCATCCGCTCCTCCCGCTGACCCCCTCACCCTCGTCTCCTCGCCCCTGCTGACCCCCCCCCCCCAATGTCCCCTCCTCCCTGCTGACCCCCCCCCCCTCGCATATTAGCCTTTTACTCCTAACAACCAATGAGGTTGAATCAGGCAACACAAACAACCCATCAGGTTGCTGGAATTGCTCCATAGTACTGAGCTGATGAATAAGATGCTAATGTGCCCCCCCCTCTCAGCCTCGTCCCCTCCCCCCGCTGACCCCCCTCAGCCTCGTCTCCTCCCAGCTGATCCCCCCCTCAGCCTCGTTCCCCCCTCCCCGCTGACCCCCCTTAGCCTCATTCCCTCCTCCCCGCTGACCCCCCTCAGCCTCGTTCCCTGCTCCCTGCTGACCCCCCATCCTCGTCCCATCCCCCCGCTGACCCCTCCAGCCTTATCCTCTCCCCCCACTGACTCCCCCAGCCTTGTCCCCTCCCTCCTCACCGCTGACCCTCCTCAGCCTCGTCCCCTCCTCCCCGCTGATCCCCCCCAACCCTCAACCTCGTCCCCTCCTCCCCGCGGCTTTTTCCTGTCAGCCTCGCCCCCTTCTCCCCGCTGGCCCCCTCTCAGTCATGACCCCTCCTCTCCGCTGATTCCCCCTCAGCCTCGTCCCCTCCTCCCCGCTGACCCCCCTCAGCCTCATCCGCTCCTCCCGCTGACCCCCTCACCCTCGTCTCCTCGCCCCTGCTGACCCCCCCCCCATTGTCCCCTCCTCCCTGCTGACCCCCCCTCGCATATTAGCCTTTTACTCCTAACAACTAATGAGGTTGAATCAGGCAACACAAACAACCCATCAGGTTGCTGGAATTGCTCCATAGTACTGAGCTGATGAATAAGATGCTAATGTGCCCCCCCCTCTCAGCCTCGCCCCCTCCTCCCCGCTGACCCCCTCACCCTCGTCTCTTCCCCCCTGCTAACCCCCCCCCTCCCTGCTGACCCCCTCACCCACGTCTCCTCCCCCTGCTAACACCCCCTCAGCCTCGCCCACCTTCCCAGCCTCGTCCCCTCCTCCCCGCTGATTCCCCTTCAGCCTCGTCCCCTCCTTCCTGCCGACCCCCTCACCCACATCTACTCCCCCCTGCTAACCCCCCCTCAGCTTCGCTCCCCCAACATTAGCCTCATCCCCTCCTCCCTGCTGACCCCCTCACCCTCGTCTCCTCCCCCCTGCTGACTCCCCCATCTCAGCCTCGTCCCCCCCAGCCTCAACGCTTCCTCACCGCTGACCCCCTCAGCCTCATCTCCTCCCACCGATGACCCCTCCCTCAGCCTTGTCCCCATCTCCCGCTAACTCCCCCCTCAGCTTCATCACCTCCTCCCCACTGACCTCCTCTCCAGCCTTGTCCCCTCCTCCCTGCTGATCCCCCCTCAGCCTTGTCCCCTCCTCCCTGCTGATCCCCCCTCAGGTCTACTCCCCTCCTCCCCGCTGACCCCCCTCAGCCTAGTCCCCTCCTCCCCGCTGACCCCCCTCAGCCTAGTCCCCTCCTCCCCGCTGACCTCACCTCAGCCTAGTCCCTTCCCCCTGCTGACCCCCCCCTCTGCCTCGTCTCCCCCCGCTGCCTTCCCAGTCTCGTCCACTCCTCCCCATTGACCCCCTCCCCTCAGCCTTGCCACTCCTCCCCATTGACCCCCTCAGCCTCGTCCCCTCCTCCTGATGACCCCCTCCATCGCTGTCCCATCACCCCTCAGCCTTGTCCTCTCACCCTACTGACGCCCCCAGCCTCGTCCCCTCCTCCCCGCTGACACCCTTCCCAGCCTCGTCCCCTCCTCCCCGCGGACCCCCCCCCCTCAGCATCCTCCCCGCTGACCCCCTCCTCTCGCCCCCTCCTCCCCGCTGACCCCCTCACCCTCTCCCCTTCCTCCCCGCTGACCCCCCCTCAGCCTTGTCACCTCGTCCCCTGCTGACCCCCCCCCACTCTCGTCCCCTCCTCCCTGCTGACACCCCCCACTCTCGTCTCCTCCCCCCTGCTGACCCCCCCCTCTCTCTTCCCCTCCCCCCCTGCTGACCCCCCCCCACCCTCGTCTCCTCCCCCCTGCTGACCCCCCCTCTCTCTTCCCCTCCCCCCCTGCTGACCCCCCCACCCTCGTCTCCTCCCCCCTGCTGACACCCCCCCACTCTCGTCTCCTCCCCCCTGCTGACCCCCTCTCTCGTCTCCTCCCCCCTGCTGATCCCCCCTCGTCCCCGCTGACCCCCCCCTCTCGCCCCCTCCTCCCCGCTGACCCCCCCTCTCGCATATTAGCCATTTACTCCTAACAACCAATCAGGTTGAATCAGGCAGCACAAACAATTAATCAAGTTGCTGGAATTGCTCCATAGTGCTGAGCTGATGAGTAAGAGGCTAATGTGCCCACCTCTTAGTCTCGCCCCCTCCCCCTCCTCCCCCCCCCTCTTAGTCTCGCCCCCTCCCCCTCCTCCCCCCCCTCTTAGTCTCGCCCCCTCCCCCTCCTCCCCCCCCTCTTAGTCTCGCCCCCTCCTCCCCGCTGCCCCCCTCTTAGTCACGCCCCCCCTCTTAGTCTCGCCCCCTCCTCCTCCCCCCTCTTAGTCTCGCCCCCTCCTCTTAGTCTCGCCCCCTCCTCCCCGCTGCCCCCCTCTTAGTCTCGCCCCCTCCTCCCCGCTGCCCCCCTCTTAGTCTCGCCCCCTCCTCCCCGCTGCCCCCCCTCTTAGTCTCGCCCCCTCCCCCGCACCTTCCTCCGTCAGCGTGATGAAGCGGCTGATCCCCTCGTACTCCGCCAGCTCCTGGGGGCAGACGGAACACCCTGTTAGTCCGGGACTGTTATAACGCTATTACATTCGGGGGGGGGGGGGGGGGGGGGGGCGCATACCAGGATCATCCTCATGATATGGGGGGAGTCTCGGGGCTCGGCTGGCCGGATGGTACAGTCCATGCTGGGGGAGTACGGTGTATCAGTCACAACCGATGGTCCGGGATAGTCCCGCCTCTTCTCTGCTGTCCGGCTGGCAGAGGGTTAATCCTCTGGGTCACGTGCGGGGGGTGGGGCTACATGTGAGGACACTTTCAGCCGGTGACCCGCGGCTCCCTGCGACGCCGGCAGAGGGCGGCAGCGTCACCGACTACCGTGTCCCACGTGGGCCCTCTGGGGGGGAGGGGCATGTACCGGGCGTGTACCGTATCCCACACCTCCGGTATATACGGCACCCCCCCCGTACCGGGCATATTACTGTACCCCACACATCACATATATACCCCTCCCACATATATGGCCTGACTGCTGGATGAGGCCCTCAGTAGGCTGACAGGACCCCTCCATTCACGGGCCAATGGCTCCTTCATGCTACAACTCCTCCTGGCAGGGATGAATCCCCTTTAGGGAGAGACTCGATGGCGACGAGAGGCTGAAGGGGTTTGTAGCGAGTAACAGCGGCGCGCCCGAAAGAACGAACACCGCGCGATAACGGTGTACGGCGGTAATCATGGTACGGCGCCTGAGCCAATCACTGCGCGATAACGGTGTGCGGCGGCGGTAATCATGGTACGGCGCCCGAGCCAATCACTGCGCGATAACGGTGTGCGGCGGCGGTAATCATGGTACGGCGCCCGAGCCAATCACTGCGCGATAACGGTGTGACCCGGCGGTAATCATGGTACGGCGCCCGAGCCAATCACTGCGCGATAACGGTGTGCGGCGGCGGTAATCATGGTACGGCGCCCGAGCCAATCACTGCGCGATAACGGTGTGACCCGGCGGTAATCATGGTACGGCGCCCGAGCCAATCACTGCGCGATAACGGTGTGCGGCGGCGGTAATCATGGTACGGCGCCCGAAAGAACGAACACTGCGCGATAACGGTGTGAGCCGGCGGTAATCATGGTACGGCGTCTGAGCCAATCACTGCGCGATAACGGTGTGCGGCGGTAATCATGGTACGGCGTCTGAGCCAATCACTGCGCGATAACGGTGTGAGCCGGCGGTAATCATGGTACGGCGTCCGAGCCAATCACTGAGCGATAACAGTGTGAGCCGGCGGTAATCATGGTGCGGCGCCCGAGCCAATCACTGCGCGATAACGGCGTGCGCTGGCGGTAATCATGGTACGGCGTCTGAGCCAATCACTGCGCGATAACGGTGTGCGCCGGCGGTAATCATGGTACGGCGTCCGAGCCAATCACTGCGCGATAACGGTGTGCGGCGGCGGTAATCATGGTACGGCGCCCGAAAGAACGAACACTGCGCGATAACGGTGTGAGCCGGCGGTAATCATGGTACGGCGCCCGAGCCAATCACTGCACGATAACGGTGTGAGCCGGCGGTAATCATGGTACGGCGCCCGAGCCAATCACTGCGCGATAACGGTGTGAGCCGGCGGTAATCATGGTACGGCGCCTGAGCCAATCACTGCGCGATAACGGTGTGAGCCGGCGGTAATCATGGTACGGCGCCAGAGCCAATCACTGCGCGATAACGGTGTGAGCCGGCGGTAATCATGGTACGGCGCCCGAGCCAATCACTGTGCGATAACGGCGTGCGCCGGCGGTAATCATGGTACGGCGCCTGAACCAATCACTGTGCGATAACGGTGTGAGCCGGCGGTAATCATGGTACGGCGCCCGAGCCAATCATTGCGCGATAACGGTGTGAGCCGGCGGTAATCATGGTACGGCGCCCGAGCCAATCACTGCGCGATAACGGTGTGAGGCGGCGGTAATCATGGTACGGCGCCCGAAAGAACGAACACTGCGCGATAACGGTGTGAGCCGGCGGTAATCATGGTACGGCGCCCGAGCCAATCACTGCGAGATAACGGTGTACGGCGGCGGTAATCATGGTACGGCGCCTGAGCCAATCACTGCGCGATAACGGCGTGAGCCGGCGGTAATCATGGTACGGCGTCTGAGCCAATCACTGCGCGATAACGGCGTGCGCCGGCGGTAATCATGGTACGGCGCCTGAGCCAATCACTGCGCGATAACGGTGTGCGGCGGCGGTAATCATGGTACGGCGCCTGAGCCAATCACTGCGCGATAACGGTGTGCGGCGGTAATCATGGTACGGCGCCTGAACCAATCACTGTGCGATAACGGTGTGAGCCGGCGGTAATCATGGTACGGCGCCCGAGCCAATCACTGCGCGATAACGGTGTGCGGCGGTAATCATGGTACGGCGCCTGAACCAATCACTGTGCGATAACGGTGTGAGCCGGCGGTAATCATGGTACGGCGCCCGAGCCAATCACTGCGCGATAACGGTGTGAGCCGGCGGTAATCATGGTACGGCGCCCGAGCCAATCACTGCGCGATAACGGTGTGAGGCGGCGGTAATCATGGTACGGCGCCCGAAAGAACGAACACTGCGCGATAACGGTGTGAGCCGGCGGTAATCATGGTACGGCTCCCGAGCCAATCACTGCGCGATAACGGTGTGAGCCGGCGGTAATCATGGTACGGCGCCCGAGCCAATCACTGCGCGATAACGGTGTGCGGCGGTAATCATGGTACGGCGCCTGAACCAATCACTGTGCGATAACGGTGTGAGCCGGCGGTAATCATGGTACGGCGCCCGAGCCAATCACTGCGCGATAACGGTGTGAGCCGGCGGTAATCATGGTACGGCGCCTGAGCCAATCACTGCGCGATAACGGTGTGAGGCGACGGTAATCATGGTACGGCGCCCGAAAGAACGAACACTGCGCGATAACGGTGTGAGCCGGCGGTAATCATGGTACGGCGCCCGAGCCAATCACTGCACGATAACGGTGTGAGCCGGCGGTAATCATGGTACGGCGCCCGAGCCAATCACTGCGCGATAACGGTGTGAGCCGGCGGTAATCATGGTACGGCCCCTGAGCCAATCACTGCGAGATAACGGTGTGAGCCGGCGGTAATCATGGTACGGCGTCTGAGCCAATCACTGCGCGATAACGGCGTGCGCCGGCGGTAATCATGGTACGGCGTCTGAGCCAATCACTGTGCGAAAACGGCGTGCGCCGGCGGTTATCATGGTACGGCGCCTGAGCCAATCACTGCGCGATAACGGTGTGCGGCGGCGGTAATCATGGTACGGCGCCTGAGCCAATCACTGCACGATAACGGTGTGAGCCGGCGGTAATCATGGTACGGCGCCCGAAAGAACGAACACTGCGCGATAACGGTGTGAGCCGGCGGTAATCATGGTACGGCGCCCGAGCCAATCACTGCGCGATAACGGTGTGAGCCGGCGGTAATCATGGTACGGCGCCCGAGCCAATCACTGCGCGATAACGGTGTGCGGCGGTAATCATGGTACGGCGCCTGAACCAATCACTGTGCGATAACGGTGTGAGCCGGCGGTAATCATGGTACGGCGCCCGAGCCAATCACTGCGCGATAACGGTGTGAGCCGGCGGTAATCATGGTACGGCGCCCGAGCCAATCACTGCGCGATAACGGTGTGAGCCGGCGGTAATCATGGTACGGCGCCCGAGCCAATCACTGCGTGATAACGGTGTGCGCCGGCGGTAATCATGGTACGGCGCCCGAGCCAATCACTGCGCGATAACGGTGTGAGCCGGCGGTAATCATGGTACGGCGCCCGAGCCAATCACTGTGCGATAACGGTGTGAGCCGGCGGTAATCATGGTACGGCGCCCGAGCCAATCACTGCGCGATAACGGTGTGAGCCGGCGGTAATCATGGTACGGCGCCTGAGCCAATCACTGCGCGATAACGGCGTGAGCCGGCGGTAATCATGGTACGGCGCCTGAGCCAATCACTGCGCGATAACGGTGTGAGCCGGCGGTAATCATGGTACGGCCCCTGAGCCATTTACTGCGAGATAACGGTGTGAGCCGGCGGTAATCAGGGTACGGCGTCTGAGCCAATCACTGCGCGATAACGGTGTGAGCCGGCGGTAATCATGGTACGGCGCCTGAGCCAATCACTGCGCGATAACGGCGTGAGCCGGCGGTAATCATGGTACGGCGCCTGAGCCAATCACTGCGCGATAACGGCGTGAGACGGCGGTAATCATGGTACGGCGTCCGAGCCACTCACTGCGCGATAACGGCGTGAGCCGGCGGTAATCATGGTACGGCGCCCGAGCCAATCACTGCGCGATAACGGTGTGCGCCGGCGGTAAACATGGTATGGCGCCCGAGCCAATCACTGCGCGATAACGGTGTGAGCCGGCGGTAATCATGGTACGGCGCCTGAGCCAATCACTGCGCGATAACGGCGTGAGCCGGCGGTAATCATGGTACGGCGCCCGAGCCAATCACTGTGCGATAACGGTGTGAGCCGGCGGTAATCATGGTACGGCGTCTGAGCCAATCTCTGCGCGATAACGGCGTGAGCCGGCGGTAATCATAGTACGGCGCCTGAGCCAATCACTGTGCGATAACGGTGTGAGCCGGCGGTAATCATGGTACGGCGTCTGAGCCAATCACTGCGCGATAACGGTGTGCGCCGGCGGTAATCATGGCACGGCGTCTGAGCCAATCACTGCGCGATAACAGCGTGAGCCGGCGGTAATCATGGTACGGCGCCCGAGCCAATCACTGCGCGATAGCGGTGTGAGCCGGCGGTAATCATGGTACGGCGTCTGAGCCAATCACTGCGCGATAACGGTGTGAGCCGGCGGTAATCATAGTACGGCGCCCGAGCCAATCACTGTGCGATAACGGTGTGAGCCGGCGGTAATCATGGTACGGCGCCCGAGCCAATCACTGCGCGAGAACACTGTGAGCCGGCGGTAATCATGGTACGGCGGCCGAGCCAATCACTGCGCGATAACGGCGTGCGCCGGCGGTAATCATGGTACGGCACCCGAGCCAATCACTGCGCGGTACCGGTGTGAGCCGGCGGTAATCATGGTACGGCGCCTGAGCCAATCAGTGCGCGATAACGGTGTGAGCCGGCGGTAATCATGGTACGGCGCCTGAGCCAATCACTGCGCGATAACGGTGTGAGCCGGCGGTAATCATGGTACGGCGCCCGAGCCAATCACTGCGCGATACCGGTGTGAGCCGGCGGTTATCATGGTACGGCGCCTGAGCCAATCACTGTGCAATAACGGCGTGAGCCGGCGGTAATCATGGTACGGCGCCCGAGCCAATCACTGCGCGATAGCGGTGTGAGCCGGCGGTAATCATGGTATGGCGCCCGAGCCAATCACTGCGCGATAACAGTGTAAGCCGGCGGTAATCATAGTACGGCGCCCGAGCCAATCACTGTGCGATAACGGTGTGAGCCGGCGGTAATCATGGTACGGCGCCCGAGCCAATCACTGCGCGAGAACACTGTGAGCCGGCGGTAATCATGGTACGGCGGCCGAGCCAATCACTGCGCGATAACGGCGTGCGCCGGCGGTAATCATGGTACGGCACCCGAGCCAATCACTGCGCGGTACCGGTGTGAGCCGGCGGTAATCATGGTACGGCGCCTGAGCCAATCAGTGCGCGATAACGGTGTGAGCCGGCGGTAATCATGGTACGGCGCCTGAGCCAATCACTGCGCGATAACGGTGTGAGCCGGCGGTAATCATGGTACGGCGCCCGAGCCAATCACTGCGCGATACCGGTGTGAGCCGGCGGTTATCATGGTACGGCGCCTGAGCCAATCACTGCGCGATAATGGCGTGAGCCGGCGGTAATCATGGTACGGCGTCTGAGCCAATCACTGCGCGATAACGGTGTGCGGCGGTAATCATGGTACGTCGTCTGAGCCAATCACTGCGCGATAACGGTGTGAGCCGGCGGTAATCATGGCACGGCGCCCGAGCCAATCACTGCGCGATAACGGTGTGAGCCGGCGGTAATCATGGTACGGCGTCTGAGCCAATCACTGCGCGATAACGGTGTGAGCCGGCGGTAATCATGGTACGGCGCCCGAGCCAATCACTGCGCGATAACGGTGTGAGCCGGCGGTAATCATGGTACGGCGTCTGAGCCAATCACTGCGCGATAACGGTGTGAGCCGGCGGTAATCATGGTACGGCGCCCGAGCCAATCACTGCGCGATAACGGTGTGAGCCGGCGGTAATCATGGTACGGCGTCTGAGCCAATCACTGCGCGATAACGGTGTGAGCCGGCGGTAATCATGGTACGGCGTATTAGCCAATCACTGCGCGATAACGGTGTGAGCCGGCGGTAATCATGGTACGGCGCCTGAGCCAATCACTGTGCGATAACGGTGTGAGCCGGCGGTAATCATGGTACGGCGCCTGAGCCAATCACTGTGCGATAACGGTGTGAGCTGGCGGTAATCATGGTACGGCACCCGAGCCAATCACTGTGCGGTAATCATGGTACGGCGCCTGAGCCAATCACTGCGCGATAACGGTGTGAGCCGGCGGTAATAATGGTACGGAGCCCGAGCCAATCACTGCGCGATAACGGTGTGAGCCGGCGGTAATCATGGTACGGCGTCTGAGCCAATCACTGCGCGATAACGGCGTGAGCCGGCGGTAATCATGGTACGGCGTCTGAGCCAATCACTGCGCGATAACGGTGTGAGCCAGCGGTAATCATGGTACGGCGCCCAAGCCAATCACTGTGCGATAACGGTGTGCGCCGGCGGTAATCATGGTACGGCGTCTGAGCCAATCACTGCGCGATAACGGTGTGAGCCGGCGGTAATCATGGTACGGCGCCCGAAAGAACGAACACTGCGCGATAACGGTGTACGGCGGTAATCATGGTACGGCGCCCGAGCCAATCACTGCGCGATAACGGTGTGAGCCGGCGGTAATCATGGTACGGCGCCCGAGCCAATCACTGCGCGATAACGGTGTGAGCCGGCGGTAATCATGGTACGGCGCCCGAGCCAATCACTGTGCGATAAAGGTGTGAGCCGGCGGTAATCATGATACGGCACCCGAGCCAATCACTGTGCGATAACGGTGTGAGCCGGCGGTAATCATGGTACGGCGTCTGAGCCAATCACTGCGCGAGAACGGTGTGAGCCGGCGGTAATCATGGTACGGCGTCTGAGCCAATCACTGCGCGATAACGGTGTGAGCCGGCGGTAATCATGGTACGGCGCCTGAGCCAATCACTGCGCGATAATGGCGTGAGCCGGCGGTAATCATGGTACGGCGCCCGAGCCAATCACTGCGCGATAACGGCGTGAGCCGGCGGTAATCATGGTACGGCGCCCGAGCCAATCACTGCGCGATAACGGCGTGAGCCGGCGGTAATCATGGTACGGCGCCCGAGCCAATCACTGCGCGATAACGGCGTGAGCCGGCGGTAATCATGGTACGGCGCCCAAGCCAATCACTGCGCGATAACGGTGTGCGCCGGCGGTAATCATGGTACGGCGCCCGAGCCAATCACTGCGCGATAACGGTGTGAGCCGGCGGTAATCATGGTACGGCGCCCGAGCCAATCACTGCGCGATAACAGTGTGAGCCGGCGGTAATCATGGTACGGCGCCCGAGCCAATCACTGCGCGATAACGGTGTGAGCCGGCGGTAATCATGGTACGGCGCCCGAGCCAATCACTGCGCGATAACGGTGTGAGCCGGCGGTAATCATGGTACGGCGTCCGAGCCAATCACTGCGCGATAACGGTGTGAGCCGGCGGTAATCATGGTACGGCGCCTGAGCCAATCACTGCGCGATAACGGTGTGAGCCGGCGGTAATCATGGTACGGCGCCCGAGCCAATCACTGCGCGATAACGGTGTGAGCCGGCGGTAATCATGGGATGGCATCTAAGCCAATGACTGCGCGATAACGGTGTGGGGCGGCGATAATCATGGTACGGCGCCCGAGCCAATCACTGCGCGATAACGGCGTGAGCCGGCGGTAATCATGGTACGGCGCCCGAGCCAATCACTGCGCGATAACGGCGTGAGCCGGCGGTAATCATGGTACGGCGCCCAAGCCAATCACTGCGCGATAACGGTGTGCGCCGGCGGTAATCATGGTACGGCGCCCGAGCCAATCACTGCGCGATAACGGTGTGAGCCGGCGGTAATCATGGTACGGCGCCCGAGCCAATCACTGCGCGATAACGGTGTGAGCCGGCGGTAATCATGGTACGGCGCCCGAGCCAATCACTGTGCGATAACGGTGTGAGCCGGCGGTAATCATGGTACGGCGTCCCAGCCAATCACTGCGCGATAACGGTGTGAGCCGGCGGTAATCATGGTACGGCGCCCGAGCCAATCACTACACGATAACGGTGTGAGCCGGCGGTAATCATGGTACGGCGCCCGAGCCAATCACTGCGCGATAACGGTGTGAGCAGGCGGTAATCATGGTACGGCGCCCGAGCCAATCACTGCGCGATAACGGTGTGAGCAGGCGGTAATCATGGTACGGCGCCTGAGCCAATCACTGCGCGATAACGGTGTGAGCCGGCGGTAATCATGGTACGGCGTCCGAGCCAATCACTGCGCGATAACGGTGTGAGCCGGCGGTAATCATGGTACGGCGTCCTAGCCAATCACTGCGCGATAACGGTGTGAGCCGGCGGTAATCATGGTACGGCGCCTGAGCCTATCACTGCGCGATAACGGTGTGAGCCGGCGGTAATCATGGTACGGCGCCCGAGCCAATCACTGCGCGATAACGGTGTGAGCCGGCGGTAATCATGGGATGGCGTCTAAGCCAATGACTGCGCGATAACGGTGTGGGGCGGCGATAAGCATGGTACGGCGTCTGAGCCAATCACTGCGCGATAACGGTGTGAGCCGGCGGTAATCATGGTACGGCGTCCGAGCCAATCACTGTGCGATAACGGTGTGAGCCGGCGGTAATCATGGTACGGCGC
Source organism: Eleutherodactylus coqui (assembly GCA_035609135.1). Lineage (NCBI taxonomy): Eukaryota > Metazoa > Chordata > Amphibia > Anura > Eleutherodactylidae > Eleutherodactylus > Eleutherodactylus coqui. The sequence continues at coordinate 332,256,721 of CM069406.1, read as the reverse complement.
CCGAGCCAATCACTGCGCGATAACAGTGTGAGCCGGCGGTAATCATGGTACGGCGCCCGAGCCAATCACTGCGCGATAACGGTGTGAGCCGGCGGTAATCATGGTACGGCGCCCGAGCCAATCACTGCGCGATAACAGTGTGAGCCGGCGGTAATCATGGTACGGCGCCCGAAAGAACCAAACACTGCGCGATAACGGTGTAAGCCGGTGGTAATCATGGTACGGCGCCCGAGCCAATCACTGCGCGATAACAGTGTGAGCCGGCGGTAATCATGGTACGGCGCCCGAGCCAATCACTGCGCGATAACGGTGTGAGCCGGCGGTAATCATGGTACGGCGCCCGAGCCAATCACTGCGCGATAACGGCGTGCGCCGGCGGTAATCATGGTACGGCACCCGAAAGAACCAAACACTGCGCGATAACGGTGTAAGCCGGTGGTAATCATGGTACGGCGCCCGAGCCAATCACTGCGCGATAACAGTGTGAGCCGGCGGTAATCATGGTACGGCGCCCGAGCCAATCACTGCGCGATAACGGTGTGAGCCGGCGGTAATCATGGTACGGCGCCCGAGCCAAACACTGCACGATAACGGTGTGAGCCGGCGGTAATCATGGTACGGCGCCCGAGCCAATCACTGCGCGATAACGGTGTGAGCCGGCGGTAATCATGGTACGGCGCCCGAGCCAATCACTGCGCGATAACGGCGTGAGCCGGCGGTAATCATGGTACGGCGCCTGAGCCAATCACTGAGCGATAACGGTGTGAGCCGGCGGTAATCATGGTACGGCGTCTGAGCCAATCACTGCGCGATAACGGCGTGAGCCGGCGGTAATCATGGTACGGCGCCTGAGCCAATCACTGCGCGATAACGGCGTGAGCCGGCGGTAATCATGGTACGGCGTCTGAGCCAATCACTGTGCGATAACGGCGTTAGCCGGCGGTAATCATGGTACGGCGCCCGAGCCAATCACTGCGCGATAACGGTGTGAGCCGGCGGTAATCATGGTACGGCGTCTGAGCCAATCACTGTGCTATAACGGCGTTAGCCGGCGGTAATCATGGTACGGCGCCCGAGCCAATCACTGCGCGATAACGGTGTGAGCCGGCGGTAATCATGGTACGGTGCCCGAGCCAATCACTGTGCGATAACGGCGTGAGCCGGCGGTAGTCATGGTACGGCGTCTGAGCCAATCACTGCGCGATAACGGTGTGAGCCGGCGGTAATCATGGTACGGCGTCTGAGCCAATCACTGCGCGATAACGGCGTGAGCCGGCGGTAGTCATGGTACGGCGTCTGAGCCAATCACTGCGCGATAACGGTGTGAGCCGGCGGTAATCATGGTACGGCGTCTGAGCCAATCACTGCGCGATAACGGTGTGAGGCGGCAGTAATCATGGTACGGCGTCTGAGCCAACCACTGTGCTATAACGGCGTTAGCCGGCGGTAATCATGGTACGGCGCCCGAGCCAATCACTGCGCGATAACGGTGTGAGTCGGCGGTAATCATGGCACGGCGCCCGAGCCAATCACTGTGCGATAACGGCGTGAGCCGGCGGTAATCATGGTACGGCGCCCGAGCCAATCACTGCGCGATAACGGTGTGAGCCGGCGGTAATCATGGTACGGCACCCGAGCCAATCACTGTGCGATAATGGTGTGAGCCGGCGGTAATCATGGTACGGCACCCGAGCCAATCACTGAGCGATAACAGTGTGAGCCGGCGGTAATCATGGTACGGCACCCGAGCCAATCACTGCGCGATAACGGCGTGAGCCGGCGGTAATCATGGTACAGCGTCTGAGCCAATCACCGCGCGATAACGGTGTGAGGCGGCAGTAATCATGGTACGGCGTCTGAGCCAACCACTGTGCTATAACGGCGTTAGCCGGCGGTAATCATGGTACGGCGCCCGAGCCAATCACTGCGCGATAACGGTGTGAGTCGGCGGTAATCATGGCACGGCGCCCGAGCCAATCACTGTGCGATAACGGCGTGAGCCGGCGGTAATCATGGTACGGCATCTGAGCCAATCACTGCGCGATAACGGTGTGAGCCGGCGGTAATCATGGCACGGCGCCCGAGCCAATCACTGTGCGATAACGGCGTGAGCCGGCGGTAATCATGGTACGGCGCCCGAGCCAATCACTGCGCGATAACGGTGTGAGCCGGCGGTAATCATGGTACGGCACCCGAGCCAATCACTGTGCGATAACGGTGTGAGCCGGCGGTAATCATGGTACGGCACCCGAGCCAATCACTGAGCGATAACAGTGTGAGCCAGCGGTAATCATGGTACGGCACCCGAGCCAATCACTGCGCGATAACGGCGTGAGCCGGCGGTAATCATGGTACGGCGTCTGAGCCAATCACTGCGCGATAACGGTGTGCGGCGGTAATCATGGTACGGCGTCTGAGCCAATCACTGCGCGATAACGGTGTGAGCCGGCGGTAATCATGGCACGGCGCCCGAGCCAATCACTGCGCGATAACGGTGTGAGCCGGCGGTAATCATGGTACGGCGTCTGAGCCAATCACTGCGCGATAACGGTGTGAGCCGGCGGTAATCATGGCACGGCGCCCGAGCCAATCACTGCGCGATAACGGTGTGAGCCGGCGGTAATCATGGTACAGCGTCTGAGCCAATCACTGCGCGATAACGGTGTGAGCCGGCGGTAATCATGGTACGGCGCCCGAGCCAATCACTGCGCGATAACGGTGTGAGCCGGCGGTAATCATGGTACGGCGTCTGAGCCAATCACTGCGCGATAACGGTGTGAGCCGGCGGTAATCATGGTACGACACCCGAGCCAATCACTGCGCGATACCGGTGTGAGCCGGCGGTAATCATGGTACGGCGCCTGAGCCAATCACTGTGCGATAACGGTGTGAGCTGGCGGTAATCATGGTACGGCACCCGAGCCAATCACTGTGCGGTAATCATGGTACGGCGCCTGAGCCAATCACTGCGCGATAACGGTGTGAGCCGGCGGTAATCATGGTACGGCGCCCGAGCCAATCACTGCGCGATAACGGCGTGAGCTGGCGGTAATCATGGTACGGCGCCCGAGCCAATCACTGCGCGATAACGGTGTGCGCCGGCGGTAATCATGGTACGACGCCCGAGCCAATCACTGCGCGATACCGGTGTGAGCCGGCGGTAATCATGGTACGGCGTCTGAGCCAATCACTGCGCGATAACGGCGTGAGCCGGCGGTAATCATGGTACGGCGCCCAAGCCAATCACTGTGCGATAACGGTGTGCGCCGGCGGTAATCATGGTACGGCGTCTAAACCAATCACTGCGCGATAACGGTGTGAGCCGGCGGTAATCATGGTACGGTGCCCGAAAGAACGAACACTGCGCGATAACGGCGTGAGCCGGCGGTAATCATGGTACGGCGCCCGAGCCAATCACTGCGCGATAACGGTGTGAGCCGGCGGTAATCATGGTACGGCGCCCGAGCCAATCACTGCGCGATAACGGTGTGAGCCGGCGGTAATAATGGTACGGCGCCCGAGCCAATCACTGTGCGATAAAGGTGTGAGCCGGCGGTAGTCATGATACGGCACCCGAGCCAATCACTGTGCGATAACGGTGTGAGCCGGCGGTAATCATGGTACGGCACCCGAGCCAATCACTGCGCGAGAACGGTGTGAGCCGGCGGTAATCATGGTACGGCGTCTGAGCCAATCACTGCGCGATAACGGTGTGAGCCGGCGGTAATCATGGTACGGCGCCTGAGCCAATCACTGCGCGATAATGGCGTGAGCCGGCGGTAATCATGGTACGGCGCCCGAGCCAATCACTGCGCGATAACGGCGTGAGCCGGCGGTAATCATGGTACGGCGCCCGAGCCAATCACTGCGCGATAACGGCGTGAGCCGGCGGTAATCATGGTACGGCGCCCGAGCCAATCACTGCGCGATAACGGCGTGAGCCGGCGGTAATCATGGTACGGCGCCCAAGCCAATCACTGCGCGATAACGGTGTGCGCCGGCGGTAATCATGGTACGGCGCCCGAGCCAATCACTGCGCGATAACGGTGTGAGCCGGCGGTAATCATGGTACGGCGCCCGAGCCAATCACTGCGCGATAACAGTGTGAGCCGGCGGTAATCATGGTACGGCGCCCGAGCCAATCACTGCGCGATAACAGTGTGAGCCGGCGGTAATCATGGTACGGCGCCCGAGCCAATCACTGCGCGATAACGGTGTGAGCCGGCGGTAATCATGGTACGGCGCCCGAGCCAATCACTGTGCGATAACGGTGTGAGCCGGCGGTAATCATGGTACGGCGTCCGAGCCAATCACTGCGCGATAACGGTGTGAGCCGGCGGTAATCATGGTACGGCGTCCGAGCCAATCACTGCGCGATAACGGTGTGAGCCGGCGGTAATCATGGTACGGCGCCTGAGCCAATCACTGCGCGATAACGGTGTGAGCCGGCGGTAATCATGGTACGGCGCCCGAGCCAATCACTGCGCGATAACGGTGTGAGCCGGCGGTAATCATGGGATGGCATCTAAGCCAATGACTGCGCGATAACGGTGTGGGGCGGCGATAATCATGGTACGGCGCCCGAGCCAATCACTGCGCGATAACGGCGTGAGCCGGCGGTAATCATGGTACGGCGCCCGAGCCAATCACTGCGCGATAACGGCGTGAGCCGGCGGTAATCATGGTACGGCGCCCAAGCCAATCACTGCGCGATAACGGTGTGCGCCGGCGGTAATCATGGTACGGCGCCCGAGCCAATCACTGCGCGATAACGGTGTGAGCCGGCGGTAATCATGGTACGGCGCCCGAGCCAATCACTGCGCGATAACAGTGTGAGCCGGCGGTAATCATGGTACGGCGCCCGAGCCAATCACTGCGCGATAACGGTGTGAGCCAGCGGTAATCATGGTACGGCGTCCGAGCCAATCACTGCGCGATAACGGTGTGAGCCGGCGGTAATCATGGTACGGCGTCCTAGCCAATCACTGCGCGATAACGGTGTGAGCCGGCGGTAATCATGGTACGGCGCCTGAGCCAATCACTGCGCGATAACGGTGTGAGCCGGCGGTAATCATGGTACGGCGCCCGAGCCAATCACTGCGCGATAACGGTGTGAGCCGGCGGTAATCATGGTACGGCGCCGCAGCCAATCACTGCGCGATAACGGTGTGAGCCGGCGGTAATCATGGGATGGCGTCTAAGCCAATGACTGCGCGATAACGGTGTGGGGCGGCGATAATCATGGTACGGCGTCTGAGCCAATCACTGTGCGATAACGGTGTGAGCCGGCGGTAATCATGGTACGGCGCCTGAGCCAATCACTGCGCGATAACGGGGTGAGCCGGCGGTAATCATGGTACGGCGTCTGAGCCAATCACTGTGCGATAACGGTGTGAGCCGGCGGTAATCATGGTACGGCGTCCGAGCCAATCACTGTGCGATAACGGTGTGAGCCGGCGGTAATCATGGTACGGCGCCCGAAAGAACCAAACACTGCGCGATAACGGTGTAAGCCGGTGGTAATCATGGTACGGCGCCCGAGCCAATCACTGCGCGATAACAGTGTGAGCCGGCGGTAATCATGGTACGGCGCCCGAGCCAATCACTGCGCGATAACGGTGTAAGCCGGCGGTAATCATGGTACGGCGCCCGAGCCAATCACTGCGCGATAACGGCGTGCGCCGGCGGTAATCATGGTACGGCGCCCGAAAGAACCAAACACTGCGCGATAACGGTGTAAGCCGGTGGTAATCATGGTACGGCGCCCGAGCCAATCACTGCGCGATAACAGTGTGAGCCGGCGGTAATCATGGTACGGCGCCCGAGCCAATCACTGCGCGATAACGGTGTGAGCCGGCGGTAATCATGGTACGGCGCCCGAGCCAAACACTGCACGATAACGGTGTGAGCCGGCGGTAATCATGGTACGGCGCCCGAGCCAATCACTGCGCGATAACGGCGTGAGCCGGCGGTAATCATGGTACGGCGCCTGAGCCAATCACTGTGCGATAACGGTGTGAGCCGGCGGTAATCATGGTACGGCGTCTGAGCCAATCACTGCGCGATAACGGCGTGAGCCGGCGGTAATCATGGTACGGCGCCTGAACCAATCACTGCGCGATAACGGCGTGAGCCGGCGGTAATCATGGTACGGCGTCTGAGCCAATCACTGTGCGATAACGGCGTTAGCCGGCGGTAATCATGGTACGGCGCCCGAGCCAATCACTGCGCGATAACGGTGTGAGCCGGCGGTAATCATGGTACGGCGTCTGAGCCAATCACTGTGCTATAACGGCGTTAGCCGGCGGTAATCATGGTACGGCGCCCGAGCCAATCACTGCGCGATAACGGTGTGAGCCGGCGGTAATCATGGTACGGTGCCCGAGCCAATCACTGCGCGATAACGGTGTGAGCCGGCGGTAATCATGGTACGGCGTCTGAGCCAATCACTGCACGATAACGGTGTGAGCCGGCGGTAATCATGGTACGGCGTCTGAGCCAATCACTGCGCGATAACGGTGTGAGGCGGCAGTAATCATGGTACGGCGTCTGAGCCAACCACTGTGCTATAACGGCGTTAGCCGGCGGTAATCATGGTACGGCGCCCGAGCCAATCACTGCGCGATAACGGTGTGAGTCGGCGGTAATCATGGCACGGCGCCTGAGCCAATCACTGTGCGATAACGGCGTGAGCCGGCGGTAATCATGGTACGGCGCCTGAGCCAAACACTGCGCGATATCGGCGTGAGCCGGCGGTAATCATGGTACGGCATCTGAGCCAATCACTGCGCGGTAACGGTGTGAGCCGGCGGTAATCATGGTACGGCGTCTGAGCCAATCACTGCGCGATAACGGTGTGAGCCGGCGGTAATCATGGCACGGCGCCCGAGCCAATCACTGTGCGATAACGGCGTGAGCCGGCGGTAATCATGGTACGGCGCCCGAGCCAATCACTGCGCGATAACGGTGTGAGCCGGCGGTAATCATGGTACGGCACCCGAGCCAATCACTGTGCGATAACGGTGTGAGCCGGCGGTAATCATGGTACGGCACCCGAGCCAATCACTGAGCGATAACAGTGTGAGCCGGCGGTAATCATGGTACGGCACCCGAGCCAATCACTGCGCGATAACGGCGGGAGCCGGCGGTAATCATGGTACAGCGTCTGAGCCAATCACCGCGCGATAACGGTGTGAGGCGGCGGTAATCATGGTACGGCGTATTAGCCAATCACTATGCGATAACGGTGTGAGCCGGCGGTAATCAAGGTACAGCGCCTGAGCCAATCACTGCGAGATAACGGTGTACGGCGGCGGTAATCATGGTACGGCGCCCGAGCCAATCACTGTGCGATAACGGTGTGAGCCGGCGGTAATCATGGCACGGCGCCCGAGCCAATCACTGTGCGATAACGGCGTGAGCCGGCGGTAATCATGGTACGGCGTCTGAGCCAATCACTGCGCGATAACGGTGTGCGGCGGCGGTAATCATGGTACGGCGTCCGAGCCAATGACTGCGCGATAACGGTGTGAGCCGGCGGTAATCATGGTACGGCGCCTGAGCCAATCACTGCGCGATACCGGTGTGAGCCGGCGGTAATCATGGTACGGCGTCCGAGCCAATCACTGCGCAATAACGGTGTGAGCCGGCGGTAATCATGGTACGGCGCCTGAGCCAATCACTGCGCTATAATGGCGTGAGCCGGCGGTAATCATGGTACGGCGCCCGAGCCAATCACTGCGCGATAACGGCGTGAGCCGGCGGTAATCATGGTACGGCGCCCGAGCCAATCACTGTGCGATAACGGTGTGAGCCGGCGGTAATCATGGTACGGCGCCCGAGCCAATCACTGTGCGATAACGGTGTGAGGCGGCGGTAATCATGGTACGGGGCTGAGAAGTGTGGGAGCCCCACTGTGGACACTCACACATCTCAAAATGAAGAGGGGGTGAGGAGTGCGGGAGCCCCACTGCGGACACTCAGACATCTCAAGATGGAGGGGGTGAGGAGTGCGGGAGCCCCACTGTGGACACTCACACATCTCAAGATGGAGGGGGTGAGGAGTGCGGGAGCCCCACTGTGGACACTCACACATCTCAAGATAGAGGGGGGGTGAGGATTGCAGGAGCCCCACTGCAGACACTCACACATCTCAGGATAGAGAGGGGGTGAGGAGTGCGGGAGCCCCACTGCGGACACACACATCTGAAGATAGAGGGGGGGTGAGGAGTGCGGGAGCCCCACTGTGGACACACACACATCTCAATATAGAGGGGGGTGAGGAGTGCGGGAGCCCCACTGCGGACACACACATCTCAAGATGAAGGGGGGGTGAGGAGTGCGGGAGCCCCACTGCGGACACACACATCTCAAGATGGAGGGGGTGAGGAGTGCGGGAGCCCCACTGCAGACACTCACACATCTCAAGATGAAGGGGAGGTGAGGAGTGCGGGAGCCCCACTGCGGACACACACATCTCAAGATAGAGGGGGGGGGGTGAGGAGTGCGGGAGCCCCACTGTGGACACTCACACATCTCAATGTAGAGGGGGGTGAGGAGTGCGGGAGCCCCACTGTGGACACTCACACATCTCAAGATAGAGGGGGGGTGAGGATTGCGGGAGCCCCACTGCAGACACTCACACATCTCAGGATAGAGAGGGGGTATGGATTGCGGGAGTCCCACTGCAGACACTCACACATCTCAGGATAGAGAGGGGGTGAGGATTGCGGGAGCCCCACTGTGGACACACACATCTCCTGATGGAGGGGAGGTGAGTTGTGCGGAAGCCCCACTGCGGACACTCAGACATCTCAGATAGAGGGGGGGTGAGGTGTGCGGGAGCCCCACTGTGGACACTCACACATCTCAAGATAGAGGGGGGGTGAGGATTGCAGGAGCCCCTCTGCAGACACTCACACATCTCAGGATAGAGAGGGGGTGAGGAGTGTGGGAGCCCCACTGCAGACACACACATCTCAAGATAGAGGGGAGTGTGAGGAGTGCGGGAGCCCCACTGCGGACACTCACACATCTCTAGATGGATGGGGTAGGGGGAGAGCGGGAGCCCCACTGTGGACACACACATCTCATGATGGAGGGGAGGTGAGGAGTGCGGAAGCCCCACTGCAGACACTCACACATCTCAGGATAGAGAGGGAGTGAGGAGTGTGAGAGCCCCACTGCGGACACTCACATATCTCAAGATAGAGGGGGGTTGAGGAGTGTGGGAGCCTCACTGCACACACTCACACATCTCAAGGTAGACGGGGGTTGAGGAGTGCGAGAGCCCCACTGCAGACACTCACACATCTCAGGATAGAGAGGGGGTGAGGAGTGCGGGAGCCCCACTGTAGACACACACATCTCTAGATGGATGGGGGATGGGAAGAGCGGGAAACCCACTGCAGACACTCGCACATCTCAAGATAGAGAGGGGGTGAAGAGAGCGGGAGCCCCACTGTGGACAGTCGCATATCTCAAGATACAGGGGGTGTGAGGGGTGCGGGAGCCCCACTGTGGGCACTAACACATCTAAAGATAGAGGGGGGGGTGGGGATTGCGGGAGCCCCACTGTGGACACTCACACATCTCAAGATACAGGGGGGTGAGGAGTGCGGGAGCCCCCCTGTGGAAACTCACACATCTCAAGATGGAGGGGAGGTGAGGAGTGCGGGAGCCCCACTGCAGACATTCACGCATCTCAAGATAGAGAGGGGGTGAGGAGTGCAGGAGCCCCCCTGTGGACACTCACACATCTCAAGATTGAGGGGAGGTGAGGAGTGCGGAAGCCCCACTGCGGACACTCACACATCTCAAGATAGAGGGGAGGTGGGGAGTGCGGGAGCCCCACTACGGACACACACACATCTCAAGATTGAGGGGAGGTGGGGAGTGCGGGAGCCCCACTACGGACACACACACATCTCAAGATGGAGGAGTGTGGGAGCCCCACTGCAGACACTCACACATCTCAAGATAGAGAGGGAGTGAGGAGTGCGGGAGACCCACTGCGAACACACACACACACATCTCTAGATGGATGGGGGATGAGAAGAGCAGGAGCCCTACTGCGGGCACTCACATCTCATGATACAGGGGGGGGGGGGTGAGGAGTGCGGGAGCCCCACTGCAGACACTCACACATCTCTAGATGGATGGGGAATGAGTAGTGCAGGATCCCCATTGTGGACACTCACATCTCATGATAAACGGGGGTCAAGAAGTGCGGGAGCCCCACTGTGGACACTCACGCATCTCAAGATGAATGAGGGGAGGTGAGCAGTGCTGGAGCCCCACTGCGGTCACACACATCTCAAGATAGAGGGGGGGTGAGGAGTGCGGGAGCCCCACTGCGGACACACACACATCTCAAGATAGAGGGGGGGGTGAGGAGTGTGGGAGCCCCACTGCGGACACACACACATCTCAAGATAGAGGGGGGGTAAGGAGTGCGGGAGCCCCACTGCGGACACTCACACATCTCTAGATGGATGGGGGAGGATGAGAAAGGGAGCCCCACTGTGGACACACACATCTCATGATGGAGGGGAGGTGAGGAGTGCGGAAGCCCCACTGCAGACACTCACACATCTCAAGATAGAGGGGGGGTGAGGAGTGCGAGAGCCCCACTGCAGACACTCACACATCTCAGGATAGAGAGGGCGTGAGGAGTGCGGGAGCCCCACTGTAGACACACACATCTCTAGATGGATGAGGGATGGGAAGAGCGGGAGCCCCACTGCAGACACTGACACATCTCAAGATAGAGAGGGGGTGAGGAGAGCGGGAGCCCTACTGTGGACACTCGCACATCTCAAGATACAGGGGGTACAGGCAGCGACGTTTCAACCATTACTGGTCTTTATCAAGCATGCTTGATAAAGACCAGTAATGGTTGAAACGTCGCTGCCTGTACATTCTATTTTTATGGATTTGGAATAAAAAGGAATACTTTATTTTACATCTCGTTGTCTGCTGCGGATCTTCTTCATCTCTCAAGTTGGCAATATATAAAGGTTGGTCCACCTTTGCTGATCGGCTGTGCAGAGAATCCTTCCCCATCTGTGGATATTGAGAATAGTGCTGCGGGATCCCCCTTTATAAGATACAGGGGGTGTGAGGATTGCGGGAGCCCCACTGTGGACACACATCTCAAGATACAGGGGGGTGAGGAGTGCGGGAGCCCCCCTGTGGACACTCACACATCTCAAGATGGAGGGGAGGTGAGGAGTGCGGGAGCCCCACTGCAGACACTCACACATCTCAAGATAGAGAGGGGTGAGGAGTGCGACAGCACCGCTGCGGACACTCACACATCTCAAGATGGAGGAGTGTGGGAGCCCCACTGCAGACACTCACACATCTCAGGATAGAGAGGGGGTGAGGAGTGCGGGAGCTCCACTGCGGACACACACACACATCTCTAGATGGATGGGGGATGAGAAGAGCAGGAGCCCCACTGCGGACACTCACATCTCATGATAGAGGGGGGTGAGGAGTGCGGGAGCCCCACTGTGGAAACTCACACATCTCAAGATAGAGCAGGGGTGAGGAGTGCGGGAGGAGCCCCTCTGCGGACACTCACACATCTTAAGATAGAGAGGGGTGAGGAGGGTGGGAGCCCCACTGTGGACACTTACATCTCAAGGTGAAGAGGGGGGGGGGGGCGAGGAGTGCAGGAGCCTCACTACAGACACATACACAACTCTAGATGGAGGAAGGTGATGAGTACAGGAGCCCCACTGCAGACACTCACGTATCTCAAGATGGAGGTGGTGAGGTGTGCAGGAGCCCCACTGTGGACATTCACACACCTTAAAATAGAGGGAAGGGGGGTGAGGAGTGCAGGAGTCCCACTGTGGACACTCACACATCTCAAGGAGGGGGGGGGGGGGTAAGGAGTGCAGTAGGCCCACTGCGGACACTCACACATCTTAAGATGGAGGAGGGGGGTGAGGAGTGCAGGAGTCCCACTGTGGACACTCGCATATCCTAAGATGTAGGGGGGATGAGGAGAGTGGGAGCCCCACTGCAGACACTCGCACATCTCAAGATGAAGGCGGAGGGGGAGGAGTGCGGGAGCCCCACTGCGGACACACATATCTCAAGATAGGGGGAAGTGAGAAGTGCGGGAGCCCCAATGCGGACACTAACACATCTCAAGATAGACGGGAGGTGAGTAGTGCGGGAGCCCCACTGTGGACACTCACACATCTCAAGATAGAGGGGGGGTGAGGAGTGCAGGAGCCCCACTGTGGACACTCACACATCTCAAGATAGAGAGGGGTGAGGAGTGCAGGAGCCCCACTGCAGACACTCACACATCTCAAGATAGGCAGTGAGGAGTTCAGGAGCCCCATTGTGGACACTCACACATCTCAAGATAGAGAGGGGGTGAGGAGTGCGGGAGCCCCACTGTGGACACTCACACATCCCTAGATGGATGGGGGATGAGGAGAGCAGGAGCCCCACTGTGGACACTCACACATCTCAAGATGGAGGGGGTGAGGAGTGCGGGAGCGCCACTGTGGGCACTCGCACTTCAACATAGAGAGGGGTTGAGTAGTGCAGGAGCTCCACTGTGGACACTCATATCTCAAGATAGAGAGGGGGTGAGGAGTGCAGGAGCCCCACTGTGGAAACACACATCTCAAGATAGAGGGGGGGTGATGAGTGCGGGAGCCCCCCTGGACACCCACATCTCAAGATAGAGGAGGGGGTGAGGCATGCAGGAGCCCCACTGCGGACACACACATCTCAAGATAGAGCCCGAGTGAGGAGTGCGGGAACCCCACTGCAGACACTCACACATCTCAGGATAGAGAGGGGATGCGTAGTGCGGGAGCCCCACTGTGGACACTCACACATCTCAAGATACAGGGGTGGTGAGGAGTGCGGGAGCCCCACTGTGGACACACACATCACAAGATACAGGGGGGGGTGAGGAGTGCGGGAGCCCCCCTGTGGACACTCACACATCTCAAGATAGAGAGGGGTGAGGAGTGCGGCAGCCCCGCTGCGGACACTCACACATCTCAAGATGGAGGAGTGTGGGAGCCCCACTGCAGACACTCACACATCTCAGGATAGAGAGGGGGTGAGGCGTGCGGGAGCTCCACTGCGGACACACACACATATCTCTAGATGGATGGGGGATGAGAAGAGCAGGAGCCCCACTGCGGACACTCACATCTCATGATAGAGGGGGGTGAGGAGTGCGGGAGCCCCACTGCGGACACTCACACATCTCAAGAAGGAGGAGTGCGGGAGCCTCACTGTAGACACTCACACATCTCTAGATGGATGGGGGATGAGTAGTGCAGGATCCCCACTGTGGACACTCACATCTCATGATAAAGGGGGGTCGAGGAGTGCGGGAGCCCCACTGTTGACACTCACGCATCTCAAGATGAAGGAGGGGAGGTGAGGAGTGGTGAAGCACCACTGCGGACACACACATCTCAAGGAGAGGGGGGGCGAAGTAGTGCGGGAGCCCCACTGTGGAAACTCACACATCTCAAGATAGAGCAGGGGTGAGGAGTGCGGGAGGAGCCCCTCTGCGGACACTCACACATCTTAAGATAGAGAGGGTGTGAGGAGGGTGGGAGCCCCACTGTGGACACTCACATCTCAAGGTGAAGAGGGGGGGGGGCGAGGAGTGCAGGAGCCTCACTACAGACACGTACACAACTTTAGATGGAGAAAGGTGAGGACTGCAGGAGCCCCACTGCAGACACTCACGTATCTCAAGATGGAGGTGGTGAGGTGTGCAGGAGCCCCACTGTGGACACTCACACATCTTAAAATAGAGGGAAGGGGGGTGAGGAGTGCAGGAGTCCCAATGCGGACACTCACACATCTCAAGGAGGGGGGGGGTAAGGAGTGCAGTAGGCTCACTGCGGACACTCACACATCTTAAGATGGAGGAGGGAAGTGAGAAGTGCGTGAGCCCCAATGCGGACACTAACACATCTCAAGATAGACGGGAGGTGAGTAGTGCGGGAGCCCCACTGTGGACACTCACACATCCCTAGATGGATGGGGGATGAGGAGAGCGGGAGCCCCACTGTGGACACTCACACATCTCAAGATGGAGGGGGTGAGGAGTGCGGGAGCGCCACTGTGGGCACTCGCACTTCAACATAGAGAGGGGTTGAGTAGTGCAGGAGCTCCACTGTGGACACTCATATCTCAAGATAGAGAGGGGGTGAGGAGTGCGGGAGCCCCACTGTGGAAACTCACACATCTCAAGATAGAGGGGGGGTGAGGAGTGCGGGAGCCCCACTGGACACCCACATCTCAAGATAGAGGAGGGGGTGAGGCGTGCAGGAACCCCACTGCGGACACACACATCTCAAGATAGAGCCGGAGTGAGGAGTGCGGGAGCCCCACTGCGGACACTTACACATCTCAAAATGGAGGAGGGGGTAAGGCGTGCGGGAGCCCCACTGCAGACACTCACACATCTCAAAATAGAGGGCAGGGGGGTGAGGAGTGCAGGAGCCCCACTGTGGAAACTCACACATCTCAAGATAGAGAGGGGGTGGGTAGTGCGGGAGCCCCACTGCGGACAGTCACACATCTCAAGATAGAGCGGGGGTGAGGAGTGCGGGAGCCCCACTGTGGAAACTCACACATCTCAAGATAGAGGGGGGGTGAGGAGTGCGGGAGCCCCACTGGACACCCACATCTCAAGATAGAGGAGGGGGTGAGGCGTGCAGGAACCCCACTGCGGACACACACATCTCAAGATAGAGATGGAGTGAGGAGTGCGGGAGCCCCACTGCGGACACTTACACATCTCAAAATGGAGGAGGGGGTAAGGCGTGCGGGAGCCCCACTGCAGACACTCACACATCTCAAAATAGAGGGCAGGGGGGTGAGGAGTGCAGGAGCCCCACTGTGGAAACTCACACATCTCAAGATAGAGAGGGGGTGGGTAGTGCGGGAGCCCCACTGCGTACAGTCACACATCTCAAGATAGAGCGGGGGTGAGGAGTGCGGGAGCCCCACTGCAGACACTCACACATCTCAGGATAGAGAGGGGATGGGTAGTGCGGGAGCCCCACTGTGGACACTCACACATCTCAAGATACAGGGGGGGTGAGGAGTGCAGGAGCCCCACTGTGGACACACACATTACAAGATACAGGGGGGGTGAGGAGTGCGGGAGCCACCCTGTGGACACTCACACATCTGAAGATGGAGGGGAGGTGAGGAGTGCGGGAGCCCCACTGTTGACACTCATGCATCTCAAGATGAAGGAGGGGAGGTGACTGCGGACACACACATCTCAAGATAGAGGGGGGGTGAGGAGTGCGGGAGCCCCACTGCGGACACACACACATCTCAAGATAGAGGGGGGGTGAGGAGTGCGGGAGCCCCACTGCGGACACTCACGCATCTCTAGATGGATGGGGGAGGAGGAGAAAGGGAGCCCCACTGTGGACACACACATCTCATGATGGATGAGGGATGGGAAGAGCGGGAGCCCCACTGCAGACACTGACACATCTCAAGATAGAGAGGGGGTGAGGAGAGCGGGAGCCCTACTGTGGACACTCGCACATCTCAAGATACAGGGGGTACAGGCAGCGACGTTTCAACCATTACTGGTCTTTATCAAGCATGCTTGATAAAGACCAGTAATGGTTGAAACGTCGCTGCCTGTACATTCTATTTTTATGGATTTGGAATAAAAAGGAATACTTTATTTTACATCTCGTTGTCTGCTGCGGATCTTCTTCATCTCTCAAGTTGGCAATATATAAAGGTTGGTCCACCTTTGCTGATCGGCTGTGCAGAGAATCCTTCCCCATCTGTGGGTATTGAGAATAGTGCTGCGGGATCCCCCTTTATAAGATACAGGGGGTGTGAGGATTGCGGGAGCCCCACTGTGGACACACATCTCAAGATACAGGGGGGTGAGGAGTGCGGGAGCCCCCCTGTGGACACTCACACATCTCAAGATGGAGGGGAGGTGAGGAGTGCGGGAGCCCCACTGCAGACACTCACACATCTCAAGATAGAGGGGGGGTGAGGAGTGCGACAGCACCGCTGCGGACACTCACACATCTCAAGATGGAGGAGTGTGGGAGCCCCACTGCAGACACTCACACATCTCAGGATAGAGAGGGGGTGAGGAGTGCGGGAGCTCCACTGCGGACACACACACACACATCTCTAGATGGATGGGGGATGAGAAGAGCAGGAGCCCCACTGCGGACACTCACATCTCATGATAGAGGGGGGTGAGGAGTGCGGGAGCCCCACTGTGGAAACTCACACATCTCAAGATAGAGCAGGGGTGAGGAGTGCGGGAGGAGCCCCTCTGCGGACACTCACACATCTTAAGATAGAGAGGGGGTGAGGAGGGTGGGAGCCCCACTGTGGACACTTACATCTCAAGGTGAAGAGGGGGGGGGGGGGCGAGGAGTGCAGGAGCCTCACTACAGACACGTACACAACTCTAGATGGAGGAAGGTGATGAGTACAGGAGCCCCACTGCAGACACTCACGTATCTCAAGATGGAGGTGGTGAGGTGTGCAGGAGCCCCACTGTGGACATTCACACATCTTAAAATAGAGGGAAGGGGGGTGAGGAGTGCAGGAGTCCCACTGTGGACACTCACACATCTCAAGGAGGGGGGGGGGGGTAAGGAGTGCAGTAGGCCCACTGCGGACACTCACACATCTTAAGATGGAGGAGGGGGGTGAGGAGTGCAGGAGTCCCACTGTGGACACTCGCATATCCTAAGATGTAGGGGGGATGAGGAGAGTGGGAGCCCCACTGCAGACACTCGCACATCTCAAGATGAAGGCGGAGGGGGAGGAGTGCGGGAGCCCCACTGCGGACACACATATCTCAAGATAGGGGGAAGTGAGAAGTGCGGGAGCCCCAATGCGGACACTAACACATCTCAAGATAGACGGGAGGTGAGTAGTGCAGGAGCCCCACTGTGGACACTCACACAAGATAGAGAGGGGTGAGGAGTGCAGGAGCCCCATTGCAGACACTCACACATCTCAAGATAGGCAGTGAGGAGTGCAGGAGCCCCATTGTGGACACTCACACATCTCAAGATAGAGAGGGGGTGAGGAGTGCGGGAGCCCCACTGTGGACACTCACACATCTCAAGATAGAGAGGGGTGAGGAGTGCGGGAGCTCCACTGCGGACACACACACACATCTCTAGAAGGATGGGGGATGAGAAGAGCAGGAGCCCCACTGCGGACACTCACATCTCATGATAGAGGGGGGGTGAGGAGTGCGGGAGCCCCACTGCGGACACTCACACATCTCAAGAAGGAGGAGTGCGGGAGCCCCACTACAGACAATTACACATCTCTAGATGGATGGGGGATGAGTTGTGCAGGATCCCCACTGTGGACACTCACATCTCATGATAGAGGGGGGTGAGGAGTGCGGGAGCCCCACTGCGGACACTCACACATCTCAAGATGGAGGAGGGGGTAAGGCGTGCGGGAGCCCCACTGCGGACACACACATCTTAAGATAGAGGGGGGGTGAGGAGTGCGGGAGCCCAACTGCGGACACTCACACATCTCAAAATAGAGGGGGGGTTAGGAGTGCAGGAGCCCCACTGTGGACACTCACACATCTCAAGATAGAGGGGGGGGTGAGGAGTGCGGGAGCCTCACTGAAGACACTCTCACATCTCAAGATAGAGGGGGGTGAGGAGTGCGGGAGCCCCACTGTGGACACCCACACATTTCAAAATAGAAGGGGGGGTGAGGAGTGCTGGAGCCCCACTGTGGACACTCATATCCCCCGATGGAGGAGGGGGTGAGGCGTGTGGGAGCCTCACTGCGGACACACACATCTCAAGATAGGGGGGGTGAGGAGTGCGGGAGCCCCACTGTGGACACTCACATCTCAAGATAGAGGGGGGGTAAGGAGTGCGGGAGCCCCACTGCAGACACTCGCGCATCTCAAGGAGAAGAGGGGGTAAGGAGTGCAGGAGCACCACTGCGGACACTCACACATCTCAAGATAGAGGGAGGGTGGGTAGTACGAGAGCCCCACTGCGGACACTCACACATCTCAAAATAAAAAGGGGGGGGTAAGGAGTGCGGGAGCCCTACTGTGGACACACACATCTGAGGAAGGATGGGGGTAAGGAGTGCAGTAACCCCACTGCGGATTCACACATCTCAAGATAGAGGAGGTGGGGGTGAGGACTGCAGGAGCCCCACTGCGGACACTTACATCTAAAGATTAATGGGGGAGGAGTGCAGGAGCCCCACTGCGGACACACACACATCTTTAGACGGAGGGGAGGGGGGTGAGGAGAGCGGGAGCCCCACTGCGGACACTCACATCTCAAGATAGAAGGGGGGTGACTAGTGCGTGAGCCCCACTTCGGATGCTCACACATCTCAAGATAGAGAGGGGGTGGGTAGTGCGGGAGCCCCACTGTGGAGACTCACACATCCCTAGATGGATGGGGGAGGAGGAGAGCTGGAGCCCCACTGTGGACACTAACACATATCAAGATAGAGAGGGGGTGAGGAGTGCGGGAGCTCCACTGCGGACACACACATCTCAAGATAGAGGGGGGGGTGAGTAGTGCGGGAGCCCCACTGCGGACACTCACACATCCCTAGATGGATGGGGGATGAGGAGAGCGGGAGCCCCACTGTGGACACTCACACATCTCAAGATAGAGAGGGGGTGAGGAATGCGGGAGCCCCACTGCAGACACTCATGTATCTCAAGATGGAGGTGCTGAGGAGTGCAGGAGCCCCTCTGTGGGCACTCACACATCCTAAGATGGAAGGGGAAGGAGGAGAGTGGGAGCCGCACTACAGACACTGGCACATCTCAAGATAGAAGGGGGGTGAGTAGTGCGGGAGCCCCACTGCGGACACACATATCTCAAGATAGAAGGGGGGTGAGTAGTGCGGGAGCCCCACTACGGACACTCACACATCTCAAGATGGAGGATGGGGGGTGAGGAGTGCAGGAGCCCCACTGCGGACACTCACACATCTCGCATTTGCCCTGCCGTTATTTCCGCCTTCCCTTTTACCGAAATCGTCGAGTCTCAGCTAACTGACTCATCGGACCGCTCGTGTTCGCACCGTACTAGTATCGCAGATCTTTGATGAACGTTTTGTCCGCCCCGCCCGTATGACAGCTTTAATGGGTCATTCACATTTGTGTTTATAGAAAACATTGTTCCGTCACTGCGCTTCATTAATGTATATTTACATATCAGGAAAATGAAGCATCTGAGCGATAGATCCGGCGCAACTAATGCGCCATTAATGTGTACGAGAAATCGCCAGTCCTCGCCATAAAAGCACTTATCAATGAATCGCGTGCCAAGAGTTAACCCTGTCTGTCCTATGGATTAGTGAATACACTTTCGCCCGTGTTGTATGCGGGGGAGAACGCTGCACCCACGTAGCGCCATTTTCAGGATTAGGTCTCCGTATTGCGGTTTTCGCCCCTTTGAAAGCAGAAAAGCCGTATTTTCTAAGCCTAAATGCTCTCCGGCCGGGCTCTGGGTGTTGTGGGGTCATCACGGCCCTCGCCGCCCTTTGAAGGATGTCGTCTACAGGTACTAAAAGTAAGTAAGTAACGACACGACGTGAAAAACAAGACATTTATTACATCAACAAGGACAGCAAATGGGCTGCAAGCGGGTCATCGGCTATGGGAGGGATGGGTCACAAGTGCGGGGTCGGCGATGACCGAAGCAGGGGCCACTGCTGCGCTCTCCATCATGTGTATTCGCCTCTGAACGCTCCATCACAGGATCAGGGAAACGGGACATCCGGTGGGCGATTGAAGCTGGCATCAAGGAAGATAGTGAGGGTCCCCAGGGTGGTGAACGTGATGAAAGTCCAGAGAAAGAGGCGGTCGACCACCATGGCGACATACTGCCAGTCCTCCTTCAGCTGCCGGAGAGAGCATACCCAAGCCTTTAGTTATACCAATGCTACTCCCCCGTAATACGCTATATGATACTATTATTACTCCCCCATAAAGCGCTATGTGATACTATTAATACTCACCCATAAAGAACTATGTGATACTATTATTACTCCCCCGTAAAGCACTATGTGATACTATTAATACTCCCCCGTAAAGCGCTATATGATACTATTATTACACCCCCGTAAAGCGCCAGGTGATACTAGTATTCCTCCCCCGTAAAGTCCTAAGTGATACTAGTATTCCTCCCCCGTAAAGCGCTATGTGATAATATTATTACTTCCCCATAAAGCAGTAATACTATAATTACTCACCCATAAAGACCTATGTGATACTATTATAACTCCACCGTAAAGCGCTATGTGATACTATTATTAATCCCACGTAAAGCGCTATGTTATACTACTATTACTCCCCTCGTAAAGTGCTATGTGATACTATTATTACGTCCCCAGAAATCACTATATGATACTATTAGTACACCCCTGAAGAGCGCCAGGTGATATTATTACTCCCCTATAATGCGCTATGTGATACTATTATTACTTTCCCGTAAAGCGCCATGTGACACTATTATTACTCCCACGTAAAGCGCTATGTGATACTATTATTTCTCTCCCGTAAAGACCTATCTGATACTAATATTACACCCCCGTAAAACCCTCTCTGATACTATTATTACACCCCCGTAAAGCACTATGTGATACTATTATTACTCCCACGTAAAGAGCTATGTGATACTATTATTACTCCCACGTAAAGCGCTATGTGATACTATTATTACTCCCACGTAAAGCGCTATGTGATACTATTATTATTCCCCCATAAAGCGCTATGTGATACTATTATTACTCCCCCATAAAGCTCTATCTGATACTATTATTACTCCCCCATAAAGCTCTATCTGATACTATTATTACTCCCACATAAAGCGCAATGTGATACTATTATTACTCCCCCCTAAAGCGCTATCTGATACTATTATTACTGCCGTGAAAAGTGCTATGTGATACTATTATTACTGCCCCGTAAAGTAGTTTATAATACTATTACTTTCCCGTAACGCGCTATATGATACTAATATTACTCCCTCCTAAAGCGCTTTGTGATACTATTATTACTCCCCCGTAAAGTGCTATGTGATACTATTATTATGGCCCCAGAAAGCGTTATATGATACTATTAGTACACCCCCGTAAAGCGCCAGGTGATACTATTACTCCCATGTAATGCGCTATGTAATACAATTATTATTCCCCAGAAAAGTGCCGTGTGATACTATTATTTCTCTCCCGTAAAGACCTATATGATACCTTTAATTTCTCCCCCGTAAAGCGCTATATGATTCTATTATTACTCCCTTGTAAAGCGCTATGTGATACTATTATTACTCCCCTATAAAGCGCTATGTGATACTATTATTTCTCTCCCATAAAGCACTATGTGACACTATTATTACTACCCCGTAAAGACCTATGTGATACTATTATTACTCCCCTGTAAAGCGCTATATGATACTATTATTACTCCCTGTAAAGCTCTGTACGATTCTATTATTACTCCCCTGTAAAGCTCTATATGATACTATTATTACTCCCCCGTAAAGCGCTATATGATACTATTATTACTCCCCCGTAAAGCGCAATATGATATTATTATTACTCCCCCGTAAAGCGCTATATGATACTATTATTACTTCCCCGTAAAGCGCTATGTGATACTATTATTAATCCCCCATAAACTGCTATGTGATGCTATTATTACACCCCCAGAAAGCGCTCTATGATACTATTAGTACAGTAAAGCGCCTGGTGATATTATTACTCCCATGTAATGCGCTTTGTGATACAATTATTACTTCCCCGTAAAGCAGTATGTGATACTATTATTACTCCCCCGTAAAGCGCTATGTGATACTATTATTTCTTTCCCGTAAAGCGCTCTGTGACACTATTACTCCTCCCCATGTAAAGCATTATGATACTATTATTACTCCCACATAAAGGCCTAAGTGATACTATTATTACTCCCCTATAAAGCGCTATGTGATACTATTATTACTCCCCCGTAAAATGCTATATGATATTATTACTACCCCATAAAGAGCTATGTGATACTATTTTTACTCCCCCGTTAAGAGCTATATGATACTATTATTACTCCCCTATAAAGTGCTATAGGATACTATTATTACTCCCCCGTAAAGCGCAATGTGATACTATTATTACTCCCCCCTAAAGCGCTATCTGATACTATTATTACTGCCGTGAAAAGTGCTATGTGATACTATTATTACTGCCCCGTAAAGTAGTTTATAATACTATTACTTTCCCGTAACGCGCTATATGATACTAATATTACTCCCTCCTAAAGCGCTTTGTGATACTATTATTACTCCCCCGTAAAGTGCTATGTGATACTATTATTATGGCCCCAGAAAGCGTTATATGATACTATTAGTACACCCCCGTAAAGCGCCAGGTGATACTATTACTCCCATGTAATGCGCTATGTAATACAATTATTATTCCCCAGAAAAGTGCCGTGTGATACTATTATTTCTCTCCCGTAAAGACCTATATGATACCTTTAATTTCTCCCCCGTAAAGCGCTATACACTTATTACTCCCTTGTAAAGCGCTATGTGATACTATTATTACTCCCCTATAAAGCGCTATGTGATACTATTATTTCTCTCCCATAAAGCACTATGTGACACTATTATTACTACCCCGTAAAGACCTATGTGATACTATTATTACTCCCCTGTAAAGCGCTATATGATACTATTATTACTCCCTGTAAAGCTCTGTACGATTCTATTATTACTCCCCTGTAAAGCTCTATATGATACTATTATTACTCCCCCGTAAAGCGCTATATGATACTATTATTACTCCCCCGTAAAGCGCAATATGATATTATTATTACTCCCCCGTAAAGCGCTATATGATACTATTATTACTTCCCCGTAAAGCGCTATGTGATACTATTATTAATCCCCCATAAACTGCTATGTGATGCTATTATTACACCCCCAGAAAGCGCTCTATGATACTATTAGTACAGTAAAGCGCCTGGTGATATTATTACTCCCATGTAATGCGCTTTGTGATACAATTATTACTTCCCCGTAAAGCAGTATGTGATACTATTATTACTCCCCCGTAAAGCGCTATGTGATACTATTATTTCTTTCCCGTAAAGCGCTCTGTGACACTATTACTCCTCCCCATGTAAAGCATTATGATACTATTATTACTCCCACATAAAGGCCTAAGTGATACTATTATTACTCCCCTATAAAGCGCTATGTGATACTATTATTACTCCCCCGTAAAATGCTATATGATATTATTACTACCCCATAAAGAGCTATGTGATACTATTTTTACTCCCCCGTTAAGAGCTATATGATACTATTATTACTCCCCTATAAAGTGCTATAGGATACTATTATTACTCCCCCGTAAAGGGCTATGTGAAACTATTATTACTGCCCCGTAAAGCGCTATATGATACTATTATTACTCCATTGTAAAAAGCTATGCGAGACGATTATTACTCCCCCATAAATCTCTATGTGATATTAATACTGTCCCAAAAAGCGCTTTGTAATACTATTATTACTCCCCACTAAAGCATTATGTGATACTATTATTACTCACCCGTAAAGCGCTACATACTATTATTACTCTTCCATAAAGCGCTATGTGATACTATTATTACTACCCCGTAAAGAGCTATATAATACTATTTTACTTCCCCGTATAGAGCTATGTGATACTATTATTACTCCCCCATAAAGCGCTATATGATACTATTATTACTCCCCCGTAAAGGGCTATGTGAAACTATTATTACTACCCGTAAAGCGCTATGTGATACTATTATTACTCCCATGTAAAGCACTATGTGACACTTATTACTCAGCTGTAAAGAGCCATGGGATACTATTATTACTCCGCCGTAAAGAGCTATACAATACCATTATTATTCCCCCGTAAAGCGCTATACGATACTATTGCTCCTCCGTAAAGCTCTATTTATGATTACTCCCCCGTAAAGCGCTATACGATACTATAATTACTCCCCCGTAAAGAGCCATGGGATACTATTATTACACCCCGCTAAAGCGCTATACGATACTATTGCTCCTCCGTAAAGCTCTATATATGATTATTCCCCAAAAAGCGCTATACGATACTATAATTACTCCCCCGTAAAGAGCCATGGGATACTATTATTACACCCCGCTAAAGCGCTATATGATACTATTATTACTTCCCCATAAAGAGCCATCAGATACTATTATTACTACCCCATAAAGAGATATATGATACTGTTACTCCTCCGTAAAAGCGCTATATATGATTACTACCCAGTAAAGCGCTATACGATACTATTATTACTCCACCGTAAAAGCGCTGTGTGATCCTATAATTACTCCCCCGTATAGCGCTATGTGATACTATTATTACTCCCTGGTAAAGAGCTATATACTATTATTACTCCCCCATAAAGCGCTATGCGATGCTATTATTACTCCTCCATAACACGCTATGTGATGCTATTATTACTTCTCCGTAAAGCGCTATTAGATACTATTATTACTTCCTCGTAAAGTATTGTGTGATACTATTATTACTCCCCCATAAAGTGCTATATGATACTATTATTACTCCCCCGTTAAGCGCTATGTCATACTATTATTACTGCCCCGTAAAGAGCCATGGGATATTATTATTACTCCTCTGTAAAGTGCTGTGATATTATTACTCCCCGGTAAAGAGCTGTGTAATACTTTTTTTAGTCCCCTGTAAAGAGCTATGTAATATTATTACTCCCCCGTAAAGCACTATCATAGTTTTACTTCCCCGTAAAGCGCTATATGATTATATTATTACTCTCCTGTAAAGAGCTATATACTATTATTACTCCTCCGAAAAAACCTATATACTATTGCTCCCTCGTAAAGAGGTACATGATACTATTATTACTCCTCCATAAAGAGCTATGTGATACTATTACTCCCCTGTAAAGCGCTATGTGATACTAGTATTACACCCCCGTTAAGTGCCAGGTGATATTATTACTCCCCCGTAAAGCGCTATGATACTATTATTACTCCCCCGTAAAGCGTTATGTGATACTATTACTCCCCCGTAAAGAGCTATGTGATACTGTTATGACTCACCTATAAAGCGCTATGATACTATTATTAATCCCCCGTAAACTGCTATATACTATTACTCCCCCCGTAAAGAGCTATGTGCTACTATTATTACCCCCCCCGTAAAGCACTATATGATACTATTATTACACCCCCGTTAAGCGCCAGGTGATATTATTAATCCCCCGTAAAGCGCTACGATACTATTATTACTCCCCTAAAAAGCGCTATGATACTATTATTAATCCCTCGTAAAGTGCTATATACTATTACTCGCCCGTAAAGAGCTATGTGATACTATTATTACTCCCCTATAAGGCGCTCTGTGATACTATTATTACTCCTCTGTAAAGCGCTATATGATACTAGTATTACACCCCCGTTAAGTGCTAGGTGATAATTTTACTCCCCCGTAAAGCGCTATGATAATATTATTACTCCCCTGTAAAGAGCTATGTGATACTATTATGACTCCCACGTGAAGCGCTATGATAGTATTAATACTCCCCCATGAAGCACTATGATACTATTATTACTCCCCCGTAAAGTGCTTTATAATACTATTACTCCACCGTAAAGCGCTATACAATACTATTATTACACCCTCGTAAAGCGCCAGGTGATACTATTACTACTTCCCCCGTAAAGCGCTATGTTACTATTATTACTCCCCCGTAAAGTGTTGTATGTGATACTATTATTAATCCCCCATAAAGCATTATATACTATTACTCCCCTGGAAAGCGCTATGTGATACTATTAATACTCCTCCATAAAGCGCTCTGTGATACTATTATTACTTCCCCGTAAAGCGCGATGTGATACTATTATTACTCCCCCATAAAGAGCTATGTGATACTATTATTACTTCCCTGTAAATAGCTATATGATACTATTATTACTCCCCCTTAAATAGCTATGATACTATTATTACTCCCCCGTAAAGTGCTATGTGATGCTATTATTACTTCCCTGTAAAGCGCTATATGATACTATTATTACTCCCCCTTAAATAGCTATGATACTATTATTACTCCCCCGTAAAGTGCTATGTGATACTATTATTACTCCCCCGTGAAGCACTATGATACTATTGTTACGCAGCTATAAAGGGCTATGTAATACTATTATTACTCCCCCGTAAAGTGCTTTATAATACTATTACTCCACCGTAAAGCGCGATATGATACTATTACTCCCCCGTAAAGTGCTATACAATACTATTATTACACCCCCGTAAAGCGCCAGGTGATACTATTACTACTTCCCCCGTAAAGCACTATCTTACTATTAGTACTCCCCCGTATAGTGTTGTATGTGATACTATTATTAATCCCCCATAAAGCGTTATATACTATTACTCCCCTGTAAAGAGCTATGTGATACTATTAATACTTCTCCATAAAGCTCTCTGTGATACTATTATTACTTCCCCGTAAAGCGCTATGTGACACTATTATTACTCCCCAGTAAAGAGCTATGTGATACTATTATTCCCCTGTAAATAGCTATATGATACTATTTTTACTCCCACTTAAATAGTTATGATACTATTATTACTCCCCCGTAAAGCGCTATATTATTCTATTATCACACCCACATAAAGAGCTATGCGATGCTATTATAACTCCCCCGTAAAGCACTATGTGATACTATTATTACTTCCCCATGAAGCGATATGTGACACTATTATTACTTCCTCGTAAAGCGCTATGTGACACTACTATTACTCCCCTATAAAGTGCTATGTGATAATATTATTACTTCCCCGTAAAGCAGTATGTGATACTAATATTACTACCCCATAAAAGGCTATATGATACTATTATTACTCCCCCGTAAAGTGCTATGTCATACTATTATTACTCCCCTGTAAAGGGCTATGTAATATTATTACTCCCCCGTAAAGCGCTATGTACTATTGTAACACCCACGAAAAGCGCTATGTGATACTATTATTACTCCCCTGTAAAGCACTATCATAGTATTACTCCCCCGTAAATCGCTATGTGATACTATTATTACTCCCCCGTAAAAAGCTATGTGATACTATTATTACTCCCCCGTAAATCGCTAGGTGATACTATTATTACTTTCCCCGTAAAGCGCTATATCATACTATAATTACTCCCCCGTAAAGCAATATGTGTCATTATTATTACTCCCCCGTAAAGCGCTTTGTGATAATATAATTACTTCCCCGTAAAGCGCCATGTGTTACTTTTATTACTCCCCCATAAAAAGCCATGGGATACTATTATTACTGCCCTCTAAAGTGCTCTGTGATACTATTACTCCCCTGTAAAGCGCTATATACTATTACTCCTTCATAAAGCGCTATGTGATACAATTGCTCCCCTGTAAAGCGCTATGTGATACTGTTATTACTCCCACGTAAAGTGCTATATACTATTATTACTCCACCGTAAATCGCTATGTGATACTAATTTTACTCCCCCTTAAAGTGCTATATGTTACTCCCACGTAAAGTGCTATATACTATTATTACTCCACCGTAAATCGCTATGTGATACTAATTTTACTCCCCCTTAAAGTGCTATATGTTACTATTATTACTCCCCTGTGAAGTGCTATATGATACTATTTCTACTCCCCCGTAAAGGGCTATGTGAAACTATTATTACTACCCGTAAAGCGCTATGTGATACTATTATTACTCCCATGTAAAGCGCTATGTGACACTTATTACTCCGCCGTAAAGAGCTATACGATACCATTATTATTCCCCCGAAAAGCGCTATATGATACTATTGCTCCTCCGTAAAGCTCTATTTATGATTACTCCCCCGTAAAGCGCTATACGATACTATAATTACTCCCCCGTAAAGAGCCATGGGATACTATTATTACTCTGCCGTAAAGCGCTATGTGATACTATTATTACACCTTGCTAAAGCGCTATGTGATACTATTATTACTTCCCCGTAAAGAGCCATCGGATACTAATATTACTCCGCCGTAAAGAGCTATATGATACCATTATTACTCCCCCGTAAAGCGCTATATGATACTGCTACTCCTCCATAAAAGCGCTATATTTGATTACTACCCAGTAAAGCGCTATACGATACTATTATTACTCCACCGTAAAGCGCTATGTGATACTATAATTAATCCCCCGTATAGCACTATATGATACTATTATTACTCCCTGGTAAAGCGCTATATACTATTATTACTCCCCCATAAAGCGTTATGCGATACTATTATTACTCCTCCGTAACACGCTATGTGATGCTATTATTACTTCTCCGTAAAGCGCTATTAGATACTATTATTACTTCCTCGTAAAGTGCTGTGTGATACTATTATTACTCCCCATAAAGTGCTATATGATACTATAATTACTCCCCCGTAAAGTGCTATGTCATACTATTATTACTCCCCCGTAAAGAGCCATGGGATACTATTATTACTCCTCTGTAAAGTGCTGTGATATTATTACTCCCCTGTGAAGAGCTGTGTGATACTTTTTTTAGTACCCTGTAAAGAGCTATGTAATATTATTACTCCCCCGTAAAGCGCTATGCACTATTGTAACACCCACGAAAAGCGCTATGTGATACTATTATTACTCTCCTGTAAAGCAGTATCATAGTTATACTTCCCCGTAAAGCGCTATATGATTATATTATTACTCTCCAGTAAAGAGCTATGAACTATTATTACTCCTCCGAAAAAAGCTATATACTATTGCTTCCCCGTAAAGAGGTACATGATACTATTATTACTCCCCCGTAAAGCGCTATATGATACTAGTATTACACCCCCGTTAAGTGCCAGGTGATATTATTACTCCCCTGTAAAGCGCTATGATACTATTATTACTCCCCTGTAAAGCGTTATGTGATACTATTACTCCCCCGTAAAGAGCTATGTGATACTATTATGACTACCACGTAAAGCGCTATGATACTATTATTACTCCCCCGTGAAGCACTATGATACTATTAGTACTCCCCCGTAAAGCGCTACGATACTATTATTACTCCCCGTAAAGCACTATGATACTATTATTAATCCCTCGTAAAGTGCTATACACTATTACTCACCTGTAAAGAGCTATGTGATACTATTATTACTCCCCCATAGGGCGCTCTGTGATACTATTATTACTCCCCCGTAAAGCGCTATATGATACTAGTATTACACCCCCGTTAAGTGCCAGGTGATAATTTTACTCCCCCGTAAAGCGGTATGATACTATTATTACTCCCCCGTAAAGAGCTATGTGATTCTATTATGACTCCCACGTGAAGCGCTATGATAGTATTATTACTCCCCCGTGAAGCACTATGATACTATTATTACTCACCTATAAAGGGCTATGTAATACTATTATTACTCCCCCGTAAAGTGCTTTATAATACTATTACTCCACCGTAAAGCGCTATACGATATTATTATTACACCCCCGTAAAGCGCCAGGTGATACTATTACTACTTCCCCCATAAAGCACTATGTTACTATTATTACTCCCCCGTAAAGTGTTGTATGTGATACTATTATTACTCCCCCGTAAAGTGCTATGTCATACTATTATTACTCCCCTGTAAAGGGCTATGTAATATTATTACTCCCCCGTAAAGCGCTATGTACTATTGTAACACCCACGAAAAGCGCTATGTGATACTATTATTACTCCCCTGTAAAGCACTATCATAGTATTACTCCCCCGTAAATCGCTATGTGATACTATTATTACTCCCCCGTAAAAAGCTATGTGATACTATTATTACTCCCCCGTAAATCGCTATGTGATACTATTATTACTTTCCCCGTAAAGCGCTATATCATACTATAATTACTCCCCCGTAAAGCAATATGTGTCATTATTATTACTCCCCCGTAAAGCGCTTTGTGATAATATAATTACTTCCCCGTAAAGCGCCATGTGTTACTTTTATTACTCCCCCATAAAAAGCCATGGGATACTATTATTACTGCCCTCTAAAGTGCTCTGTGATACTATTACTCCCCTGTAAAGCGCTATATACTATTACTCCTTCATAAAGCGCTATGTGATACAATTGCTCCCCTGTAAAGCGCTATGTGATACTGTTATTACTCCCACGTAAAGTGCTATATACTATTATTACTCCACCGTAAATCGCTATGTGATACTAATTTTACTCCCCCTTAAAGTGCTATATGTTACTCCCACGTAAAGTGCTATATACTATTATTACTCCACCGTAAATCGCTATGTGATACTAATTTTACTCCCCCTTAAAGTGCTATATGTTACTATTATTACTCCCCTGTGAAGTGCTATATGATACTATTTCTACTCCCCCGTAAAGGGCTATGTGAAACTATTATTACTACCCGTAAAGCGCTATGTGATACTATTATTACTCCCATGTAAAGCGCTATGTGACACTTATTACTCCGCCGTAAAGAGCTATACGATACCATTATTATTCCCCCGAAAAGCGCTATATGATACTATTGCTCCTCCGTAAAGCTCTATTTATGATTACTCCCCCGTAAAGCGCTATACGATACTATAATTACTCCCCCGTAAAGAGCCATGGGATACTATTATTACTCTGCCGTAAAGCGCTATGTGATACTATTATTACACCTTGCTAAAGCGCTATGTGATACTATTATTACTTCCCCGTAAAGAGCCATCGGATACTAATATTACTCCGCCGTAAAGAGCTATATGATACCATTATTACTCCCCCGTAAAGCGCTATATGATACTGCTACTCCTCCATAAAAGCGCTATATTTGATTACTACCCAGTAAAGCGCTATACGATACTATTATTACTCCACCGTAAAGCGCTATGTGATACTATAATTAATCCCCCGTATAGCACTATATGATACTATTATTACTCCCTGGTAAAGCGCTATATACTATTATTACTCCCCCATAAAGCGTTATGCGATACTATTATTACTCCTCCGTAACACGCTATGTGATGCTATTATTACTTCTCCGTAAAGCGCTATTAGATACTATTATTACTTCCTCGTAAAGTGCTGTGTGATACTATTATTACTCCCCATAAAGTGCTATATGATACTATAATTACTCCCCCGTAAAGTGCTATGTCATACTATTATTACTCCCCCGTAAAGAGCCATGGGATACTATTATTACTCCTCTGTAAAGTGCTGTGATATTATTACTCCCCTGTGAAGAGCTGTGTGATACTTTTTTTAGTACCCTGTAAAGAGCTATGTAATATTATTACTCCCCCGTAAAGCGCTATGCACTATTGTAACACCCACGAAAAGCGCTATGTGATACTATTATTACTCTCCTGTAAAGCAGTATCATAGTTATACTTCCCCGTAAAGCGCTATATGATTATATTATTACTCTCCAGTAAAGAGCTATGAACTATTATTACTCCTCCGAAAAAAGCTATATACTATTGCTTCCCCGTAAAGAGGTACATGATACTATTATTACTCCCCCGTAAAGCGCTATATGATACTAGTATTACACCCCCGTTAAGTGCCAGGTGATATTATTACTCCCCTGTAAAGCGCTATGATACTATTATTACTCCCCTGTAAAGCGTTATGTGATACTATTACTCCCCCGTAAAGAGCTATGTGATACTATTATGACTACCACGTAAAGCGCTATGATACTATTATTACTCCCCCGTGAAGCACTATGATACTATTAGTACTCCCCCGTAAAGCGCTACGATACTATTATTACTCCCCGTAAAGCACTATGATACTATTATTAATCCCTCGTAAAGTGCTATACACTATTACTCACCTGTAAAGAGCTATGTGATACTATTATTACTCCCCCATAGGGCGCTCTGTGATACTATTATTACTCCCCCGTAAAGCGCTATATGATACTAGTATTACACCCCCGTTAAGTGCCAGGTGATAATTTTACTCCCCCGTAAAGCGGTATGATACTATTATTACTCCCCCGTAAAGAGCTATGTGATTCTATTATGACTCCCACGTGAAGCGCTATGATAGTATTATTACTCCCCCGTGAAGCACTATGATACTATTATTACTCACCTATAAAGGGCTATGTAATACTATTATTACTCCCCCGTAAAGTGCTTTATAATACTATTACTCCACCGTAAAGCGCTATACGATATTATTATTACACCCCCGTAAAGCGCCAGGTGATACTATTACTACTTCCCCCATAAAGCACTATGTTACTATTATTACTCCCCCGTAAAGTGTTGTATACTATTGTGATACTATTATTAATCTTCCATAAAGCGTTATATACTATTACTCCCCTGTAAAGCGCTATGTGATACTATTAATACTCCTCCATAAAGCGCTCTGTGATACTATTATTACTTCCCCGTAAAGCGCTATGTGATACTATTATTACTCCCCCGTAAAGAGCTATGTGATACTATTATTACTCCCCCGTAAAGAGCTATATGATACTATTATTACTCACCCTTAAACAGCTATGATACTATTATTACTCCCCCGTAAAGTGCTATGTGATACTATTATTACTTCCCCGTAAAGCGCTATATTATACTATTATCACACCCCCATAAAGAGCTATGTGATGCTATTATAACTCCCCCGTAAAGCACTATGTGATACTATTATTAATTCCCCGTAAAGCGCTATGTGATACTTTTATTACTGCCTTGTAATGCGCTATGTGACACTTATTACTCCCCCGTAAAGCGCTATGTGATACTAATATTACTACCCCATAAAGGGCTATATGATACTATTATTAGTCCCCCGTAAATCGCTATGTGATACTATTATTACTTTCCCCGTAAAAAGCTATGTGATACTATTATTACTGCCCCGTAAAGCGCTATGTGATACTATTATTACTACCCCATAAAGGGCTATGTGATACTATTATTAATACCCCGTAAAGCGCTATTTGATACTATTATTACTTCCCCGTAAAGCGCTATATCATACTATAATTACTCCCCCGTTAAGGATTATGTGACATTATTATTACTCCCCCGTAAAGCGCTTTGTGATACTATCATTACTTCCCCGTAAAGCGCCATGTGATACTTTTATTACTCCCCTGTAAAGCGCTATATGATACTATTATTACTGCCCTCTAAAGTGCTCTGTGATACTATTACTCCCCTGTAAAGCGTTATATACTATTACTCCTTCATAAAGTGCTATGTGATACTATTACTCCCCTGTAAAGCGCTATGTGATACTGTTATTACTCCCTCGTAAATTGCTTTATACTATTATTACTCCGCCGTAAATCGCTATGTGATACTAATTTTACTCCCCCTTAAAGTGCTATATGTTACTATTATTACTCCCCTGTGAAGTGCTTTGTGATACTATTGTAACTCCCCCGTAAAGTGCTATATAATACTATTATTACCCCCCCGTAAAGCGATATAGGATAATATTATTACTCCTCTCTAAATTGCTATGTGATGCTATTATTATTCCCCCATAAAGCACTATAAGATACTATTATTACTTCTTCGTAATATGATATTAGAAATCCCCCGTAAAGCGCTATATGATATTATTACTCTACCATAAAGCGCTATGTGATACTATTATTGCCCCATAAAGACCTATATGATAGTATTATTACTCCTCTGTATGGCGCTATAAGATATTATTACTCCACCGTAAAGAGCTATATGGTACTATTATATATTCCCCATAAACCGCTCTATGATACTACTCTTACTCCCCGTAAAGCGCTATGTGATACTATTGTAACTCCCCCATAAAGCGCCATATAATACTATTATTACTCCCCAGTAAAGTGCCATGTGATACTATTACTACTCCCTTGTAAAGAGCTACGTGATACTATAATTACTGCCCCGTAAAGAGCCTTTATGATTCTATTCTTACTGCCCCGTAAAGAGCTATATACTATCATTACTCTACCATAAAGAGCTATGTGATATTTTTACTGCCCCGTAAAGCGCTATATGATACTATTACTGCCCCGTAAAGAGCTATATGGTACTATTCCTAATGCCCTATAATAATAATAATAATCTTTATTTGTATAGCGCCAACTTATTCCGCAGCGCTTAATATAAAGAGCTATATACTATTCTTACTCCATCGTAAAGGGCTTTATGATACTATTCTTACTGCCTCGTAAAGAACTATATGATACTATTATTACTGCCCCGTAAAGAGGTATATGATACTATTGTTACTCCCCCTTAAAGCGTTACGTGATATTATTATTACTCCCCCGTAAAGCGATATGTGATATTATTATTACTCCCCCGTAAAGCGATATGTGATTCTATTAGTAATGCCCCGTAAAGCGCTATATGATACTAGTATAACTTTCCCATAAAGAGCTATATAATACTATTATTACTCCACCGTAAAAAGCGCTATATGATACTATAATTGCTCCCCGGTGAAGCGCTATATGACCGTATTATTACTCCTCCATAAAGCTCTATATGATATTCTTACTCCACCGTAAAGAGCTATATGATACTATTATTACTGCCCCATAAAGCACTATATGATACTGTTATTACTCTCCTTGAAGCACTATGTGATACTATTATTACTCCCCCCTGTAGCAATATGTGATCCTATCCAACCCCACCGTAAAGCGCTTTATGATATTATTACTCCCCCGTAAAGAGCTGTGTGATACCATCTTTACTCCCCTGTAAAGCGCTATGATACTATTATTACTCCCCCGTAAAGCGCTATATGATACTATTATTAGTCTCCCGTAAAGTGCTTTATAATACTTTTACTACCCCGTAAAGCTCTATATGATACTATTAAAAATCCCCCGTAAAGCGCCATATGATACTATTATTACTCCTCTATAAAGCGCTATATGATACTATTATAAGTCCCCTGTAAACCGCTTTATGATACTACTCTTATTCCCCCGTAAAGCGCCATGTGATACTATTATTACTCCCCCGTAAAGAGCTGTATGACTCTATTCTTACTGCCCCGTAAAGAGCTATATACTATTATTACTCTCCCATAAAGAGCTATATCATATTATAACTTTCCCATAAAGAACTATATTATACTATATTTCTGCCCTGTAAAGAGCTATATGATACTATTATTACACCCCCCCTGTAAAGCAATATGTGATCATATTATTGCCCCGTGATCATATTCTTACTCCCCCGTGAAGTGCTATATACTATTATTACACCTTCATAAAGCGCTTTATGATACTATTATTACTGCCCCGTAAAGACCTATATGATAGTAAATTCACTCCTCCGTAAAGCTCTATATATTATTATTACTCCCCCGTAAAATGCTATATACTAGTATTACTCCCCCCTAAAGCACTATGTGATACTGTTTTTACTCCCCCGTAAAGTGTTATGTGATTCTATTATTACTACCCTGTAAAGCGCTATATGATATTATTATTACTCCCCCGTAAAGCGCTGTGTGATACTATTATTACTTCCCCGTAAAGCACTATATGATTCTATTATTACTCCCCCCTAAAGCACTATGTGATACTGTTTTTACTCCCCCGTAAAGTATTATGTGATTCTATTATTACTACCATGTAAAGCGCTATATGATTCTATTATTACTCCCCCGTAAAGCGCTATGTGATACTATTATTACTTCCCCGTAAAGCTCTATATGATACTATTATTACTCCCCTGTAAAGCACTATGTGATACTATTATTACTCCCCTGTAAAGTGTTATATGATTCTATTATTACTCCCCCGTAAAGCGCTATGTGATACTATTATTACTTCACCGTAAAGCGCTATATGATACTATTATTACTCTCCACATAAAGCACCAGGTGATACTATTATTATTCCCACGTAAAGCGCCATCTAATACTATTATTACTCCGCCGTAAAGAGCTATATGATACCATTATTACTCCTCCGTAAAGCACTATGTGATACTATTATTACTTCCCCGTAAAGCGCAATGTGAGACTGTTATTACTCCCCCATAAAGAGCCATGGGATGCTATTATTACTCCGCCGTAAAGAGATATATGATACCATTATTACTCTTCCATAAAGCGATACATGATACTATTACTCCTCCGTAAAGCGCTATGTTATACTATTACTACCCCGTAAAGCGCTATACGATACTATTATTACTCCCCCGTAAAGCGCTGTGTGATACTATTATTACTCCCCCGTAAAGCGCCATGTGAAACTAATTTTACTCCCACGTAAAGTGCTATATACTATTATTACTCCCCTGTAATGCGCTATGTACAATTACTCCCCCATAGAGTGCTATGTGATACTATTATTACTCCTCCGTAAAGCACTATATGATACTATCATTACTTCCCCGTAAAGCGCTATGTGATACTGTTATTACTACCCCATAAAGCGCAATATTATACTATTATTACTGGCCGATAAAGACCTATATGATAGTATTATTTCTCCTCTGTAAAGCCCTATATGATATTACTCCCCCGTAAAGCGCTATATGATACTATTATTACTCCGACGTAAAGATTTATGTGATACTATTACTCCCCCGTAAAGTGCTATGTGATACTATGGTATTATTACTCCCCCGTAAAGCACTATATGATACTATTATTACTGCCCCATAAAGACCTATATGATAGTATTATTACTTCTCTGTAAAGCGCTATATGATAGTATTATTTCTCCTCTTTAAAGCTTTATATGATAGTATTATTACTCCTCTGTAAAACACTAGATATTATTACTCTCCCATAAAGAGCTATATGATATTATTTCTCCTCTATAAAGCTTTATATGATAGTATTATTACTCCTCTGTAAAGCGCTAGATGTTATTACTCTCCCGTAAACAGCTATATGATATTATTACTGCCCCGTAAAGCACTATATGATACTATTATTACTCTCCCGTAAGGAGCTATATGATACTATTATTACTCCCCATAAAGTGCTATACATTTTTATTACTCCACCGTAAAGAGCTATATGATACTATTATTACCCCCCCATAATGCGCTATATGATATTACTGCCCCGTAAAGAGCTATATGATACTATTATTACTCCCCTATAAAGCGCTATATGATATTACTCCACTGTAAAAAGCGCTATATGATACTATTACTCCCCTGTAAAGAGCTATATAATACTATTACTCTCCCGTAAAGTGCTATATGTTACTATTATTACTCCCCCCTAAAGCACCATATAATACTATTATTACTCCCACAAAAAGCTAGATGAGGCTATATAATACTATTATTACTCCCTGGACCTCGACCATCCTCCTCCGTTGAGGGGGCGCCGTCTCTTGGTGGCCAGAGGGTCTTAAAGTCATGGAGTCAGAACGGTGACTCTCAACCATCTTCTGAGACCTCTTGTTCAGTCATTGATGCCACACAGTGGTTTGTGTCATAAGTATGTACCCCCACAGGTGGCCGGTACTCACAGCGTCGTAGTCTTCTTGCTCCTGCAGCTGTTGGGCGAGGTAGCGGATGGCGCTGACTGCAGACTGTAGATCTGGAGGGAGCGTGAGGCCCAGACTGGGGCCTTCCAGAAACCACTTCATGTCTCTGGAGAAAGATTCTGCCTGGTACCTGTGGAGGGGAATAAGCCCTGTCATCACTGTCATACAAGGGGGTGGGCACCCCCAAAACACAGACACCTGCAACTACACTGCATTGCCTGTAAAAATATACAGCATGTATCCCCAGATATCCATGACATCCAACTCCTTATACCACAGTAACATCTATCACTGCTGACAACCAGCCTGCATATCATGTCTGAGAGGTAGTCACAGCCCCGCCCCCTGCTGATTACATCACTGATATAATGACATGTGATCAGACACCTTATAGTTCAGTGACATCATCTATTACTGCTGACAACTGGCCTGTAGATCATGTCTGAGAGGTAGTCACAGCCCCGCCCCCTTCTGACATCACTGATATAATGACATGTGATCAGACACCTTATAGTGCAGTGACATCATCTATTACTGCTGACAACCGGCCTGTATATCATGTCTTAGGGGTAGTCACAGCCCCGCCCCCTGCTGATGACATCACTGATATAATGACATGGGATCAGACCTCATACTGCAGTAACATCTATTACTGCTGACAACCAGCCTGTATATCATGTCTGAGAGGTAGTCACAGCCCCGCCCCTGCTGACATCACTGATATAATGACATGTGATCAGATACTACAGTGACATCATCTATTAATGCTGACAACCTGTATTTCGTGTCTGAGAGGTAGTCACAGCCCCGCCCCCTGCTGACATCACCGATATAATGATATGTG
Source organism: Eleutherodactylus coqui (assembly GCA_035609135.1). Classification (NCBI taxonomy): domain Eukaryota; kingdom Metazoa; phylum Chordata; class Amphibia; order Anura; family Eleutherodactylidae; genus Eleutherodactylus; species Eleutherodactylus coqui. Next base: position 332,218,314 of record CM069406.1, on the reverse strand, counting down.
ATCAGACCTCATACTGCAGTAACATCTATCCATGACATCCAACTCCTTATACCACAGTAACATCTATCACTGCTGACAACCAGCCTGTATATCATGTCTTAGGGGTAGTCACAGCCCCGCCCCCTGATGATGACATCACTGATATGACATGTGATCAGACACCTTATAGTTCAGTGACATCATCTATTACTGCCGACAACTGGCCTGTAGATCATGTCTGAGAGGTAGTCACAGCCCCGTCCTCTGCTGACATCACTAATATAATGATATGTGATCAGATACTACAGTGACATCATCTATTAATGCTGACAACCTGTATATCATGTCTGAGAGGTAGTCCCAGCCCCTCCTGATGACATCACTGATATAATGACATGTGATCAGATACTACAGTGATGTCATCTATTAATGCTGACAACCTGTATATCGTGTCTGAGAGGTAGTCACAGCCCCGCCCCTGCTGATGACATCACTGATATAATGACGTGATCAGACACCTCATACTGCAGTGACATCTATTACTGCTGACAACCTGTATATCATGTCTGAGAGGTAGTCACAGCCCCGCCCCCTGCTGATGACATCACTGATATAATGATATGTGATCAGACCTCATACTGCAGTAACATCTATTACTGCTGACAACCAGCCTGTATATCATGTCTGAGAGGTAGTCACAGCCCCGCCCCTGCTGACATCACCGATATAATGATATGTGATCAGACCTCATACTGCAGTAACATCTATTACTGCTGACAACCAGCCTGTATATCATGTCTGAGAGGTAGTCACAGCCCCGCCCCCTGCTGATGACATCACTGATATAATGACATGAGATCCAGTACCTCATACTGCAGTGACATCATCTATTACTGCTGACAACCAGCCTGTATATCATGTCTGAGAGGTAGTCACAGCCCCGCCCCCTGCTGATGACATCACTGATATAATGACATGGGATCAGACCTCATACTGCAGTAACATCTATTACTGCTGACAACCAGCCTGTATATCATGTCTGAGAGGTAGTCACAGCCCCGCCCCTGCTGACATCACTGATATAATGACATGCGATCAGATACTACAGTGACATCATCTATTAATGCTGACAACCTGTATTTCGTGTCTGAGAGGTAGTCACAGCCCCACCCCTGCTGACATCACCGATATAATGATATGTGATCAGACCTCATACTGCAGTAACATCTATTACTGCTGACAACCAGCCTGTATATCATGTCTGAGAGGTAGTCACAGCCCCGCCCCTGCTGACATCACTGATATAATGACATGTGATCAGATACTACAGTGACATCATCTATTAATGCTGACAACCTGTATTTCGTGTCTGAGAGGTGGTCACAGCCCCACCCCTGCTGACATCACCGATATAATGACATGTGATCAGACACCTCATACTGCAGGGATATCATCTATTACTGCTGACAACCTGTATATCATGTCTGAGAGGTAGTCACAGCTCCGCCCCAGCTGACATCACTGATATGACATGTGATCAGATACAATAGTGACATCATCTATTAATGCCGACAACCTGTATATCATGTCTGACAGGTAGTCACAGCCCCGCCCCCTGCTGACATCACTGATATAATGACATGTGATCAGACACCTCATACTGCAGTGACATCATCTATAACTTCTGACAACCTGTATATCATGTCTGGGGGGTAGTCACAGCCCCAACCCCTGCTGACATCACTGATATAATGACGTGATCAGACACCTTATACTGCAGTGACATCATCTGTTACTGCTGACAACCTGTATATCATGTCTGAGAGGTAGTCACAGCCCTGCCCCCTGCTGATGACATCACTGATATAATGACATGTGATCAGACATGAGATCTGACACCTCATACTGCAGTGACATCATCTATTACTGCTGACAACCGACTTCTATCTCTTGTCTGAGAGGTAGTCACAGCCCCACCCCCTGCTGATGACATCACTGATATACAATTACATCAGCTGTGTCTTCAAGGGGTTATTACATACCGTTCTTGTTTGGGGAAGAAGAAGTCATTTTCCGGTCTGCGGATGAAGTATTCGTCAGCATGTCGTGGAGCAGCTACTGTACGTAAAGGTGGAGTGGTCACTAGAGTGGGTTCAGGTTTAGGACGACTAATCCAAAGATACCGCGGCAGAAAAAGGATAAAAATCTAAAAAGACACAAGGATAACAATATAGCACAGGAAAAAGCAATAACCCCACCACCGCCAATACTGGTATGCTATCATAGACCGTACCTGCCGCACCCACTGGGGCATGTGGTGGGTGTTTGGTGAGCGGTGGTGGAGGTTCAGGACAACCACACTTAGGATGACTGAGAAAGTGACGAGGATCATAGTGAACATCAAGTAGTTGACGATGATAGGGACGGCCAAGGAGGTCTCTGGGACTTTATCAGCCAGAAGCAGCAAGAAGACAGTCAGTGTGAGAAGCGCAAAGATCGAGAGGGTCATCTTCTCACCTGCATGAGGAAAAGCAGAGACAGGGCAGTAGCCAAAAGATGGAAGTGGTAAAAATAGTGGGCTGGTAATTGTAATAATGGCCTGTCCATAGAAACCCACCTTCAGCTTCACTACGTACTTCATAGATCTGGCCACTCATTGTCAACCTACCTTATGAGCCCATCTATGATGGTGTACAAAAAGAAGATGCCAGTCCTCACAACATGAAACATCAAGCTTTATTACCTGCATCCGGAGGCAGATAGAAAACAAAGATGGCCAGGATGGTGATGAGGATGCAGGGAACAATGATGTTGACAATGTAGAACAAGGGTTTCCGTCGAATCACCAAGTAAAATGTGATGTCTTCATACATCGGGTCTATGGGTAGAGTGTTCTTACGGGAAGATCGATGCCTTATCTCCCACTGGCCGTTCTCTACAAGAGTCAAAGTCTCGTAAGACATGGTAAAGCTGGATATGAGCTTACAGTGAAGATCTTCTCACCTGTGAAGGTGTTGGGGAAGATGACCACCTGAGTTATCTCCTTTCCTTGGGAATCTCGAGGATGCTCCAGCGTGATCTCATCTGCTTCATAGGTCTGTGAACGGAACACCATGCTGCAGTTCTGCCAGTCAAAAGGGAAGTACTCAACCTAAACAGGGAGGAGTGAAGAGGAACCACCAGGAAGATCAGCAGTCACAGACATATACACATAGTTCAAGACTGGACCTCATCGGTGTCTGGTGACCTGTTATCTGGAGGATACAGGTCTCCCGATTATCCTATTGGCTTGACTATTAAATTATATCTAGTTGTGTGGGATGAGGCAATTGTATGGAAGACGGGGTCCTCACCTCAATGCTACAAGAGCTGTGATACAAGGCTGGCGGGTGCCAAGTAACATTCCCTCGCCAATTAACCAGGACTTCCACCTCTAACGCAGCATCAAATTCACCATCATTGCTGCCAAAACCGAGAAGGAAGAGGCGATGAGGGCGTCCAATAACTCCAAAACTATGGCCATTATTACCTATGTACTCACTTGTTCATGAGGACTATATCTGGCTTCCACACCTGGTCGGCAGGGATTCGCAGGGTCTCGATGCCATTATACTCTTTGGGGTTCCAGGTTAGTCGATGGTCATTCCAAGCCTGGACAAAACATCAGTCAGAATCCATGGCCAGCCTTATAGACACCCTCAGTAAAGCAATAGCTTTCACTGGCTCCCCCTCATTGTAAGGGCTCTTAGCCAATTGCGTTTTTTTAATGCGAATGTTAATGGGACTTTCTAACGTTAAAACCGTATCACAAGTTCGCGCTTCTGCAATTTTTATGCGATGCGTTTCTAACATTAGAAAGTTCCATTGACAATCGCGTAAATTTTTTACATTTCCCCTAACTACAACGTGCAGCAGTCAGGAGTTCCGGGGAGGAGGTGACGAGGCCAAGGGCCACAACTTTGTCACCAGAGTAATACCAAACATTGTGACCTAGACAAGGCAACATAACCCTATCTACGGGTGTAGGGTCTGAACCACCCAATGCTAGGAGGGTGCAGGCACTGTGGTGACACTAGCAAAGTATGCTAACGAAATGGACAACACTTCCCCCATGGACCGCCACCTACCAGATTCATGTAGCCCTTAGTTGTCAGCTCCTCGTCCTTCTCATTCTGAAGGATAGAAAGAAAGCAGTGTCAGGATGTTCCTGGAGACCCTCAGAGATCTGGAGTAGTCCAGCGACTATGTGGATACTTCCATACTACAGAGATCAGAAACTTGACACGAGGAGGAGCAGGAGGCTATGGGGCATTACTGTGGAAGAGCTACACTAGGGCAGCACAACAGCCCCTACAGGTAGCTCTTAAGAGGGGGTTACTGGATATATTTCGCCATCTTCTATTAGCAGTATTGGCCACACACTCTCTTACCAGGCTGATGAGTTGGGAGAGAACCATGCCCACTTGTACAGCCACCTTCTCCTGAGGGGTCCTTGTAGGTCGGACGTGGACATTGTAATCTTCAAACAGTGTGTCCCTTAGAGCTCCCTCGCGGTCAGCAGCTTCAACCCCTGTCAATTATAGCAGCTTCATGTGATCTGGTCATTGGACATTCATGGTGGGCAGCATTACACAACGGGATTACGGTCATGTCCAGTGGTCGGTCATGTTAGGGGTTGTAGTGCTCCAGGTATAGCAAGTAATAGAGCTGTATGATCATCTAGTTATGCTGGCGGGGTTGTAGTGTTATATCATTGTCAGTCCTCGGTGTCTCTCCCCTTCCTTCTGTCTTTTCCCTTTACCTTGTAGGAGTGTTAAAGGCAGAAGAATAATGGTGAGCAGTCTCCAGATCTCCTCCATTTCTGGGGTCGTCTCTTCTGGTTGGGGCGGTCTCTGGCAGCAGCTGCCGGATGTGTCAGTGACAGACAGGACAGGGGTCCGGCCGTGTCATTCAGAAATCCTCCGGCAGCTGTCACCTGAGACCCTGTCAGACATTCTTTCTCATGCATGTCATATTTACCCTCTGCCGCAGAGCCCCGAGATCATTACTACTTCTATCTCTCTCTACACATACTTGTATACATAATTAACATACGTTCATGTTGGTGATATACAGGACAACCAGTCAGAATTCTCAGAGGGTTGCATCATTTATTTGCATATAATTGGTTAGTAGACGGGTGTCTCTTCTTGTACAGTGAGGGTCTCATGATTTGAGGTCGTGAGATATAAGGGGGGCTGGTTAGTATGTATACATAGATACGAGTGGATACAAGAGCATTGTGTCTATCATTCACAATATATATGGTGCAGAGATGCTGGAAGATGGTTTTCAGGCTTCCTGAGATGCAGACCATGTGTCTATTATTTTAAGTGGTTCAAGAGGTCTCATGATGTCATTGCCACCTCAGATGCAGCATGGTGGGTCCTTCAGCCAAGAGTCTTAGAGATCCATGAATAGTCCAAACAATCTGAAGAAAGTCCATCTCCAAGAGGAAGGCCTTGCCCATCCTCAGATCTTCTTCCCACTGGACACACTCCATGATGGTCAGTATTTATTGCAGCATCAATCATCCTTCAGCTTTTCTTTCCCTCTCTCATCGGGCTGCTCGAATTCGAGTGCTTGGTTTTGGAGTCAGTCTTCTCTTTGGGGACACTTTAAGGACATCGTGAAGAGAAGGCTCCTTGTAGAGAGCAACTGCAGGACAGAAGAGTGGGTTCAGTCAAAAACTCACCCTCATTCAGACCCCCTCTTTTGTCATAGCCTACCCAATGTAGACTCCTTCCCAAATAATTAAGCCTCCATTCTTTACCTTCACTAAGTTTTGGGAGGAAGTGACCAACTGGTCTGTGTTTCTTCACCCTGTTGCCTTCCATGGCCCGTCCATCCTTATTAAGGCCCAGGTACCATCCCCGCCCGGAGCCACGCTGGCGGTAGAGAGTTGAGGAGTAGGTGATAAAATAATTTTCAAACACACTCTCCTTGAAGCGACATTCGGCTGTAAAATAAACCTGGAAGAAAAAGAGGTGGGCACATAATTAGCACTAACGATGAAGTAGAGCCAAGTTTGTAGTTGGTACTACAGATCATTGTGATATAAGGTGCATTACAGATGAATGAAGCCTCCCTAAACAGTTTGGTGATACTTTTTACTCTCATCAGAAGGGAATGAGCTACTTTTAGACATGGAGCAGTATGTAAAGTTCATCTGTGGTCGAGAAGGGATTGAATGGGTTATTTATTACAAATCACTAATTGCATTTCACTATTGGAATGAAAGATGTGCAAAACCTGAAGTCATGGATAAGGACACAACTGCTCCAAGACAGACATAAAAAGATATGAGTAAAGATTACAAGCCAGTGGCCACCCAAGACATTCACATCTCTTATGATAATCTCCAAACCTGTAGAGAAAACATTCCTTTGGGTCGGCTGTAACTGCCTCCTGGAGACCTTGCCAATGAATCACTCATCACCACTGTATAAACTTGTATGTCTTAGCTGACCTGTTCCCATCAACAGATTTGGCAGAAGCCTTCTCAAAAGCACTGAGCACAGGACATTCTGCTGGAGCCTTTTCCAAGACATTCAACTGGAATATTCCCCAAGGCACTGAGCACAAAACATGATATTATAATGAGGACCTTCTCCAAGACATTCAGAACAAGACAAGCATTCAACCGGGGCCTTCTTGAAGGCAGGGAGCTAAACAAAAGACAACTAGAGCTTTCTCAAAGATGGTGAACCCCAGAAATTCAACTGGAGCCTTCATCAAGAAATTGAGCCCAAGTCAAGATATTCAACTGGAGCCTACAAGATAAAATCATCATCAGCCTATAGAATCCAATACTATAGACTTTTCCAACATCAAGACATTTATCAGAGTCTCTTCTGGTAAGGCACACCACATAGCAGAAGCACCAAAACATTCTTCAGGAGTCCAAAACCAGAGTTTCCAATGAAACGCTCCAAGTAAGGTTTCCTTTTATCTGCAAGGACCACAAAGAAAGGTCAATTCCATCAGCATGCCATTAGTAATAGATTTTCAAGAGAAGACCCAAATTACCAAAAAGTTAATGCTGATCTTCTCAGTTTACTAACACTAGAGCTTTCTTATGTCTCTGAAGAACTTCCACCCTACATAAAGGACTTGCTACAGAACAGTGGAACTTCATAAGGATCCACCAGATGGGTGAAATGTTAGACACATGAGCAGTGGAGGAGGAAATAACTATTTACTGAGTTGTAGAGATGTCCCTCTGAATTCATGGCCACATACTGACCAGAGGCAGAGCTCTGTATGGCCACAACCCGGAGACCCACAGGGATCACATTAAAGAGGGCTGAAGATAAAAGCAAACAGACTGAATTAGTGCATGTAATCAGACAAAAGAGAAAAGTCCATGGACTGGAAGCAAGAGTAGATCCAGATATTGTGGCCATAAGGCACTTGACTCCTGAGGACACCAAAGAAGCTTGGTTAATAAGATGCATCTTTATATTAGAGACCTCCATAAGTCATTAGAAAGACCTATTTCTTGTGTCTCAGAGCTGGAGCCCCATTTCTCAAGTGTCCTCCTAGTAGCACAGTGTGGGCCTCTAAGGACTCGTTGACTATGGGAGCCTAAGAATTCTTCCGTAGAACCTTCAGCATTTAAGCTCTTCTGTTGTAGAGGTTGGGACTACAGATATTGTTCCCTTGACAGCATCTACTTTTATCATAGGTTGGTCTTACGGTCATAAACATTAAAGGGTAATCTCATGAAAGCGGCACTATAATTTGGCCCCACTGTCTTTGTGGCAGTGAAAGTAGGTCACTCTGTGGACTATGTACATAGATTGGGGGATGATCTATAATGACAGGTCTGTGATTGTACCCCAGAATAATATATCCAGGACAAGGTTACGTTAAGGGTTACTACAACAGAGAAAGGTGGAAGGAGTTCAAGTTTTAGACTTCAGATAATGAGAGAACTAGATATAAAACTAAGAAGAGGTTTAGATTTAGGACTAAGGGGTCTACTGTGGGCAAAATGAGATTTAAGATCTTAATCTTAGCTTCAAGTTTTGGACTCCGTAATATAAGGTGCAGAGGCGAGGTTTTACCCTTGCACCATCTATACTCACTATAGGGATTCAGCTCTTCCTTGGTTCCTGATAACGTGCCATCTGGAAGAAACTGGAGGTAAAAGCCCATCCTGCTGAGCAAACGGGTCACGATACCCTTCAGCTGAGGCTCTGGGAAAGACAAAAGAGATCAGTCTGAACATCTCTCCTCACCCTGACCTCCTTTCCTGCATCCTCCGGGAGAGAGAACTCACCATATTATCAAGACCATGCAAGATGCAGAAACTGCAAGACTGAGGTTAGTGAAAACATACTAGGGTGGGGCGGAGGGCAGGCCGGCGCAGGAGTGGTGGGGCGGAGGGCAGGCCGGCGCAGGAGTGGTGGGGCGGAGGTCAGGCCAGCGCAGGAGTGGTGGGGCGGAGGGCAGGCCGACGCAGGAGTGGTGGGGCGGAGGGCAGGCCGACGCAGGAGTGGTGGGGCGGAGGGCAGGCCGGCGCAGGAGTGGTGGGGCGGAGGGCAGGCCGGCGCAGGAGTGGTGGGGCGGAGGTCAGGCCGGCGCAGGAGTGGTGGGGCGGAGGGCAGGCCGACGCAGGAGTGGTGGGGCGGAGGGCAGGCCGACGCAGGAGTGGTGGGGCGGAGGGCAGGCCGACGCAGGAGTGGTGGGGCGGAGGGCAGGCCGACGCAGGAGTGGTGGGGCGGAGGGCAGGCCGACGCAGGAGTGGTGGGGCGGAGGGCAGGCCGACGCAGGAGTGGTGGGGGGCGGAGGACAGGCCGACGCAGGAGTGGTGGGGGGCGGAGGACAGGCCGACGCAGGAGTGGTGGGGGGCGGAGGGCAGGCCGGACGCAGGAGTGGTGGGGCGGAGGGCAGGCCGGACGCAGGAGTGGTGGGGCGGAGGGCAGGCCGACGCAGGAGTGGTGGGGCGGAGGGCAGGCCGACGCAGGAGTGGTGGGGGGCGGAGGACAGGCCGACGCAGGAGTGGTGGGGGGCGGAGGACAGGCCGACGCAGGAGTGGTGGGGGGCGGAGGGCAGGCCGGACGCAGGAGTGGTGGGGGGCGGAGGGCAGGCCGGACGCAGGAGTGGTGGGGCGGAGGGCAGGCCGGACGCAGGAGTGGTGGGTGTCAGGGAAGGAGAGGAGGTACTCAACCAATCCCACCTCTGTCGCCCATTTGTCAAAGATTGACTATTTTGAGCACTCTTACCGCTATGACCACTTGTCACAGCAGAGCCTCGATCAATCGCTCTAGCGGGGTTGCAAGTGCGGAGGCATTAGAATACAGCTGGATTTGTACCCAGCTTTCCCAGGCTTCTGCAGACATGCAAAACAAAAGCTCCAATCACCCCATGATCTGGTATAACGGCTCCGGCTCTCTACAACACCCGCACAGACTCGCTGCCGCCACCAGCTTTTATATCACAGGCAGATGCAACCCAGAGTAGGAATGGTGAACACAGTTTTCGGAGTCATACTTTAAATCGGACAAGGTTCGACTAATAAATTACAGATTTATTCTAGAAAAAAAACTAGCAGTGCTAAATATCTATATATACAAAAATATAGAGAAAACGATGTTACAGAGGAGATGGCGTTTACAGGCGAACACAACAGTCAGCATTAACAATAAACCAGGAGGAAATAACAGAAAGATACCAGAGGCTTGGCCCAAGGACCTGATTGTGCGGAGTCACAGGAAGAAACGGGAAAGTCCTTATGCCAGTGCGTATCTCCGAAGGTCTGACATTGGGTCCCTGTAACCCCCGTGTCCTTAAAGGCTTCTCCAGAACACCCCTCCCCTGCCCCCTCTGAGATCATTCCTGCAGAGGTGGGGGAAGAGGCAGAGGTACCTGGGAAAATACCATCATTCCCGATTTCGGCCATATCTGCATGAGATCTTCCGATCGAAAATATATGCTTGGCATATTTGCGCTCAGGCTTTTATCTACCCAGCGATACAAAGCGGGCCCGGAAATTATACCCAGGTACGCGGATACGCCATTTGGGGGTGTTCTGGGGCCCACATGTGTGTAACTGCGCTTTCATCAGCTGGCCCGCACGATATCGAAAAAATAATTCATATGGGGCTAGGACCTTCACGCGACCAATAATCCTTATTAAGAGATTTTCTTCTGACTTCAACCTTGGAGCCACCGTGTCTGCGAGAAACAACAGAGGTGTCAAACCGGGCTGGCAGGGGGGCAATTATAAATACCCCCGTCCCTGGCTAACATTACTGCCATCATCATCAAAGACTTTCTGAGGCCAAATGCATATCAGAAACCTCAGCTGACATTGAGGTGGTTACACCCTACTTCCCATAGCCCAGAATGGCAAGGTAATATGGACAGTTGGATGATATTTAACCAACATCATTATACCACAGTAGGATGGAGGGTGGGGGATACGGGAATAGTAGAGATACGGCTGCAGGGTAGGGGGATACGGGAATAGTAGAGATACGGCTGGAGGGTAGGGGGATACGGGAATAGTAGAGATACGGCTGCAGGGTAGGGGGATACGGGAATAGTAGAGATACGGCTGCAGGGTAGGGGGATACGGGAATAGTAGAGATACGGCCGGTGGGTGGGGGGATACGGGAACAGTAGAGATACGGCCGGTGGGTGGGGGGATACGGGAACAGTAGAGATACAGATGGAGGGGTAGGGGGATACGGGAATAGTAGAGATACGGCCGGTAGGTGGGGGGATACGGGAACAGTAGAGATACAGACGGAGGGGTAGGGGGATACGGGAATAGTAGAGATACGGCCGGTAGGTGGGGGGATACGGGAACAGTAGAGATACAGACGGAGGGGTAGGGGGATACGGGAATAGTAGAGATACGGCTGCAGGGTAGGGGGATACGGGAATAGTAGAGATACGGCTGGAGGGTAGATGGATACAGGAATAATAGCGATACCGCTGGAGGTAGATGGATACGGCTGGAGGGTGGGGGGATACGGGAACAGTAGAGATACGGCCGGTGGGTGGGGGGATACGGGAACAGTAGAGATACGGCTGCAGGGTAGGGGGATACGGGAATAGTAGAGATACGGCCGGAGGGTAGATGGATACGGGAACAGTAGAGATACAGACGGAGGGGTAGGGGGATACGGGAATAGTAGAGATACGGCTGCAGGGTAGGGGGATACGGGAATAGTAGAGATACGGCTGGAGGGTAGATGGATACGGGAATAGTAGAGATACGGCTGCAGGGTAGGGGGATACGGGAATAGTAGAGATACGGCCGGTGGGTGGGGGGATACGGGAACAGTAGAGATACGGCCGGTGGGTGGGGGGATACGGGAACAGTAGAGATACAGACGGAGGGGTAGGGGGATACGGGAACAGTAGAGATACGGCCGGTGGGTGGGGGGATACAGGAACAGTAGAGATACAGATGGAGGGGTAGGGGGATACGGGAACAGCAGAGATACGGCCGGTGGGTGGGGGGATACAGCAACAGTAGAGATACAGATGGAGGGGTAGGGGGATACGGGAATAGTAGAGATACGGCCGGTAGGTGGGGGGATACGGGAACAGTAGAGATACAGACGGAGGGGTAGGGGGATACGGGAATAGTAGAGATACGGCTGCAGGGTAGGGGGATACGGGAATAGTAGAGATACGGCTGGAGGGTAGATGGATACAAGAATAATAGCGATAACGCTGGAGGTAGATGGATACGGCTGGAGGGTGGGGGGATACGGGAACAGTAGAGATACGGCCGGTGGGTGGGGGGATACGGGAACAGTAGAGATACGGCTGCAGGGTAGGGGGATACGGGAATAGTAGAGATACGGCCGGAGGGTAGATGGATACGGGAACAGTAGAGATACAGACGGAGGGGTAGGGGGATACGGGAATAGTAGAGATACGGCTGCAGGGTAGGGGGATACGGGAATAGTAGAGATACGGCTGGAGGGTAGGGGGATACGGGAATAGTAGAGATACGGCCGGTGGGTGGGGGGATACGGGAACAGTAGAGATATGGCCGGTGGGTGGGGGGATACGGGAACAGTAGAGATACAGACGGAGGGGTAGGGGGATACGGGAACAGTAGAGATACGGCCGGTGGGTGGGGGGAAACAGGAACAGTAGAGATACAGATGGAGGGGTAGGGGGATACGGGAATAGTAGAGATACGGCCGGTAGGTGGGGGGATACGGGAACAGTAGAGATACAGACGGAGGGGTAGGGGGATACGGGAATAGTAGAGATACGGCTGCAGGGTAGGGGGATACGGGAATAGTAGCGATACGGCTGGAGGGTAGATGGATACAGGAATAATAGCGATACCACTGGAGGTAGATGGATACGGCTGGAGGGTGGGGGGATACGGGAACAGTAGAGATACGGCCGGTGGGTGGGGGGGATACGGGAACAGTAGAGATACGGCTGCAGGGTAGGGGGATACGGGAATAGTAGAGATACGGCCGGAGGGTAGATGGATACGGGAATAGTAGAGATACGGCCGGAGTGTAGATGGATACGGGAATAGTAGAGATACGGCTGCAGGGTAGGGGGATATGGGAATAGCAGAGATACGGCTGGAGGGTAGATGGATACGGGAATAGTAGAGATACGGCTGCAGGGTAGGAGGATACGGGAATAGTAGAGATACGGCTGCAGGGTAGAGGGATACGGGAATAGTAGAGACACGGCTGCAGGGTAGATGGATACGGGGATAGTAGAGATACGGCCGGAAGGTAGATGGATACGGGGATAGTAGAGATACGGCCGGAAGGTAGATGGATACGGGGATAGTAGAGATACGGCCGGAAGGTAGATGGATACGGGAAAAGTAGAGATACGGCTGGAGGGTAGTGGGGATACGGGAATAGTAGAGATACGGCCAGGGCGTAGGGGGATACGGGAATAGTAGAGATACGGCCGGAGGGTAGATGGATACGGGAATAGTAGAGATACAGCCGGAGGGTAGATGGATACGGAAATAGTAGAGATACGGCTGGAGGGTAGGGGGATACGGGAACAGTAGACATAAGGACGGAGGGGTAGGGGGATACAGGAATAGTAGAGATACGGCTGGAGGGTAGGGGGATAAGGGAATAGTAGAGATACGGCTGGAGGGTAGGGGGATACGGGAACAGTAGAGATACGGCTGGAGGGTAGGGGGATACGGGAATAGTAGAGATACGGCAGGAGGGTAGGGGGATACGGGAATAGTAGAGATACGGCTGGAGGGTAGGGGGATACGGGAACAGTAGAGATACGGCTGGAGGGTAGGGGGATACGGGAACAGTAGAGATACGGCTGGAGGGTAGGGGGATACGGGAATAGTAGAGATACGGCAGGAGGGTAGGGGGATACGGGAATAGTAGAGATACGGCTGGAGGGTAGGGGGATACGGGAATAGTAGAGATACGGCTGGAGGGTAGGGGGATACAAGAATAGTAGAGACACGGCTGGAGGGTAGGGGGGATACGGGAATAGTAGAGATACGGCTGGAGGGTAGGGGTGATACTGGAATAGTAGAGATACGGCTGGAGGGTAGGGGGGATACGGGAATAGTAGAGATACGGCTTGAGGGTAGGGGGGATACGGGAATGGTAGAGATACGGCAGGAGGGTAGGGGGATACGGGAATAGTAGAGATACGGCAGGAGGGTAGGGGGATATGGGAATAGTAGAGATACGGCTGGAGGGTAGGGGGATACGGGAATAGTAGAGATACGGGATGCTGATGAATACAGGAATAGTAGAGATACGAGATGCTGATGGATACAGGAAAAGTGGAGATACGGCTGGAGGGTAGGGGGATATCGAAATAGTAGAGATACGGCTGGAGGGTAGATGGATACGGGAATAGTAGAGATACGGGATGCTGATGAATACAGGAATAGTAGAGATACGAGATGCTGATGGATACAGGAAAAGTGGAGATACGGCAGGAGGGTAGGGGGATATGGGAATAGTAGCGATACGGCTGGAGGGTAGATCGATACAGGATAGTAGAGATACGGCTGGAGGGTAGGGGGATACGGGAATAGTAGAGATACGGCTGGAGGGTAGATGGATACAGGAATAGTAGAGATACGGCTGGAGGGTAGGGGGATATGGGAATAGTAGAGATACGGCTGGAGGGTAGATGGATACAGGAATAGTAGAGATACGGCTGGAGGGTAGATGGATACAGGAATAGTAGAGATAAGGCTGGAGGGTAGGGGGATACGGGAATAGTAGAGATACGGATGGAGGGTAGATGGATACGGGGATAGTAGAGATACGGCCGGAGGGTAGATGGATACGGGGATAATAGAGATACGGCTGGAGGGTAGGGGGATACGGGAATAGTAGAGATACGGCCGGAGGGTAGATGGATACAGGAACAGTAGAGATACAGCTGGAGGGTATATGGATACGGAAACAGTAGAGATACGGCTGGAGGGTAGATGGATACGGGAATAGTAGAGATACGGCTGGAGGGTAAATGGATACGGGAATAGTAGAGATACGGCTGGAGGTTAGATGGAAACGGGAATAGTAGGGATACGGCTGGAGGGTAGGAGGATACGGGAATAGTAGAGATACTGCTGGAGGGTAGGGGGATACGGGAATAGTAGAGATACGGCTGGAGGGTAGGGGGGATACGGGAATAGTAGAGATACGGCTGGAGGGTAGGGGGATACTGGAATAGTAGAGATACGGCTGGAGGGTAGGGGGATACGGGAATAGTAGAGATACGGCTGGAGGGTAGGGGGGATACGGGAATAGTAGAGATACGGCTGGAGGGTAGGGGGATACTGGAATAGTAGAGATACGGCTGGAGGGTAGGGGGATACTGGAATAGTAGAGATACGGCTGGAGGGTAGGGGGGATACGGGAATAGTAGAGATACGGCTGGAGGGTAGGGGGATACTGGAATAGTAGAGATACGGCTGGAGGGTAGGGGGATACTGGAATAGTAGAGATACGGCCGGAGGGTAGATGGATACGGGAATAGTAGGGATACAGCTGGAGGGTAGACGGATACGGGAACAATAGAGATATGGCCAGAGGGTAAGGGGATACAGGAATAGCAGTGATACGGCCGGAGGGTAGGGGGATACGGGAATAGTAGAGATTAGGCTGGAGGGTAGATGGATACAGGAATAGTAGAGATACGGCTGGAGGGTAGGGGGATACGGGAATAGTCTAGATACGTCTGGAGGGCAGGGGGATACGGGAATAGTAGAGACACGGCAGGAGGGTAGGGGGGATACGGGAATAGTAGAGATGCGGCTGGAGGGCAGGGGGATACGGGAATAGTAGAGATACGGCTGGAGGGTAGGAGGATACGGGAATAGTAGAGATACGGGATGCTGATGGATACAGGAAAAGTGGAGATACGGCTGGAGGGTAGGGGGATATGGGAATAGTAGAGATACGGCTGGAGGGTAGATCGATACAGGATAGTAGAGATACGGCTGGAGGGTAGGGGGATACGGGAATAGTAGAGATATGGCTGGAGGGTTGGGGGATACAGGAATAGTAGAGACACAGCTGGAGGGTAGATGGATACTGGAATAGGAAATATGCGGCTGGAGGGTGGGGGGATACGGGAATAGTAGAGATACGGGTGGAGGGTAGATGGATACAGGAATAGTAGAGATACGGCTGGAGGTAGATGGATATGGGAATAGTAGAGATACGGCTGGAGGGTAGATGGATACGGGAATAGTAGAGATACGGCCGGAGGGTAGATGGATACAGGAATAGAAGTGATACGGCCGGAGGGTAGATGGATACGGGAATAGTAGAGATAGGGCTGGAGGGTAGATGGATACAGGAATAGTAGAGATATGGCTGGAGGGATACGGGGATACAGGAATAGTAGGCATTCGGCCGGAGGGTAGATAGATACAGGAATAGTAGAGATACGGCCGGAGGGTAGATGGATACAAGAATAGTAGAGATACGGCTGGAGGGTAGATGGATACAGGAATAGTAGAGATACGGCTGGAGGGTAGATGGATACAGGAATAGTAGAGATACGGCTGGAGTGTAGATGGATACGGGAATAGTAGAGATACGGCTGGAGGGTAGATGGATACAGGAATAGTAGAGATACGGCTGGAGGGTAGATGGATACAGGAATAGTAGAGATACGGCCGGAGGGTAGATGGATACGGGAATAGTAGAGATATGGGTGGCGGGTAGGGGGATACGGGAATAGTAGAGATACAGCCCGAGGGTAGATGGATACGGGAATAGTAGAGATACGGCTGGCGGGTAGGGGGATACAGGAATAGTAGAGATACGGCTGCAGGGTAGGGGGATACGGGAATAGTAGAGATACGGCCGTAGGGGTAGGGGGATACGGGAATAGTAGAGATACGGCCGGAGGGGTAGGGGGATACGGGAATAGTAGAGATACGGCCGGAGGGGTAGGGGGATACGGGAATAGTAGAGATCGGCTGGAGGGTAGTGGGATACGGGAATAGTAGAGATACGGCCGGAGGGTAGATGGATACAGGAACAGTAGAAATACAGCTGAAGGGTAGATGGATATAGGAATAGTAGAGATACGGCTGGAGTGTAGACGGATACGGGAACAGTAGAGATACGGCCGGAGGGTAGGGGGATACAGGAATAGTAGAGATACAGCTGGAGGGTAGATGGATACGGGAACAATAGAGATACGGACGGAGGGGTAGGGGGATACGGGAATAGTAGAGATACAGCTGGAGGGTAGGGGGATACGGGAATAGTAGAGATACGAGTGGAGGGTAGGGGGATACGGGAATAGTAGAGATACGGCTGGAGGGTAGGGGGGATACGGGAATAGTGGAGATACAGCTGGAGGGCATGGGGATACGGGAATAGTAGAGATATGGGATGCTAATGGATACAAGAATAGTAGAGATACGAGATGCTGATGGACACAGGAAAGGTGGAGATACGGCTGGAGGGTAGGGGGATATGGGAATAATAGAGATACGGCTGGAGGGTAGATGGATACAGGAATAGTAGAGATACGGCCGGAGGGGTAGGGGGATACGGGAATAGTAGAGATACGGCTGGAGGGTAGATGGATACAGGAATAGTAGAGATACAGCTGCAACGTAGGGGGATACAGGAACAGTAGAAATACAGCTGAAGGGTAGATGGATACGGGAATAGTAAAGATACGGCTGGAGGGTAGACGGATACGGGAATAGTAGGGATACGTCTGAAGGGTAGGGGGATATGGGAATAGTATAGATACGGCTGGAGGGTAGACGGATACGGGTACAGTAGAGATACGGCCGGAGGGTAGATGGATACGGGAATAGTAGAGATACGGCCAGAGGGTAGATCGATACGGGAATAGTAGAGATACGGGAACAGTAGAGATACGGCCGGAGGGTAAGGGGATACTGGAATAGTAGAGATACGGCCGGAGGGTAGATGGTTACGGGAATAGAGGGGTAGGGGGGGTAGGAGATAAGGACGGAGGGGTAGGGGGGGATACAGGAATAGTAGAGATACGGCTGCAGGGTAAGGGGATAAGGAAATAGTAGAGATACGGCTGGAGGGTAGGGGGATAAGGAAATAGTAGAGATACGGCTGGAGGGTAGGGGGATAAGGAAATAGTAGAGATACGGCTGGAGGGTAGGGGGATACGGGAATAGTAGAGATAAGGCTGGAGGTTAGGGGGATACGGGAATAGTAGAGATAAGGCTGGAGGTTAGGGGGATATGGGAATAGTAGAGATACGGCTGGAGGGTAGGGGGATACGGGAATAGTAGAGATACGGGATGCTGATGAATACTGGAATAGTAGAGATACGGCTGGAAGGTAGATGGATACGGGAATAGTAGGGATACGGCTGGAGGGTAGATGGATACAGGAATAGTAGAGATACGGCTGGAGGGTAGGCGGATACGGGAATAGTAGAGATATACGGCTAGAGGGTAGGGGGGCACAGGAATAGTAGAGATATACGGCTAGAGGGTAGGGGGGCACGGGAATAGTAGAGATCGGCTGGAGGGTAGTGGGATACGGGAATAGTAGAGATACGGCTGGAGGGTAGATGGATACGGGAATAGTAGGGATACGGCCGGAGGGTAGATGGATACGGGAATAGTAGGGATACGGCCGGAGGGTAGATGGATACAGGAATAGTAGAGATAAGGCTGGAGGGTAGGAGGATATGGGAATAGTAGAGATACAGCTGGAGGGTAGGGGGATACGAGAATAGTAGAGATACGGTTGCAGGGTAGATGGATACAGAAATAGTAGAGATACGGTTGCAGGGTAGATGGATACGGGAATAGTAGAGATAAGGCTGGAGGGTAGATGGATACAGGAATAGTGGAGATAAGGCTGGAGGGTAGGAGGATACGGGAATAGTAGAGATACAGCTGGAGGGTAGGGGGATACAGGAATAGTAGAGATACGGCCGGAGGGTAGATGGATACAGGAATAGTAGAGATACGGCTGGAGGGTAGGAGGATACGGGAATAGTAGAGATACGGCCGGAGGGTAGGAGGATATGGGAATAGTAGAGATACGGCTGGAGGGTAGGGGGATACAGGAATAGTAGAGATAAGGCTGGAGGGTAGGAGGATATGGGAATAGTAGAGATACAGCTGGAGGGTAGATGGATACAGAAATAGTAGAGATACGGTTGCAGGGTAGATGGATACGGGAATAGTAGAGATAAGGCTGGAGGGTAGATGGATACAGGAATAGTAGAGATACGGCCGGAGGGGTAGGGGGATACGGGAATAGTAGAGATACGGCTGGAGGGTAGATGGATACAGGAATAGTAGAGATACGGCTGGAGGGTAGACGGATACGGGAATAGTAGGGATACGTCTGAAGGGTAGGGGGATATGGGAATAGTATAGATACGGCTGGAGGGTAGACGGATACGGGTACAGTAGAGATACGGCCGGAGGGTAGATGGATACGGGAATAGTAGAGATACGGCCAGAGGGTAGATCGATACGGGAATAGTAGAGATACGGGAACAGTAGAGATACGGCCGGAGGGTAAGGGGATACTGGAATAGTAGAGATACGGCCGGAGGGTAGATGGTTACGGGAATAGAGGGGTAGGGGGGGTAGGAGATAAGGACGGAGGGGTAGGGGGGGATACAGGAATAGTAGAGATACGGCTGCAGGGTAAGGGGATAAGGAAATAGTAGAGATACGGCTGGAGGGTAGGGGGATAAGGAAATAGTAGAGATACGGCTGGAGGGTAGGGGGATACCGGAATACTAGAGATACGGCTGGAGGGTAGGGGGATACGGGAATAGTAGAGATAAGGCTGGAGGTTAGGGGGATACGGGAATAGTAGAGATAAGGCTGGAGGTTAGGGGGATACGGGAATAGTAGAGATACGGCTGGAGGGTAGGGGGATACGGGAATAGTAGAGATACGGGATGCTGATGAATACTGGAATAGTAGAGATACGGCTGGAAGGTAGATGGATACGGGAATAGTAGGGATACGGCTGGAGGGTAGGGGGATACGGGAATAGTAGAGATACGGCTGGAGGGTAGATGGATACAGGAATAGTAGAGATACGGCTGGAGGGTAGGGGGATACGGGAATAGTAGAGATATACGGCTAGAGGGTAGGGGGGCACGGGAATAGTAGAGATATACGGCTAGAGGGTAGGGGGGCACGGGAATAGTAGAGATCGGCTGGAGGGTAGTGGGATACGGGAATAGTAGAGATACGGCTGGAGGGTAGATGGATACGGGAATAGTAGGGATACGGCCGGAGGGTAGGGGGATACGGGAATAATAGAGATACGGCTGGAGGGTAGGGGGATATGGGAATAGTAGAGATACGGCTGGAGGGTAGATGGATACGGGAATAGTAGAGATAAGGCTGGAGGGTAGGAGGATATGGGAATAGTAGAGATACAGCTGGAGGGTAGGGGGATACGAGAATAGTAGAGATACGGTTGCAGGGTAGATGGATACAGAAATAGTAGAGATACGGTTGCAGGGTAGATGGATACGGGAATAGTAGAGATAAGGCTGGAGGGTAGATGGATACAGGAATAGTGGAGATAAGGCTGGAGGGTAGGAGGATATGGGAATAGTAGAGATACAGCTGGAGGGTAGGGGGATACAGGAATAGTAGAGATACGGCCGGAGGGATACGGGAATAGTAGAGATACGGCTGGAGGGTAGGAGGATACGGGAATAGTAGAGATACGGCCGGAGGGTAGATGGATACGGGAATAGTAGAGATACGGCCGGAGGGTAGATGGATACAGGAATAGTAGAGATACGGCTGGAGGGTAGATGGATACGGGAATAGTAGAGATAAGGCTGGAGGGTAGATGGATACAGGAATAGTAGAGATACGGCCGGAGTGTAGATGGATACGGGAACAGTAGAGATACGGCCGGAGTGTAGATGGATACGGGAATAGTAGAGATACGGCCGGAGGGTAGATGGATACGGGAATAGTAGAGATACGACTGGAGGGTAGATGGATACAGGAATAGTTGAGATACGGCTGGAGGGTAGATGAATACGGGAATAGTAGAGATACAGGTGAAGGGTAGATGGATACGGGAATAGTAGAGATACGGCTGGAGGGTAGATGGATACAGGAATAGTATAGATACGGCTGGGGGGTAGGGGATACGGGAATAGTAGAGATACGGCTGGAGGGTATATGGATACGGGAATAGTAGAGATACGGCTGGAGGGTAAGGGGATATGGGAATAGTAGGGATACAGCGGTAGGGTAGATGGATACGGGAATAGTAGAGATACGGCTGGAGGGTAGATGGATACAGGAATAGTAGAGATACGGCTGGAGGGTAGGGGGATACGGGAATAGTAGAGATATACGGCTAGAGGGTAGGGGGGCACGGGAATAGTAGAGATATACGGCTAGAGGGTAGGGGGGCACGGGAATAGTAGAGATCGGCTGGAGGGTAGTGGGATACGGGAATAGTAGAGATACGGCTGGAGGGTAGATGGATACGGGAATAGTAGGGATACGGCCGGAGGGTATATGGATACGGGAATAGTAGAGATAAGGCTGGAGGGTAGGAGGATATGGGAATAGTAGAGATACAGCTGGAGGGTAGGGGGATACGAGAATAGTAGAGATACGGTTGCAGGGTAGATGGATACAGAAATAGTAGAGATACGGTTGCAGGGTAGATGGATACGGGAATACTAGAGATACGGCTGGAGTGTAGATGGGGACGGGAATAGTAGAGATATGGCCGGAGGGTAGATGGATACGGGAAGAGTAGAGATACGGCCGGAGGGCAGATGGTTACGGGAATAGTAGCGATACGGCCGGAGGGTAGATGGATACGGGAATAGTAGAGATACGGCCGGAGAGTAGATGGATACGGGAATAGTAGAGATACGACTGGAGGGTAGATAGATACGGGAATAGTAGAGATACGGCTGGAGGGTAGATGGATACGGGAATAGTAGAGATATGGCTGGAGGGTAGATGGATACGAGAAGTGTAGAGCTACGGCCAGAGGGTAGATGGATACGGGAATAATAGAGATACGGCTGGAGAGTAGGGGGATATGGGAATAGAAGAGATACGGCTGGAGGGTATATGGATACGGGAATAGTAGAGATACGGCTGGAGGGTAAGGGGATATGGGAATAGTAGGGATACAGCGGGAGGGTAGATGAATACGGGAATAGTAGAGATACGGCTGGAGGGTAGATGGATACGGGAATACTAGAGATACGGCTGGAGGGTAGATGGATACGGGAATAGAAGAGATACGGCTGGAGGGTGGGGGGATATAGGAATAGTAGGGATACAGCGGGAGGGTAGATGGATACGGGAATAGTAGAGATACGGCTGGAGGGTATATGGATACGGGAATACTAGAGATACGGCTGGAGGGTAGATGGATACGGGAATAGTAGAGATACGGCTGGAGGGTAGATGGATACGGGAATAGTAGGGATACGGCCGGAGGGTAGGGGGATACGGGAATAATAGAGATACGGCTGGAGGGTAGGGGGATATGGGAATAGTAGAGATACGGCTGGAGGGTAGATGGATACGGGAATAGTAGAGATAAGGCTGGAGGGTAGGAGGATATGGGAATAGTAGAGATACAGCTGGAGGGTAGGGGGATACGAGAATAGTAGAGATACGGTTGCAGGGTAGATGGATACAGAAATAGTAGAGATACGGTTGCAGGGTAGATGGATACGGGAATAGTAGAGATAAGGCTGGAGGGTAGATGGATACAGGAATAGTGGAGATAAGGCTGGAGGGTAGGAGGATATGGGAATAGTAGAGATACAGCTGGAGGGTAGGGGGATACAGGAATAGTAGAGATACGGCCGGAGGGATACGGGAATAGTAGAGATACGGCTGGAGGGTAGGAGGATACGGGAATAGTAGAGATACGGCCGGAGGGTAGATGGATACGGGAATAGTAGAGATACGGCCGGAGGGTAGATGGATACAGGAATAGTAGAGATACGGCTGGAGGGTAGATGGATACGGGAATAGTAGAGATAAGGCTGGAGGGTAGATGGATACAGGAATAGTAGAGATACGGCCGGAGTGTAGATGGATACGGGAACAGTAGAGATACGGCCGGAGTGTAGATGGATACGGGAATAGTAGAGATACGGCCGGAGGGTAGATGGATACGGGAATAGTAGAGATACGACTGGAGGGTAGATGGATACAGGAATAGTTGAGATACGGCTGGAGGGTAGATGAATACGGGAATAGTAGAGATACAGGTGAAGGGTAGATGGATACGGGAATAGTAGAGATACGGCTGGAGGGTAGATGGATACAGGAATAGTATAGATACGGCTGGGGGGTAGGGGATACGGGAATAGTAGAGATACGGCTGGAGGGTATATGGATACGGGAATAGTAGAGATACGGCTGGAGGGTAAGGGGATATGGGAATAGTAGGGATACAGCGGTAGGGTAGATGGATACGGGAATAGTAGAGATACGGCTGGAGGGTAGATGGATACAGGAATAGTAGAGATACGGCTGGAGGGTAGGGGGATACGGGAATAGTAGAGATATACGGCTAGAGGGTAGGGGGGCACGGGAATAGTAGAGATATACGGCTAGAGGGTAGGGGGGCACGGGAATAGTAGAGATCGGCTGGAGGGTAGTGGGATACGGGAATAGTAGAGATACGGCTGGAGGGTAGATGGATACGGGAATAGTAGGGATACGGCCGGAGGGTATATGGATACGGGAATAGTAGAGATAAGGCTGGAGGGTAGGAGGATATGGGAATAGTAGAGATACAGCTGGAGGGTAGGGGGATACGAGAATAGTAGAGATACGGTTGCAGGGTAGATGGATACAGAAATAGTAGAGATACGGTTGCAGGGTAGATGGATACAGAAATAGTAGAGATACGGCTGGAGTGTAGATGGGGACGGGAATAGTAGAGATATGGCCGGAGGGTAGATGGATACGGGAAGAGTAGAGATACGGCCGGAGGGCAGATGGTTACGGGAATAGTAGCGATACGGCCGGAGGGTAGATGGATACGGGAATAGTAGAGATACGGCCGGAGAGTAGATGGATACGGGAATAGTAGAGATACGACTGGAGGGTAGATAGATACGGGAATAGTAGAGATACGGCTGGAGGGTAGATGGATACGGGAATAGTAGAGATATGGCTGGAGGGTAGATGGATACGAGAAGTGTAGAGCTACGGCCAGAGGGTAGATGGATACGGGAATAATAGAGATACGGCTGGAGAGTAGGGGGATATGGGAATAGAAGAGATACGGCTGGAGGGTATATGGATACGGGAATAGTAGAGATACGGCTGGAGGGTAAGGGGATATGGGAATAGTAGGGATACAGCGGGAGGGTAGATGAATACGGGAATAGTAGAGATACGGCTGGAGGGTAGATGGATACGGGAATACTAGAGATACGGCTGGAGGGTAGATGGATACGGGAATAGAAGAGATACGGCTGGAGGGTGGGGGGATATAGGAATAGTAGGGATACAGCGGGAGGGTAGATGGATACGGGAATAGTAGAGATACGGCTGGAGGGTATATGGATACGGGAATACTAGAGATACGGCTGGAGGGTAGATGGATACGGGAATAGTAGAGATACGGCCGGAGGGTAGATGGATACGGGAATAGTAGAGATACGGCCAGAGGGTAGATGGATACGGGAATAATAGAGATACGGCTGGAGAGTAGGGGGATATGGGAATAGAAGAGATACGGCTGGAGGGTATATGGATACGGGAATAGTAGCGATACGGCTGGAGGGATATGGGAAGAGTAGGGATACAGCGGGAGGGTTGATGGATACGGAAATAGTAGAGATACGGCTGGAGGGTAGATGGATACGGGAATACTAGAGATACGGCTGGAGGGTAGATGGATACGGGAATAGTAGTAGAGATACGGCCGGAGGGTAGATGGATACGGGAAGAGTAGAGATACGGCTGGAGGGTGGGGAAATACGGGAATAGTAGAGATACGGCTGGAGGGTGGGGAAATACGGGAATAGTAGAGATACGGCCGGAGGGCAGATGGATACGGGAATAGTAGAGGTACGGCCGGAGTGTAGATGGATACAGGAATAGTAGAGATACGGCCGGAGGGCAGATGGATACGGGAATAGTAGAGATACGGCCGGAGTGTAGATGGATACAGGAATAGTAGAGATACGGCCGGAGGGTAGATGGATACGGGAACAGTAGAGATACGGCCGGAGGGCAGATGGATACGGGAATAGTAGAGATACGGCCGGAGTGTAGATGGATACAGGAATAGTAGCGATACGGCCGGAGGGTAGATGGATACAGGAATAGTAGAGATACGGCCGGAGGGTAGATAGATACGGGAATAGTAGAGATACGGCCGGAGGGTAGATGGATACGGGAATAGTAGAGATACGGCCGGAGGGTAGATGGGGACGGGAATAGTAGAGATACGACCGGAGGGTAGATGGATACGGGAATAGTAGAGATACGGCCGGAGTGTAGATGGATACGGGAACAGTAGAGATACGGCCGGAGTGTAGATGGATACGGGAATAGTAGAGATACGGCCGGAGGGTAGATGGATACAGGAATAGTAGCGATACGGCCGGAGGGTAGATGGATACAGGAATAGTAGAGATACGGCCGGAGGGTAGATGGATACGGGAATAGTAGAGATACGGCCGGAGGGTAGATGGATACGGGAACAGTAGAGATACGACCGGAGGGTAGATGGATACGGGAATAGTAGAGATACGGCCGGAGGGCAGATGGATACGGGAATAGTAGAGATACGGCCGGAGTGTAGATGGATACGGGAACAGTAGAGATACGACCGGAGGGTAGATGGATACGGGAATAGTAGAGATACGGCCGGAGGGCAGATGGATACGGGAATAGTAGAGATACGGCCGGAGTGTAGATGGATACAGGAATAGTAGAGACACGGCTGGAGGGTAGATGGATACGGGAACAGTAGAGATACGGCCGGAGGGCAGATGGATACGGGAATAGTAGAGATACGGCCGGAGTGTAGATGGATACAGGAATAGTAGCGATACGGCCGGAGGGTAGATGGATACGGGAACAGTAGAGATACGGCCGGAGGGTAGATGGATACGAGAAGTGTAGAGCTACGGCCAGAGGGTAGATGGATACAGGAATGGTAGAGATACGGCTGGAGGGTAGATGGATACGGGAATAGTAGAGATACGGCTGGAGGGTAGATGGATACGGGAATAGTAGAGATACGGCTGGAGGGTAGATGGATACGGGAATAGTAGAGATACGGCTGGAGGGTAGATGGATACGGGAATAGTAGAGATACGGCCGGAGGGTAGATGGATACGTGAATAGTAGAGATACGGCCGGAGGGTAGATGGATACGAGAAGTGTAGAGCTACGGCCAGAGGGTAGATGGATACAGGAATAGTAGAGATACGGCCGGAGGGTAGATGGATACGGGAATAGTAGAGATACGGCTGGAGGGTAGATGGATACGGGAATAGTAGAGATACGGCTGGAGGGTAGATGGATACGGGAATAGTAGAGATACGGCTGGAGGGTAGATGGATACGGGAATAGTAGAGATACGGCCGGAGGGTAGATGGATACGTGAATAGTAGAGATACGGCCGGAGGGTAGATGGATACGGGAATAGTAGAGATACGGCCGGAGGGTAGATGGATACAGGAATAGTAGAGATACAGCTGTAGGGTAGATGAATACGGGAATAGTAGAGATACGGCCGGAGGGTAGATGGATACGGGAATAGTAGAGATACGGCCAGAGGGTAGATGGATACGGGAATAGTAGAGATACGGCCGGAGGGTAGATGGATACGGGAATAGTAGAGATACGGCTGGAGGGTAGATGGATACGGGAATAGTAGAAATACGGCTGGAGGGTAGATGGATACGGGAATAGTAGGGATACGGCTGGGGGGTAGGGGGATACGGGAATAGTAGGGATACGGCCGGAGGGTAGATGGATACGGGAATAGTAGAGATGCGGCCGGAGGCTAGATGGATACGGGAATAGTAGAGATACGGCCGGAGGGTAGATGGATACGGGAATAGTAGAGATACGGCTGGAGGGTAGATGGATACGGGAATAGTAGAAATACGGCTGGAGGGTAGATGGATACGGGAATAGTAGGGATACGGCCGGAGGGTAGATGGATACGGGAATAGTAGAAATACGGCTGGAGGGTAGATGGATACGGGAATAGTAGAGATACGGCCGGAGGGTAGATGGATACGGGAATAGTAGAGATACGGCTGGAGGGTAGATGAATACGGGAATAGTAGAGATACGGCTGGAGGGTAGATGGATGCGGGAATAGTAGAGATTCGGCTGGAGGGTAGATGGATACAGGAATAGTAGAGATACGGCTGGAGGGTAGATGGATACGGGAATAATAGAGATACGGCTGGAGAGTAGATGGATACAGGAATAGTAGGGATACGGCTGGAGGGTAGGGGGATACAGGAATAGAAGAGATACGGCTGGAGGGTAGATGGATACGGGAATAGTAGAGATACGGCTGGAGGGTAGATGGATACGGGAATAGAAGAGATACGGCTGGAGGGTAGGGGGATACGGGAATAGTAGAGATACGGCTGGAGGGTAGATGGATACGGGAATAGTAGAGATACGGCTGGAGGGTAGATGGATACGGGAATAGAAGAGATACGGCTGGAGGGTAGGGGGATACGGGAATAGTAGAGATACGGCTGGAGGGTAGATGGATACGGGAATAGTAGAGATACGGCTGGAGGGTAAGGGGATACGGGAATAGTAGAGATACGGCCGGAGGGTAGATGGATACGGGAAGAGTAGAGATACGGCTGGAGGGTGGGGGAATACGGGAATAGTAGAGATATTGCTGGTGGGTAGATGGATACGGTAATAGTAGAGATGCAGCTGGAGGGTAGATGGATACGGGAATAGTAGAGATATGGCTGGAGGGTAGGGGGATACGGGAATAGTAGAGATACGGCTGGAGGGTAGGGGGATACGGGAATAGTAGAGATACGGCTGGTGGTAGATGGATACGGGAATAGTAGAGATACGGCTGGTGGTAGATGGATACGGTAATAGTAGAGATGCAGCTGGAGGGTAGATGGATACGGGAATAGTAGAGATACGGCCGGAGGGTAGATGGATACGGGAATAGTAGAGATATGGCTGGAGGGTAGATGGATACGGTAATAGTAGAGATGCAGCTGGAGGGTAGATGGATACGGGAATAGTAGAGATACGGCCGGAGGGTAGATGGATACGGGAATAGTAGAGATACGGCCGGAGGGTAGATGGATACGGGAATAGTAGAGATACGGCTGGAGGGTAGATGGATACAGGAATAGCAGTGATACGGCCGGAGGGTAGATGGTTACGGGAAGAGTAGAGATACGGCCGGAGTGTAGATGGATACGAGAAGAGTAGAGATACGGCCGGAGTGTAGATGGATACTGGAATAGTAGAGATACGGCCGGAGGGTAGATGGATATGGGAATAGTAGAGATACGGCTAGAGGGTAGATGGATATGGGAATAGTAGGGATACGGCCGGAGGGTAGATGGATACGGGAATAGTAGAGATATGGCTGGAGGGTAGATGGATACGGGAATAGTAGAGATACGGCCGGAGGGTAGATGGATACGGGAATAGTAGAGATACGGCCGGAGGGTAGATGGATACGGGAATAGTAGAGATACGGCCGGAGGGTAGATGGATACGGGAATAGTAGAGATACGGCCGGAGGGTAGATGGATACGGGAATAGTAGAGATACGGCCGGAGTGTAGATGGATACGGGAATAGTAGAGATACGGCCGGAGGGTAGATGGATACGGGAATAGTAGAGATACGGCCGGAGGGTAGATGGATACGGGAATAGTAGAGATACGGCCGGAGTGTAGATGGATACGGGAATAGTAGAGATACGGCCGGAGGGTAGATGGATACGGGAATAGTAGAGATACGGCCGGAGTGTAGATGGATACGGGAATAGTAGAGATACGGCCGGAGGGTAGATGGATACGGGAATAGTAGAGATGCGGCCGGAGGGTAGATGGATACGGGAATAGTAGAGATACGGCCGGAGGGTAGATGGATACGGGAATAGTAGAGTTACGGCCGGAGGGTAGATGGATACGGGAATAGTAGAGATACGGCCGAAGGGTAGATGGATATGGGAATAGTAGAGATACGGCCGGAGGGTAGATGGATACGGGAATAGTAGAGATGCGGCCGGAGGGTAGATGGATACGGGAATAGTAGAGATACGGCTGGAGGGTATATGGATACGGCAATAGTAGAGATACGGCCGGAGAGTATATGGATACGGGAATAGTAGAGATACGGCTGGAGGGTAAGGGGATACGGGAATAGTAGAGATATGGCTGGAGGTTAGGGTGATACAGGAATAGTAGAGATACTGCTGGAGGGTATGGGGATACGGGAATAGTAGAGATATGGGATGCTGATGGATACAGGAATAGTAGAGATACGAGATGCTGATGGTAACAGTAATAGTGGAGATACGGGATGCTGATGGATAGATGAATAGTGGAGATACGGGATGCTGATGGATACATGAATAGTGGAGATACGGCTGGAGGGTATGGGGACACGGGAATAGTAGAGATATGGGATGCTGATGGATACAGGAATAGTAGAGATACGAGATGCTGATGGATTCAGGAATAGTGGAGATACGGGATGCTGATGGATACATGAATAGTGGAGATACGGCTGGAGGGTATGGGGATACGGGAATAGTGGAGATACGGGATGCTGATGGATACAGGAATAGTAGAGATACAAGGTGCTGATGGATACAGGAATAGTGAAGATACGGGATGCTGATGGATACAGCAATAGTGAAGATACGGGATGCTGATGGATACAGGAATAGTAGAGATACAAGATGCTGATGGATACAGGAATAGTGGAGATACGGCTGGAGAGTAGAGTGGAGATATGGGATGCAGATGGAATAACATTGATTGTACTTGCCTTGAGCTTTGGTCTTACCGGGGTCTTTGTTCAGGGAGCTCCGTTGGCTGCCGCACAGCCGGACCTTGGAGACCAGGAACAGCAGCTGCTTCTGGCACAAGGACTTGGTTCCACGAGGACAGACTTTTCTCTGTGGGGGGGCAGGTCGGGTTCCTCCAGAGTCTTTAACTTCTCTCTTCTGACGGATCAGAGAACTGGCGAGAGCAGCCATGTCCCCCCACCAATGTAACACCCCATGTGCCGAAGGCTGCTCGCGGTTCTTGGTTGCCTCCCAATAGCTGTCCTAATTCTCCTCCGCTCCCATCTACATTGGTCTCCTGGCATCCAGCCCGCACGTCATTTATCAAAGACTAACTCCAAATACATCAGTGTCTCATGTGATCACCGTCCCTCCCCCATCACTCCACCTTCTGCTACATGCACTGATGGAGGAGCCATGCACTAGCACCAGCACCAACTGCACTCTGCTTAATCATGCATGGTCCACATACACCTCTACACTCCACCTCCAGCCGTATCGCTCCTATTCCCGTATCCCCCTACCCTCCAGCCGTATCCATCTACCTCCAGCGGTATCGCTATTATTCCCGTATCCATCTACCTCCAGCCGTATGTCTCTCCTATTCCTGTATCCATCTACCGTCTGGCCGTATCTCTACTATTCCTGTATCCATCTACCCTCCAGCCGTATCTTTACTATTCCTGTATCCATCTACCCTCCGGCCGTATCTCTACTATTCCCGTATCCCCCTACCCTCCAGCCGTATCTCTACTATTCCCGTATCCATCTACCTCCAGCGGTATCGCTATTATTCCTGTATCCATCTACCCTCCAGCTGTATCTCAACTATTCCCGTATCCATCTACCTCCAGCCGTATGTCTCTCCTATTCCTGTATCCATCTACCGTCCGGCCGTATCTCTACTATTCCCGTATCCCCCTACCCTCCAGACGTATCCATCTACCTCCAGCGGTATCGCTATTATTCCTGTATCCATCTACCCTCCAGCTGTATGTCTCTCCTATTCCTGTATCCATCTACCGTCCGGCCGTATCTCTACTACTCCCGTATCCATCTACCCTCCAGCCGTATCGCTACTATTCTCATATCCATCTACCCTCCAGCCGTATCGCTACTATTCCCGTATCCATCTACGCTCCAGCCGTATCTCTACTATTCCCGTATCCCCCTACCCTCCAGCCGTATCTTTACTATTCCTGTATCCATCTACCCTCCAGCCGTATCGCTACTATTCCTGTATCCGTCTATCTCCAGCCGTATCGCTACTATTCCTGTATTCATCTACCCTCCAGCAGTATCTCTACTATTTGCGTATCCATCTACCCTCCGGCCGTATCTTTACTATTCCTGTATCCATCTACCCTCCAGCCGTATCTCTACTATTCCCGTATCCCTCCGGCCGTATCTTTACTATTCCTGTATCCATCTATCCTCCAGCCGTATCTCTACTATTCCCATATCCCCCTACCCTCCAGCCGTATCTCTACTATTCCCGTATCCCTCCGGCCGTATCTTTACTATTCCTGTATCCATCTATCCTCCAGCCGTATCTCTACTATTCCCATATCCATCTACCCTCCAGGCGTATCTCTACTATTCCCGCATCCATCTGTCCTCCAGCCGTATCTCTACTATTCCCGTATCCATCTACCCTCCAGCCGTATCTCTACTATTCCTGTATCCATCTACCCTCCGGCCATATCTCTACTATTCCTGTATCCATCTACCCTCCAGCCGTATCTCTACTATTCCCGTATCCCTTTACCATCCAGCCGTATCTCTACTATTCCCGTATCCATCTACCCTCCAGCCGTATCCCAACTATTCCCGTATCCCTCGAGCCGTATCTCTACTATTCCCGTATCCATCTACCCTCCAGTCGTAGCTCTACTATGCCCGTATCCCCCCACCCTCCGGCCGTATCTCTACTATTCCCGTATCCCTCCGGCCGTATCTCCTCTATTCCCGTACACCTGCAACCGTATCTCTACTATTCCCGTATCTGTCTACCCTCCAGCCGTATCTCTACTATTCCCGTATACATCTACATTCCAGCCGTATCTCTACTCTTCCCGTATCCCTCCAGCCATATCTCTACTATTCCCGTATCCATCTACCCTCCAGCCGTATCTCTACTATTCCCGTATCCATCTACCCTCCAGCCATATCTCTACCATTCCCGTACACCCCCACCCTCCGGCCGCATCTCAACTATTCCCGTATCCCTCCGGCCGTATCTCTACTATTCCTGTATCCATCTGGCCGTATCTCTACTAGTCCCGTATCCTTGCAGTTGTAACTTTACTATTCCCATATCCCTCCGGCCGTATCTCTACTATTCCTGTATCCATCTACTCTCAAGCCGTTTCTCTACTATTCCCGTATCCATCTACCCTCCAGACGCATCTCTACTATTCCCGTATCCATCTATCCTCCAGCCGTATTTCTACTATTCCCGTATACCCCACCCTCCGGCCGTATCTCTACTATTCCTGTATTTCTCCAGCCGTGTTTCTACTATTCCTGTATCCTCCTACGCTCCGGCCGTATCTATACTATTCCCGTATCCCTGCAGCCGTATCTCTACTATTCCCGAATCCCCCTATCCTCCAGCCATATCTCTACTATTCCCGAATACATCTACCCTCCAGCGGTATCTCTACTATTCCCGTATCCCTCCAGCCATATCTCTACTATTCCCGTATCCATCTACCCTCCAGCCATATCTCTACTATTCCCCTATCCATCTACCCTCCAGCCGTATCTCTACTATTCACGTATCCCCCCACCCTCCGGCCGCATCTCTACTATTCCCGTATCCCATATCCCTCCGGCCGTATCTCTGTTCCCATATCCATCTGGCCGTATCTCTACTAGTCCCGTATCCTTCCAGCCTTATCTCTACTATTCCCGTATCCATCTACCCTCCAGCCGTATCACTATTATCCCCGTATCCATCTACCCTCCAGCCATAGCTCTACTATTCCCATATCCACCTACCCTCCAGCTGTATCTCTACTATTCCCGTATCCATCTACCCTCCAGCCGTTTCTCTACTATTCCCGTATCCCCCCACCCTCCGGCCGTATCTCTACTATTCCCGTATTCCTCCAGCCGTGTCTCTACTATTCCCGTATCCCCCTACGCTCCAGCCGTATCTCTACTATTCCTGTATCCATCTACCCTCCAGCCGTATCTCTACTATTCCTGTATCCATCTACCCTCCTGCCGTATCTCTACTATTCCCGTATCCCCCAACCCTCCAGCCGTATCTCTACTATTCCCGTATCCATCTACTCTCCAGGCATATCTCTAGTATTCCTGTATCCCCCTACCCTCGAGCCGTATCTCTACTATTCATGTATCCCTACTATTCATGTATCCCCCTACCCTCCAGCCGTATCTCTAGTATTCCTGTATCCCCCTACCCGCCAGCCGTATCGCTACTATTCCCGTATCCATCTACCACCAGCCGTATCTCTACTATTCCCGTATCCCCCTACCCTCCAGCAGTATATCTACTATTCCTGTATCCATCTACCCTCCGGCCGTATCTCTACTATTCCCGTATCCATCTACCCTCCGGCCGTATCTCTACTATTCCCGTATCCATCTACCCTCCGGCCGTATCTCTACTATTCCCGTATCCATCTACCCTCCGGCCCTATCTCTCCTATTCCTGTATCCCCCTACCCTCCAGCCGTATCTCTACTATTCCCGTATCCCCCTACTCTCCAGCCGTATCTCTACTATTCCCGTATCCATCTACCCTCCGGCCGTATCTCTACTACTCCCATATCCATCTACCCTCCTGCAGTATCTCTACTATTCCTGTATCCATCTACCCTTCAGCCGTATCCCTACTATTCCCGTATCCATTCACCCTCCGGCCGTATCTCTACTATTCCCGTATCCATCTACCCTCCGGCCGTATCTCTACTATTCCCGTATCCATCTACCACCAGCCGTATCTCTACTATTCCTGTATCCCCCTACCCTCCAGCCGTATCTCTACTATTCCCGTATCCCCCTACCCTCCAGCCGTATCTCTACTATTCCCGTATCCATCTACCCTCCAGTCCTATCTCTACTATTCCCGTATCCATCTACCCTCCAGCCGTGTCTCTACTATTCCCGTATCTGTCTACCCTCCAGTCGTATCTCTACTATTCCCGTATCCATCTACCCTCCAGCCGTATCTCTACTATTCCTGTATCCATTTACCCTCCAGCCGTATCTCTACTATTGCCGTATCCATCTATCCTCCAGCCGTATCTCTACTATTCCCGTATCCATCTATCCTCCAGCCGTATCTCTACTATTCCCGTATCCATTCACCCTCCAGCCGTATCTCTGCTATTCCCGTATCCATATACCCTCCAGCCGTGTCTCTGCTGTTCCCGTATCCATCTACCCTCCAGCCCTATCTCTCCTATTCCCGTATCCCCCTACCCTGCAGCTGTATCTCTACTATTCCCGTATCCCCCCACCCTCCAGCCATATCCCTACTATTCTTGTATACCCCCACCCTCCAGCCGTATCTCTACTATTCCCGTTTCCCCCTACCCTCCAGCCGTATCTCTTCTATTTTCGTATCCATCTACCCTCCAGTCGTATTTCTACTATTCCCGTATCCATCTACCACCAGCCGTATCTTTACTATTCCCGTATCCATCTACCCTCCAGCTGTATTTCTACTGTTCCTTTATCCGCACTACCCTCCAGCCGTATCTCTACTATTCCTGTATCCATCTCCCCTCGGGCCTTATCTCTACTATCCCCGTATCCATCTACCCTCCAGTCGTATTTCTACTATTCCCGTATCCATCTACCACCAGCCGTATCTTTACTATTCCCGTATCCATCTACCCTCCAGCTGTATTTCTACTGTTCCTTTATCCGCACTACCCTCCAGCCGTATCTCTACTATTCCTGTATCCATCTCCCCTCGGGCCTTATCTCTACTATCCCCGTATCCATCTACCCTCCAGCCATATCTCTACTATTCCCGTATCCATCTACCCTCCTGCCGTATCTCTACTATTCCCGTATCCATCTACCCTCCGGCCGTATCTCTACTATTCCCGTATCCCTCCGGCCATATCTCTACTATTCCGGTATCCATCTACCCTCCAGCCGTATCTCTACTATTCCCGCATCCATCTACCCTCCTGCCGTATCTCTACTATTCCCGTATCCATCTACCCTCCAGCCGTATCTCTACTATTCCTGTATCCATCTACCCTCCAGCCGTATCTCTACTATTCCCGTATCCATCTACCCTCCAGCCGTATCTCTACTATTCCCGTATCCCCCTACGCTCCAGCCGTATCTCTACTATTCCCGTATCCATCTACCCTCCAGCCGTATCTCTACTATTCCCGTATCCATCTACACTCCAGCCGTATCTCTACTATTCCCGTATCCATCTACCCTCCACCCATATCTCTACTATTCCCGTATCCATCTACCACCAGCCGTATCTCTACTATTCCCGTATCCCACCAGCCGTATCTCTACTATCCCCGTATTCCTCCCGCTGTATCTCTACTATTTCCGTATCCATCTACCCTCCAGCCGTATCTCTACTATTCCCGTATCCATCTACCCTCCAGTCGTATCTCTACTATTCCCGTATCCATCTACCCTCCAGCCGTATCTCTACTATTCCCGTATCTGTCTACCCTCCAGCCGTATCTCTACTATTCCCGTATCCATCTACCCTCCAGCCGTATCTCTACTATTCCCGTATCCCCCCACCCTCCAGCCGTATCTCTACTATTCCTGTATGCATCTACCACTAGCCATATCTCTACTATTCCCGTATCCATCTACCCTCCAGTCGTATCTCTACTATTCCCGTATCCATCTACCCTCCAGCCGTATCTCTACTATTTCCGTATCCATCTACCCTCGAGTCGTATCTCTACTACTCCCATATCCATCTACCCTCCAGCTGTGTCTCTACTATTCCCGTATCCATATACCCTCCAGCCGTATCTCTACTATTCCCGTATCCATCTACCCTCCAGCCGTATCTCTACTATTCCCGTATCCCCCAACCCTCCAGCCGTATCTCTACTATTCCTTTATGCATCTACCACCAGCCGTCTCTACTATTCCCGTATCCATCTACCCTCCAGCCGTATCTCTACTATTCCCGTATCCCCCAACCCTCCAGCCGTATCTCTACTATTCCCGTATCCATCTACCCTCCAGTCCTATCTCTACTATTCCCGTATCCATCTACCCTCCAGCCGTGTCTCTACTATTCCCGTATCTGTCTACCCTCCAGTCGTATCTCTACTATTCCCGTATCCATCTACCCTCCAGCCGTATCTCTACTATTCCTGTATCCATTTACCCTCCAGCCGTATCTCTACTATTGCCGTATCCATCTATCCTCCAGCCGTATCTCTACTATTCCCGTATCCATCTATCCTCCAGCCGTATCTCTACTATTCCCGTATCCATTCACCCTCCAGCCGTATCTCTGCTATTCCCGTATCCATATACCCTCCAGCCGTGTCTCTGCTGTTCCCGTATCCATCTACCCTCCAGCCCTATCTCTCCTATTCCCGTATCCCCCTACCCTGCAGCTGTATCTCTACTATTCCCGTATCCCCCCACCCTCCAGCCATATCCCTACTATTCTTGTATACCCCCACCCTCCAGCCGTATCTCTACTATTCCCGTTTCCCCCTACCCT
Organism: Eleutherodactylus coqui; assembly: GCA_035609135.1. NCBI lineage: Eukaryota > Metazoa > Chordata > Amphibia > Anura > Eleutherodactylidae > Eleutherodactylus > Eleutherodactylus coqui. Next base: position 332,182,072 of record CM069406.1, on the reverse strand, counting down.
CCAGCCGTATCTCTTCTATTTTCGTATCCATCTACCCTCCAGTCGTATTTCTACTATTCCCGTATCCATCTACCACCAGCCGTATCTTTACTATTCCCGTATCCATCTACCCTCCAGCTGTATTTCTACTGTTCCTTTATCCGCACTACCCTCCAGCCGTATCTCTACTATTCCTGTATCCATCTCCCCTCGGGCCTTATCTCTACTATCCCCGTATCCATCTACCCTCCAGTCGTATTTCTACTATTCCCGTATCCATCTACCACCAGCCGTATCTTTACTATTCCCGTATCCATCTACCCTCCAGCTGTATTTCTACTGTTCCTTTATCCGCACTACCCTCCAGCCGTATCTCTACTATTCCTGTATCCATCTCCCCTCGGGCCTTATCTCTACTATCCCCGTATCCATCTACCCTCCAGCCATATCTCTACTATTCCCGTATCCATCTACCCTCCTGCCGTATCTCTACTATTCCCGTATCCATCTACCCTCCGGCCGTATCTCTACTATTCCCGTATCCCTCCGGCCATATCTCTACTATTCCGGTATCCATCTACCCTCCAGCCGTATCTCTACTATTCCCGCATCCATCTACCCTCCTGCCGTATCTCTACTATTCCCGTATCCATCTACCCTCCAGCCGTATCTCTACTATTCCTGTATCCATCTACCCTCCAGCCGTATCTCTACTATTCCCGTATCCATCTACCCTCCAGCCGTATCTCTACTATTCCCGTATCCCCCTACGCTCCAGCCGTATCTCTACTATTCCCGTATCCATCTACCCTCCAGCCGTATCTCTACTATTCCCGTATCCATCTACACTCCAGCCGTATCTCTACTATTCCCGTATCCATCTACCCTCCACCCATATCTCTACTATTCCCGTATCCATCTACCACCAGCCGTATCTCTACTATTCCCGTATCCCACCAGCCGTATCTCTACTATCCCCGTATTCCTCCCGCTGTATCTCTACTATTTCCGTATCCATCTACCCTCCAGCCGTATCTCTACTATTCCCGTATCCATCTACCCTCCAGTCGTATCTCTACTATTCCCGTATCCATCTACCCTCCAGCCGTATCTCTACTATTCCCGTATCTGTCTACCCTCCAGCCGTATCTCTACTATTCCCGTATCCATCTACCCTCCAGCCGTATCTCTACTATTCCCGTATCCCCCCACCCTCCAGCCGTATCTCTACTATTCCTGTATGCATCTACCACTAGCCATATCTCTACTATTCCCGTATCCATCTACCCTCCAGTCGTATCTCTACTATTCCCGTATCCATCTACCCTCCAGCCGTATCTCTACTATTTCCGTATCCATCTACCCTCGAGTCGTATCTCTACTACTCCCATATCCATCTACCCTCCAGCTGTGTCTCTACTATTCCCGTATCCATATACCCTCCAGCCGTATCTCTACTATTCCCGTATCCATCTACCCTCCAGCCGTATCTCTACTATTCCCGTATCCCCCAACCCTCCAGCCGTATCTCTACTATTCCTTTATGCATCTACCACCAGCCGTCTCTACTATTCCCGTATCCATCTATCCTCCAGCCGTATCTCTACTATTCCCGTATCCCCCAACCCTCCAGCCATATCTCTACTATTCCTTTATGCATCTACCACCAGCCGTATCTCTACTATTCCCGTATACATCTACATTCCAGCCGTATCTCTACTCTTCCCGTATCCCTCCAGCCGTATCTCTACTATTCCTGTATTCATCTACCACCAGCCATATCTCTACTATTCCCGTATCCATCTACCCTCCAGTCGTATCTCTACTATTCCCGTATCCATCCACCCTTCAGCCGTATCGCTACTATTCCCGTATTCCTCCCGCCGTATCTCTACTATTCCTGTATTCATCTACCCTCCAGCCGTATCTCTACTATTCCCGTATCCATCTACCCTCCAGCCGTATCTCTACTATTCCCGTATCCATCTACCCTCCAGCCGTATCTCTACTATTCCCGTATCCATCTACCCTCCAGTCGTATCTCTACTATTACTGTATCCCCCCACCCTCCAGCCGTATCTCTACTATTCCCGTATCCCCCCACCCTCCTGCCGTATCTCTACTTTTCCCGTATCCCCCCACCCTCCTGCCGTATCTCTACTATTCCCGTATCCCCCCACCCTCCAGTCGTATCTCTACTATTCCCGTATCCCCCCACCCTCGAGCTGTATCTCTACTATTCCTGTATCCATCTACCCTCCAGCCGTATCTCTACTATTCCCGTATCCATCTACCCTCCAGCCGTATCTCTACTATTCCCGTATCCATCTATCCTCCAGCCGTATCTCTACTATTCCCGTATCCCCCTACCCTCCAGCCGTATCTCTACTATTCCCGTATCCATTCACCCTCCAGCCGTATCTCTACTATTCCCGTATCCATCTACCCTCCAGCCGTAACTCTACTATCCCCATATCCATCTAACCTCCAGCCGTATCTCTACTATTCCCGTATCCATCTACCCTCCAGCCGTATCTCTGCTATTCCCGTATCCATCTACCCTCCAGCCCTATCTCTCCTCTTCCCGTATCCCCCTACCGTGCAGCTGTATCTCTACTATTCCCGTATCCCCCCACCCTCCAGCCATATCCCTACTATTCTTGTATACCCCCACCCTCCAGCCGTATCTCTACTATTCCCGTATCCCCCTACCCTCCAGCCGTATCTCTTCTATTTTCGTATCCATCTACCCTCCAGCCGTATTTCTACTATTCCCGTATCCATCTACCCTCCAGCTGTATTTCTACTGTTCCTATATCCGCACTACCCTCCAGCCGTATCTCTACTATTCCCGTATCCATCTCCCCTCAGGCCTTATCTCTACTATTCCCGTATCCATCCACCCTCCAGCCGTATCTCTACTATTCCCGTATCCATATACCCTCCGGCCGTATCTCTACTATTCCCGTATCCATCTACCCTCCAGCCGTATCTCTACTATTCCCGTATCCCTCCGGCCGTATCGCTACTATTCCCGTATCCATCTACCCTCCAGCCGTATCTCTACTATTCCCGTATCCATCTACCCTCCAGCCGTATCTCTACTATTCCCGTATCCCCCCTACCCTCCAGCCGTATGTCTACTATTCCCGTATCCATCTACCCTCCAGCCGTATCTCTACTATTCCCGTATCCATCTACCCTCCAGTCGTATCTCTACTATTCCCGTATCCCCCCACCCTCCAGTCGTATCTCTACTATTCCCGTATCCATCTACCCTCCGGCCATATCTCTACTATTCCCGTATCCCCCCACCCTCGAGCCGTATCTCTACTATTCTCGTATCCATCTACCCTCCAGCCGTATCTCTACTATTCCCGTATCCATCTACCCTCCAGTTGTATCTCTCCTATTCCCGTATCCATCTACCCTCCAGCCGTTTCTCTACTATTCCTGTATCCATCTACCCTCCGGCCATATCTCTACTATTCCCGTATCCCCCCACCCTCGAGCCGTATCTCTACTATTCCCGTATCCATCTACCCTCCACCCCCTCCCGTTTCTCAGCTGTTCCCGCAGGTTCCCCTCTGCTCAGTCGCCCTGCTGTATTCTTCAGCACACTGCACCTTTTTTTAGTTGACACATTTATTAAAAGTGTATTCTCTGGAATGGGCCGGGGGCCAGTTTGGCAGCGCGACGCCGCAGACAAGGACAGCAGGGAGCGGGTTCTGTGCCAGCTGATTGGTGTAGAGCTGTCTGGGGGTCACAGTGGGGTGAGGGATGGGTTAATATCTTGGGGTCCGGCTGCATGTGGGGATAGATACGACTACAGGACACAAACGTGGCAGAAAGTCTTTGTGAATGGAGAGCAGGACGGATGATGGTGGTCACAGGACCTGCAAGCCAAGGTGGAGATCTGCGAAGCATCCCGATGCGGAACCCACAGACAGAGCTGTCATCAGGGCACGTATAGAGATCTACAGCACAGCAGTTAGAATCTATAGGTGGGAATCTGTAGATCCACTATGGATAAGAAGGCTATCCACAGATCCATCCTGTCTGCAGATAGATCTACTTTGTGTAACCTGAGCGATTGACAGACTGGAGATCTATCGGCATGGGATCCATAGCGTGGTATAGCCTGGGGATCTGTAGTTAGGCTCGTGATCAATAAGGCGGACCTATAGGTATGTAGACAGTGACAATCTATAGGCAGGCATGGAATCTATAGCTAGACTGGTGATCCTTGACACTGGAAATCTATAGGAGGACACAGCAGGTGTAATAGGGATCGGCAGATCTATAGCTGCGGAATCTGCAACTATATTAGTGATCTATCGGCAGGCCTGGGATCTATAGACACTGGAGATCTATAAGAGCCATGATATCTCCGGCCAGACATGAGAACTGTTCCCATCAGCATCTCGCTGGCTCAGGGATACGGCGCCCTTGCGCCGCTGCTGGCGGGTGACTGACATTGGGGTGGGGGAATAGTGACCGCTCTGCCCTCCGCACTGCGAGGCGTCCATGTACGGAGATCTGCAGATAATGGGTGTGCCCACTATAGATATATAGGCTGCCTGACGGCTCTCTGTGTCCTGCCAGATGTAATATATACACCCCACTGCCAGCACTCAGCTAATCAGAAAATTGATCAGAATTAAGGGAGGGACGGCGTGTGCCGGACGTGAGGGGAATCCATCATGCACTGCAGCACTCCAGCAGTGCGGGGGTTAATGAGGCGCTGCAGCACAGGGCAGACAAGAGGTTAACCACAGAACATGCTCTTCAGACATCTTACAAGGATTCTGCAGAGCATTCATCACCAACCATAACCTACGCCAAGTGGATGCAGCAGAGACGAGTTTGTCACTTTACATCTTGAAGTGCCGTCGCCTGCAGTCCTATGTCAGACAAGCTCCGCTCTGCTCCATCCGTCTTGGGGTAGGCTGCAGCTAGCTGGGGTAGCACCCCGAGCCCCTCTCCTCCTCGCCCTCCTCCTTGTCGCCCTTGTCTCCGCCTTTCACCACCTCCTTGGCATCTCTGATCACCTCCCGCAGGTATCTGGCAGGATCGGCTCGGACCTCTGAAATGCGTCGTGCCAGGCAGGGTCCGTGAGGGCTGCCCAGGAGGAGGTCGCATCCAGGCAGGAAGGGGTTAGGGCAGGACCCCCTGAGGAACAGGCAGGACAGCTCCTCTAGGAGCCCCAGAAAGCACAAAGCTGCATTGTGCCCCTGACTCAGGTAGCCCCGTGGCAGCCGCTGACAGGCCTGCAGGAGGGTCACCCATACCACATAGGGCCCCGGGGCCCCAGCCTCCTGCAGGATCTGCCCTAGGACAGCTGTGGAGGCCCTGAGCACCCGCGAGAGGGCGGGGTGCAGGAACCTCCTCATATACAGCTCCGCCCCTGGGAAGCCCACTCTCCACTGCCCACCAGGACCCCAGGGGAGGAGATGGAAGACCTTAGGAGGTAAGCCATCCTCCAGTACCCAGTCATCCAAGTACTGGACCCCCGGGGGCCAACCCTGGACCTCAACCACAGGGACCAGATCAAAGCGAACCAACAGACTGGGAGTGGCCAGGAGGATGGAGACGCAGTTACCCCAGGGCTCGGCCCGCTCCACAGACAGGGGCGACTCCGAGAGGCCAGACACCGCGGACAGCAGGGCGGCGCTGAACCACAGGGAAACCTCGTGTGGGGAGAGGTGTGAGGCGCGGGGGCCGGGAGCAGGAGGGGCCCAGGCCGAGCTGGGCAGCAGGTAGTGGCACGGGCTGGCCTGGGAGAGGTCCTTGGGGGATGAAAGGCGAATGATTGGCACCAAGAGGGTGTAAGAGATGGAAGGACATATAAAGGGGGAGCTGCACCCCAAATCTGTGGGAGACACATCCAGGTAGCCGGAGCAGAGACCGCCAGACAGGAGCAGGAACGTGTTGGCAGATGGCAGCGGATGAACCCGGGCTGCAAGATAAAGAGAAAAGTAATGACCCCCCCTGTAATCACAACACAGTAACCCCGCAGCCGGACACCCCCCCCCAACCGCCCCACGGCCGGACCCAACCGCCCCGCTGCCGCCCCCGCCCCCCCCACCGCAACCACCCCGTAGCTGGACCCCCCCCTTCCCCCAGCAACTGCCCCGCAGCCAGGGATAATCTGACCGGGGGGCGGATTATAACCCATTCATACTAAACTCATCAGGGCAGGAAAGGCCTCTTTACAGTTAGAGCAGCCACACTGACTGCAGGAGGGAGTACTAACAGCCATCACTCATCCATCTCCTGATGGATGACGAGAGCTACTGTTAATAAAGTGGGTAATCAGCCATCCTCAGATGTCCTCCCCACCCCATTACCCATCATGCTCAGTATCTTGGACTCTTCAGGGGTGGTCTCTGCCTGGTACCCACCTATGAGGGAGAAGATGAGGTCTTTGGCTTGTACACAGGTCTGGAGGACTTCTTTTCCCTGCAGAGCGACGCTCCCCCGCCGCTCCAGCTCCTCCAGAAGTTTATTCAGCTCCTCAACACGAGCTCCGGAGCAGAAATCCAGGTCAGTTAGCGGTCGTGCAGGAGACGCCATCAGTCACGTGACCATCAACCTTCAGAGAAGGGCAGATGTGAAAAACAGCGCCATCCTCTGCAGAGCATAACTGCGGCGTTGCTGTTACCGTTGGGGAGGTGACGTTTTGCGCTCCATTCACCCTTTCCATCGCACGGCTCTATTTCAATAGCTGAAAACAGTTTTCAGGCGAACCGCAAATGGAGCCGTCAGTTTTAGCCTGGGAAATCCCAGCCAATGGTGTGACCCGCGATCTCAGGAGGACAGACCCTGTTCCTGCAGGCTCAGGCAAGCTGAATGCCACAGTGCCCCCCTCCAGTTATGTGCGCATTGGATGTATGGGGGGCCACCAATCATTCCCCATACACTTGGGTGGATCTGACACGAACATGACACCTTTCTATGGACGAGTACGAAGAACCTGGGATTAGTTTAACTGTTGACCCAGACCTCACAGTCTACTCCACCTGCACACCCCCTGAACGCCAGCCCCCAGAGCTCGCAGTCTACTCCACCTGCACACCCGCTGAACGCCAGCCCCCAGAGCTCGCAGTCTACTCCACCTGCACACCCGCTGAACGCCAGCCCCCAGAGCTCGCAGTCTACTCCACCTGCACACCCCCTGAACACCAGACCTCACCGTCTACTCCACCTCACAACCTACTCCACCTGCACAGCCCTTCCACGCTACACCCCAGACCTCACCCTCACAGCCTACTCCACCTGCACACCCCCTCCACACCAGAGCTCACAGTCTACTCCACCTGCACACCCCCTCCATACCAGCCCCCAGAGCTCACAGTCTACTCCACCTGCACACCCCCTGAACACCAGCCCCCAGAGCTCACAGTCTACTCCACCTGCACACCCCCTGAACACCAGCCCCCAGAGCTCACAGTCTACTCCACCTGCACACCCCAGCCCCCAAAGCTCACAGTCTACTCCACCTGCACACCCCAGCCCCCAGAGCTTGCAGTCTACTCCACCTGCACAGCCCCCAGACCTCAGTCAGTCTACTCCACCTGCAGCAGCCCTTCCATACCATCCCCCCAAACCTCGCAGTCTACACCAACTGCGCACCCCCTCCACGCTCCCCCCCAGCCATCACAGCCAACTCCACCTTCGCACCCCCGCCACACCAGACCTCACAGTCTACTCCACCTGCACAGCCCGCAGACCTCGCAGTCTACACCAACTGCACACCCCCTCCATGCTACACCCCAGCCCTTACAGCCTACTCCACCTGCACAGCCCCTCCACGCCAGACCTCACAGTCTACTCCACCTGCACAGCCCCTTCCACGCTATCCCCCAGACCTCGCAGTCTACTCCACCTGCACAGCCCCCAGACCTCGCAGTCAGTCTACTCCACCTGCACGCCAGCCCCCAGACCTCGCAGTCTACTCCCCCTGCGCGCCCCCCCTGCACGCCCCCCCTCGAAACCCACCCCCAGACCACAGTGTACTCCCCCTCCACGCCCGCCGCCAGACCTCACAGTCTACTCCCCCTGCACGCCCGCCCACAGACCTCAGTCTACTCCGCCTGCACGCCACGCCCGCCCCCAAACCTCACAGTCTACTCCCCCTGCACGCCCCCCCTCCATGCCCGCCCCCAGACTTCAGTCTACTCCCCCTCCACGCCCGCCCCCAGACCTCACAGTCTACTCTCCCTGCACGCCCACCCCCAGACCTCACAGTTTACTCCCCCTGCACGCCCCCCCTCCACGCCCGCCGCCAGACCTCACAGTCTACTCCCGCTGCACGCCCCCCCTCCACGCCCGCCGCCAGACCTCACAGTCTACTCCCCCTGCACGCCCCCCTCCACGCCCGCCCCCAGACCTCACAGTCTACTCGCCCTGCACGCCCGCCTCCACGCCCGCCCCCAGACCTCACAGTCTACTCCCCCTGCACGCCCGCCTCCACGCCAGCCCCCAAACTTCACAGTCTACTCTCGCTGCACGCCCCCCTCCACACCCGCCCCCAGACCTCACAGTCTACTCCCCCTGCACGCCCCCCCTCCACGCCCGCCCCCAGACCTCACAGTCTACTCCCCCTGCACGCCCCCCTCCACGCCCGCCCCCAGACCTCACAATCTACTCCCCCTGCACGCCCCCCCTCCAGGCCCACCCCAGACCTCACAGTCTACTCCCCCTGCATGCCCCCCCTCCACGCCAGCCCCAGACCTCACAGTCTACTCCCCCTGCACGCCCCCCCTCAAGGCCCACCCCCAGACCTCACAGTCTACTCCCCCTGCACGCCCCCCCTCCAGGCCCGCCCCCAGACCTCACAGTCTACTCCCCCTGCACGCCCCCTCCACACCCGCCCCCAGACCTCACAGTCTACTCCCCCTGCACGCCCCCCCTCCAGGCCCGCCCCAGACCTCAGTCTACTCCCCCTGCACGCCCCCCTCAAGGCCCGCCCCCAGACCTCACAGTCTACTCCCCCTGCACGCCCCCCCTCCAGGCCCGCCCCCAGACCTCACAGTCTACTCCCCCTGCATGCCCCCACTCCACGCCCGCCCCCAGACCTCACAGTCTATTCCCCCTGCACGCCCCCCCCTCCACGCCCGCCCCCAGACCTCATAGTCTACTCCCCCTGCACGCCACCCCTCCACGCCCACCCCCAGACCTCGCAGTCTACTCCACCTGCACGCCAGCCCCCAGACCTCGCAGTAAACTCCACCTGCGCACCCCCCTCCACGCCAGCCCCCAGACCTCGCAGTCTACTCCACCTGCGCGCCCCCTCCACGCCAGCCCCCAGACCTCGCAGTCTACTCCATCTGCGCGCCCCAATCCACGCGAGCCCCCAGACCTCGCAGTCTACTCCCCCTGCGCGCCCCCCCCCTCCACGCCCGCCCCCTGCACGCCCCCCCTCGAAACCCACCCCCAGACCACAGTCTACTCCCCCTCCACGCCCGCCGCCAGACCTCAGTGTACCCCGCCTGCACGCCACGCCCGCCCCCAAACCTCACAGTCTACTCCCCCTGCACGCCCCCCCTCCACGCCCACCCCCAGACCTCACAGTCTACTTCCCTGCACGCCCCCCCTCCACGCCCGCCCCCAGACCTCAGTCTACTCCCCCTGCACGCCCGCCCCCAGACCTCACAGTCTACTCCCCCTGCACGCCCGCCCCCAGACCTCAGTCTACTCCCCCTGCACGCCCGCCCCCAGACCTCACAGTCTACTCCCCCTGCACGCCCGCCCCCAGACCTCACAGTCTACTCCCCCTGCACGCCCGCCCCCAGACCACACAGTCTACTTTCCCTGCACGCCCCCCCTCCACGCCCGCCCCCAGACCTCACAGTCTACTCCCCCTGCACGCCCCCCCTCCACGCCCGCCCCCGGACCTCACAGTCTACTCCCCCTGCACGCCCCCCCTCCACGCCCGCCCCCAGACCTCACAGTCTACTCCCCCTGCACGCCCCCCCCTCCGCACCCGCCCCCAGACCTCAGTCTACTCCCCCTGCACGCCCCTCTCCACGCCCGCCCCCAGACCTCAGTCTACTCCCCCTGCACGCCCCCCTCCACGCCCGCCTTCAGACCTCACAGTCTACTCCCCCTGCACGCCCCCCCTCCAGGCCCGCCCCCAGACCTCACAGTCTACTCCCCCTGCACACCCCCCCTCCACGCCTGCCCCCAGACCTCACAGTCTACTCCACCTGCACGCCCCCCCTCCACGCCAGCCTCCAGACCTCACAGTCTACTCCTCCTGCACGCCCCCCTCCACGCCCACCCCCACACCTCACAGTCTACTCCCCCTGCACGGCCCCCCTCCACGCCCGCCCCCAGACTTCAAAGTCTACTTCCCCTGCACGCCACCCTCCACGCCCGCCCCCAGACCTCACAGTCTACTCCCCCTGCACGCCCGCCTCCACGCCAGCCCCCAAACTTCACAGTCTACTCCCCCTGCACGCCCGCCTCCACGCCAGCCCCCAAACTTCACAGTCTACTCCCACTGCACGCCCCCCTCCACACCCGCCCCCAGACCTCACAGTCTACTCCCCCTGCACGCCCCCCCCTCCATGCCCGCCCCCAGAACTCACAGTCTACTCCCCCTGCACTCCCCCCCTCCACGCCCGCCCCCAGACCTCACAGTCTACTCCCCCTGCACGCCCGCCCCCAGACCTCACAGTCTACTCCCCCTGCACGCCCCCCCTCCACGCCCACCCCCAGACCTCACAGTCTACTCCCCCTGCACGCCCCCCTCCACGCCCACCCCCAGACCTCACAGTCTACCCGCCCTGCATGCCCCCCCCCCTCCACGCCCACCCCCAGACCTCAGTCTACTCCCCCTGCACGCCTCCCCTCCATGCCAGCCCCCAGACGTCACAGTCTACTTCCCCTACACGCCCCCCTCCTTGCCCGCCCCCAGACCTCACAGTCAACTCCCCCTGCACGCCAGCCCCCAGACCTCAGTCTACTAGTCCTGCACGCCCCCCCTCCACGTCCGCCCCCAGACCTCACAGTCTACTCCCCCTGCACGCCCCCCCTCCACGGCCTCCCCCAGACCTCACAGTCTACTCCCCCTACACGCCGCCCCTCCACGCCCGCCCCCAGACCTCACAGTCTACTCCCCCTGCACGCCGCCCCTCCACGCCCGCCCCCAGACCTCACAGTCTACTCCCCCTGCACGCCCCCCCTCCACGCCCACCCCCAGACCTCAGTCTACTCCACCTGCACGCCCCCCCTCCACGCCAGCCCCCAGACCTCACAGTCTACTCCACCTGCACGCCCCCCCCCTCCACGCCCACCCCCAGACCACTTCACCTGCACGCCCCCCCTCCACGCCCACCCCCAGACCTCAGTCTACTCCCCCTGCACGCCCCCCCCTCCACGCCCGCCCCCATACCTCAAAGTCTACTCCACCTGCACGCCCTCCCTCCACGCCCGCCCCCAGACCTCACAGTCTACTCCACCTGCACGCCCCCCCTCCACGCCAGCCCCCAAATCTCGCAGTCTACTCCTCCTGCATACCCCCTCCACGCCAGCCCCCAAATCTCGCAGTCTACTCCTTCTGCATACCCCCTCCACGCCAGCCCCCAAATCTCGCAGTCTACTCCTTCTGCATACCCCCTCCACGCCAGCCCCCAGACCTCACAGTCTACTCCGCCTGCACGCCCCCCTCCACGCCAGCCCCCATACCTCACAGTCTACTGCGCCTGCACGCCCACCTTCACGCCAGCCCCCAGACCTCACAGTCTACTCCGCCTGCACGCCCCCCCTCCACGCCAGCCCCCAGACCTCACAGTCCAATCCACCTGCATACCCCCCTCCACACCAGCCCCCAAATCTCGCAGTCTACTCCACCTGCACGCCCCCCCTCCACGCCAGCCCCCAGACCTCACAGTCTACTCCACCTGCACGCCCCCCCTCCACGCCAGCCCCCAGACCTCACAGTCTACTCCACCTGCACGCCCCCCCTCCACGCCAGCCCCCAGACCTCACAGTCTACTCCACCTGCACGCCCCCCCTCCACGCCAGCCCCCAGACCTCACAGTCTACTCCACCTGCACGCCCCCCCTCCACGCCAGCCCCCAGACCTCACAGTCTACTCCACCTGCACGCCCCCCCTCCACGCCAGCTCCCAGACCTCACAGTCTACTCCACCTGCACGCCCCCCCCTCCACGCCAGCCCCCAGACCTCACAGTCTACTCCACCTGCACGCCCCCCCTCCACGCCAGCCCCCAGACCTCACAGTCTACTCCACCTGCACGCCCCCCCTCCACGCCAGCCCCCAGACCTCAGTCTACTCCACCTGCACGCCCCCCCTCCACGCCAGCCCCCAGACCTCACAGTCTACTCCACCTGCACGCCCCCCCTCCACGCCAGCCCCCAGACCTCACAGTCCACTCCACCTGCATACCCCCCTCCACGCCAGCCCCCAAATCTCGCAGTCTACTCCTCCTGCATACCCCCTCCACGCCAGCCCCCAAATCTCGCAGTCTACTCCTCCTGCATACCCCCTCCACGCCAGCCCCCAGACCTCACAGTCTACTGCGCCTGCACGCCCACCTTCACGCCAGCCCCCAGACCTCACAGTCTACTCCGCCTGCACGCCCCCCCTCCACGCCAGCCCCCAGACCTCACAGTCCAATCCACCTGCATACCCCCCTCCACACCAGCCCCCAAATCTCGCAGTCTACTCCACCTGCGCACCCCCTCCACACCAGCCCCAGACCTCGGTCTACTCCAGCTGCGCACCCTTTCCACGCCAGACCCCAAACCTCGCAGTCTACTCCACCTGCGCACCACCTCCATGCCAGCCTCCAGAGCTTGCAGTCTACTCCACCTGCACACCCCCTACACACCAACCGCCAGACCTCACAATCTACTCCACCTGCACACCAGCCCCCAGACCTCGCAGTCTACTCCACCTGCTAACCCCCCCTCTTACCTGTCTACAGTCAAACCCTGGCTCTCACATATCACTGTAATCACTTCCTATGTATAACTGCCACCCCGCCCTCTCGCCTCACCTGTGCACACCTGAGTGACTCAGCTCCACCTCCTGTGTGGAGAGCTGCAGATTATCTCTCCTTCCTGCCTACCCATAAATACATTATATAATGAAGGGCTGCTTCCCCCCAAGACAGAGCCCCCACCCAACAGCCAGCACTAGGCAAGGTAGATAGGTGGCTCCAATGCCCAACCGAGAAGCGCATGTAACTGCAGCTCTGGATGTGACAGGAGTATGAGCCACAGTACGGCAGCTCTGGATGTGTTTGGTGTAAAGGAATAAGACATGATCTGCGAGGGGGGGTGATTGTAAGCTCTTGGGGGTCGATACAGCATAATATATAGGTGGAGGAGGATTTATTTAGCCAGAGTCTTCCTTGTGTTGCTGCAGTCAGGTGGGCAAATAAGGACTCTGGACCCAGCAGAGAAGGTGGGATGCAAAATGATACATTGTAGCGACAGTATGAAATATTGTATGGACGGAGGGCGGTGGCAGGAACAGATACTGTCACTTTGCGAACACCGAGCGCACCTTCGGCCTTGGTTTTCCTGAATACAACTGATGTACGTGTGCAGCTCGCCTGAATAATACTTGTATCAACAGAAATGGAGCCCCCTACATCTCATCACCATATATACCCGCCGCCCCCTGCATCTCATCACCATATATACCCGCCGCCCCCTACATCTCATCACCATATATACCCGCCGCCCCCTACATCTCATCACCATATATACCCGCCGCCCCCTACATCTCATCATCATATATACCCGCCGCACCCTACATCTAATCACCATATATACCCGCCGCCCCCTACATCTAATCACCATATATACCCGCCGCCCCCTACATCTAATCACCATATATACCCGCCGCCCCCTACATCTAATCACCATATATACCCGCCGCCCCCTACATCTAATCACCATATATACCCGCCGCCCCCTGCATCTCATCACCATATAAACCCGCCGCCCCCTACATCTCATCATCATATATACCCGCCGCACCCTACATCTAATCACCATATATACCCGCAGCCCCCTACATCTCATCACCATATATACCCGCCGCCCCCTACATCTCAGCACTATATATACCCGCAGCCCCCTACATCTCATCACCATATATACCCGCCGCCCCCTACATCTCAGCACTATATATACCCGCCGCCCCCTACATCTAATCACCATATATACCCGCCGTCCACTACATCTAATCACCATATATACCCGCAGCCCCCTACATCTCATCACCATATATACCCGCCGCCCCCTACATCTCAGCACTATATATACCCGCCACCCCTACATCTCATCACCATATATACCCGCCGCCCCCTACATCTAATCACCATATATACCCGCCACCTCCAACATCTCATCATCATATATACCCGCCATCTCCAACATCTCATCATCATATATACCCGCCGCACCCTACATCTAATCACCATATATACCCGCCGCCCCCTACATCTAATCACCATATATACCCGCCATCTCCAACATCTCATCATCATATATACCCGCCGCACCCTACATCTAATCACCATATATACCCGCCGCCCCCTACATCTCATCATCATATATACCCGCCGCACCCTACATCTAATCACCATATATACCCGCCACCTCCAACATCTCATCATCATATATACCTGCCGCCCACTACATCTCATCACCATATATACCCGCAGCCCCCTACATCTCATCACCATATATACCCGCAGCCCCCTACATCTCATCACCATATATACCCGCCGCCCCCTACATCTAATCACCATATATACCCGCCACCTCCAACATCTCATCATCATATATACCCGCCATCTCCAACATCTCATCATATATACCCGCCGCACCCTACATCTAATCACCATATATACCCGCCGCCCCCTACATCTAATCACCATATATACCCGCCGCCCCCTACATCTCATCACCATATATACCCGCCGCCCCCCACATCTCATCACCATATACACCCGCCGCCTCTAGATCTCATCACCATATATACCCGCCTCCGCCTACATCCCATCACCATATATACCTGCAGCCCCCTACATCTCATCACCATATATACCCACCGCCCCCTACATCTAATCACCATATATACCCGCCGCCACCTCCAACATCTCATCATCATATATACCTGCCGCCCCCTACATCTAATCACCATATATACCCGCCGCCACCAACATCTCATCACCATATATTCCCGCCGCCCCCTACATCTAATCACCATATATACCCGCCGCCCCCTACATCTAATCACCATATATACCCGTCGCCCCAACATCTAATCACCATATATCACCGCCACCGCCTACATCTCATCACCATATATACCCACCGCCCCCTACATCTCATCACCATATATACCCGCCGCCTCTAGATCTCATCACCATATATACCCGCAGACGCCTACATCCCATCACCATATATACCCGCCGCCACCTACATCTCATCACCATATATACCCGCCGCCACTAGATCTCATCACCATATATACCCGCCGCCGCCTACATCCCATCACCATATATACCCGCCACCCCCTACATCTCATCACCATATATACCCGCCGCCTCCTACATCTCATCACCATATACACCCGCCGCCTCTAGATCTCATCACCATATATACCCGCCGCCTCCTACATCTCATCATCATATATACCCGCCGCCCCCTACATCTAATCACCAAATATACCCGCCGCCCCCTACATCTAATCACCATATATACCCGCCGCCCCCTACATCTCATCACCATATACACCCGCCGCCTCTAGATCTCATCACCATATATACCCGCCGCCCCCTACATCTCATCATCATATATACCCGCCGCCCCCTACATCTAATCACCAAATATACCCGCCGCCCCCTACATCTGATCACCATATATACCCGAAGCCCACTACATCTAATCACCATATATACCCGCCGCCCCCTACATCTAATCACCATATATACCCGCCGCCCCCTACATCTCATCACCATATATACCCGCCGCCCCCTACATCTAATCACCATATATCACCGCTACCCCCTACATCTCATCACCATATATACTCAACACCTCCTACATCTCATCACCATAAATCACCGCCGCCACCCAGATCTCATTACAATATATACCCACCGCCTCTGACATCTCATCATCATATATACCCGCCGCCCCCTACATCTCATCACCATATATAACCGCTGCCTCCTACATCTCATCACCATATCTACCCGCCGCCCCTACATCTCATCACCATAAATAACCGCCGCCCCCTACATCTCATCACCATAAATACCCGCCGCCCCCTACATCTCATCACCATATGTACCTGCCGCCCCCTACATCTCATCACCATATATCACCGCTACCCCCTACATCTCATCACCATATATACTCAACACCTCCTACATCTCATCACCATATATACCCGCCGCCTCTAGATCTCATCACCATATATACCCGCCGCCGCCTACATCTATCACCATATATACCCGCCGCCACCTACATCTCATCACCATAAATACCCGCAGCCTCTAGATCTCATCACCATATATACCCGCCGCCTCCTACATCTCATCATCATATACATCCGCCGCCTTTAGATCTCATCACCATATATACCTGCCGCCCCCTACATCTCATCACCATATACACCCGCCGCCTCTAGATCTCATCACCATATATACCCGCCGCCCCCTACATCTCATCACCATATATACCCGCCACCCCCTACATCTCATCACCATAAATACCCGCCGCCTCCTACATCTCATCACCATATATACCTGCCACCCCCTACATCTCATCACCATAAATACCCGCCGCCTCCTACATCTCATCACCATATATACCTGCCACCCCCTATATCTCATCAACATATATACCCGCCGCCCCCTACATCTCGTCACCATATATACCCGCCGCCTCCTACATCTCGTCACCATATATACCCGCCTCCTCCTACATCTCATCACCATATATACCTGACGCCCCCTACATCTCATCATCATATATAACCACCGCCCCCTACATCTTATCACCATATATACCCGCCGCCCCCAACATCTCATCACTACATATACCTGCCACCCCCTACATCTCATCACCATATATACCTGCCGCCCCCTACATCGCATTACCATATATACCCGCCGCCCCCTACATCTCATCACCATATATACCCGCAGCCCCCTACATCTCATCACCATAAATAACAGCCGCCCCCCTACATCTAATCACCATAAATAACCGCCGCCCCCTACATCTCATCACCATATATAACCGCTGCCTCCTACATATCATCACCATATTTACCTGCCGCCCCCTACATCTCATTACCATATATACCTGCCGCCCCCTACATCTCATCACCATAAATAACCGCCGCCCCCGTACATCTCATCACCATAAATAACCGCCGCCCCCTACATCTCATCACCATAAATAACCGCCGCCCCCTACATCTCATCACCATAAATAACCACCGCCCCCTACCTCTCATCACCATAAATAACCGCCGCCCCCTACATCTCATCACCATAAATAACCGCCGCCCACCTACATCTCATCACCATAAATAACCGCCGCCCCCGACCTCTCATCACCATATATACCCGCCGCCCCCTACATCTCATCACCATATATACCCGCCACCCCCCTACATCTCATCACCATATATACCCGCCGCCCCCTACATCTCATCACCATATATGCCCGCCGCCTCCTGCATCTCATCACCATATATACCTACCACCCCCTACATCTCATCACCAAAAATAACCGCCGCCCCCTACATCTAATCACCATAAATAACCGCCGCCCCTACCTCTCATCACCATAAATAACCGCCGTCCCCCACATATCATCACCATATATACCTGTCGCCCCCTACATCTCATAACAATATATACCCACCGCCTCCAACATCTCATCACAATATATACCCGCCGTCCCCTACATCTCATCACCATATATACCCGCCGCCCCCTACATCTCATCACCATATATACCCGGCGCCCACTATATCTCATCACCATATATACCCGCCGCCCCCCACACATCTCATCATCATATATACCCGCCGCCCCCTACATCTCATCACCATAAATAACCACCTACATCTCATCACCATAAATAACCGCCGCCCCCTACATCTCATCACCAAATATACCCACCACCCCCTACATCTCATCACCATATATACCCGCTGCCCCTACATCTCATCACCATATATACCCGCCGCCTCTTATATCTCATCACCATATATACCCGCCGCCCCCTACATCTCGTCACCATATATACCCGCCGCCTACTACATCTCGTCACCATATATACCCGCCTCCACCTACATTTTGATCACCATATATACCTGACGCCCCCTACATCTCATCATCATATATACCCGCCGCCCCCTACATCTCATCACCATATATACCTGCCGCCCCCTACATCTCATCACCATATATACCCGCCGCCCCCTACATCTCATCACCATATATACCCGCCGCCTCCTACATCTCATCACCATATAGACCCGCCACCCCCTACATCTAATCACCATATATACCCGCCGCCCCCTACATCTCATCACCATATATACCCGCCGCCCCCAACATCTCATCACTACATATACCTGCCACCCCCTACATCTCATCACCATATATACCTGCCGCCCCCTACATCGCATTACCATATATACCCGCCGCCCCCTACATCTCATCACCATAAATAACCGCTGCCTCCTACATATCATCACCATATATACCTGTCGCCCCCTACATCTCATCACCATAAATACCCGCCGCCCCCTACATCTCATCACCATATATACCCGCCGCCTCCTGCATCTCATCACCATATATACCTGCCACCCCCTACATCTCATCACCATATATACCCGCCGCCTCTAGATCTCATCACCATATATACCCGCCGCCCCCTACATCTCATCACAATATATACCCACCGCCTCCAACATCTCATCACCATATATACCCGCCGTCCCCTACATCTCATCACCATATATACCCGGCGCCCACTATATCTCATCACCATATATACCCGCCACCCCCTACATCTCATCATCATATATACCCGCCGCCCCCTACATCTCATCACCATAAATAACCACCGCCTACCTACATCTCATCACCATAAATAACCGCCGCCCCCCACATCTAATCCCCATAAATAACCACCCCCCCTACCTCTCATCACCATAAATAACCACCGCCCCCTACATCTCATCACCATAAATAACCGCCGCCCCCCACATCTAATCACCATATCTACCTGACGCCCTCTACATCTAATCACCATATATCACCGACACCCCCTACATCTCATCACCATATATACACACCGACCACTACATCTCATCACCATATACACCCGCCGCCTCTAGATCTCATCACCATATAAACCCGCCGCCTCCTGCATCTCATCATCATATATACCCGCCGCCCCCTACATCTCATCACCATATACACCCGCCGCCTCTAGATCTCATCACCATATATACCCGCCGCCCCCTACATCTCATCACCATATATACCCGCCGCCCCCTACATCTCATCACCATATACACCCGCCGCCTCTAGATCTCATCACCATATAAACCCGCCGCCTCCTGCATCTCATCACCATATATACCCGCCGCCCCCTACATCTCATCACCATATACACCCGCCGCCTCTAGATCTCATCACCATATATACCCGCCGCCCCCTACATCTCATCACCATATATACCCGCCACCCCCTACATCTCATCACCATATATACCCGCCGCCCCCTATATCTTATCACCATATATACCCACCGCCCCCCTACATCTCATCACTACATATACCTGCCACCCACTACATTCATCACCATATATACCTGTCGCCCCCTACATCGCATCACCATATATACCCGCCGCCCCCTACATCTCATCACCATATATACCCGCCGCCCGCTATATCTCATCACCATAAATAACAGCCGCCCCCTACATCTCATCACCATAAATAACCGCCGCCCCCTACATATCATCACCATATATACCTGCCGCCCCCTACATCTCATCACCATATATAACCGCCGCCCCTACATCTCATCACCATAAATACCCGCCGCCCCCTACATATCATCACCATAAATAACCGCTGCCTCCTACATCTCATCAACATATATACCCGCCGCCCCCTACATCTCATCACCATAAATAACCGCCGCCCACCTTCATCTCATCACCATAAATAACCGCCGCCCCCTACCTCTCATCACCATAAATAACCGCCGCCCCCTACATCTCATCACAATATATACCCGCCGCCTCTGACATCTCATCACCATATATACCCGCCGCCCCCTACATCTCATCACCATATATACCCGCCGCCCCCTACATCTAATCACCATATATACCCGCCGCCCCCTACATCTCATCACCATATATACCTGCCGCCCCCTACATCGCATCACCATATATACCCGCCGCCTCCTGCATCTCATCACCATATATACCCGCCGCCTCCTACATCTCATCACCATATAGACCCGCCACCCCCTACATCTCATCACCATATACACCCGCCACCTCTAGATCTCATCACCATATATACCCGCCGCCCCCTACATCTCATCACCATAAATAACCGCCGCCCCCTACATCTCATCACCATAAATAACCGCCGCCCACCTACATCTCATCACCATAAATAACTACCACCCCCTACATCTCATCACCATATACACCCGCCGCCTCTAGATCTCATCACCATATATACCCGCCGCCCCCTACATCTCATCACCATAAATAACCGCCGCCCCCTACATCTCATCACCATAAATAACCGCCGCCCACCTACATCTCATCACCATAAATAACCACCGCCCACCTACATCTCATCACCATAAATAACCGCTGCCCCCTACATCTTATCACCATATATACCCGCCGCCTCTGACATCTCATCACCATATATACCCGCCGCCCCCTACATCTCATCACCATATATACCCGCCGCCCCCTACATCTAATCACCATATATACCTGCCGCCCCCTAAATCTCATCACCATAAATAACCACCGCCCCCCACATCTCATCACAATATATACCCGCCGCCTCCTGCATCTCATCACCATATATACCTGCCGCCGCCTACATCTCATCACCATATATACCTGCCGCCCCCTACATCTCATCACCATATATACCCGCCGCCTCCTGCATCTCATCACCATATATACCCGCCGCCCCCTACATCTCATCAACATATCTACCCGCCGACCCCTACATCTCATCACCATATATACCTGCCGTCCCCTACATCTCATCACCATATATACCCGCCGCCCCCTACATCTCATCACCATATATACCCGCTGCCCCCTACATCTCATCACCATATATACCCGCCGCCCCCTACATCTCATCACTATATATAACCGCCGCCCCCTGCATCTCATCACCATAAATAACCGCCGCCCCCCACATCTCATCACCATATATACCTGCCGCCGCCTACATCTCATCATCATATATACCCGCCACCCCCTACATCTCATCACCATATATACCCGCCGCCTCCTACATCTCATCACAATATATACCCGCCGCCCCTATATCTAATCACCATATATACCCGCTGCTTCCTACATCTCATCACCATATATACCCGCCGCCCCCTACATCTTATCACCATATATACCCGCCGCCCCCTACATCTCATCACCATACATACCCGCCGCCCCAACATCTCATCACTATATATACCTGCCACCCCCTACATCTCATCACCATATATACCTGCCGCCCCCTACATCTCATCGCCGTATATACCCGCCGCCCCCAACATCTCATAACCATATATACCCGCCGCCCCCTACATCTCATCACCATATATACCCGCCACCCCTACATCTCATCACCATATATACCCGCCGCCCCCTACATCTCATCACCATATCTACCAGCCGCCCCCCTACATCTCATCACCATATATACCCGCCGCCCCCTGCATCTCATCATCATATATAACCGCCGCCCCAAACATATCAGTATATATACCTGCCACCCCCTACATCTCATCACCATATATACCTGCCTCCCCCTACATCTCATCACCATATATACCCGCCGCCCCCTACATCTCATCACCACAAATAACCACCGCCCCCTACATCTCATCACCATAAATAACCGCCGCCCCCTACATCTCATCACCATAAATAACTGCCGCCCACCTACATCTCATCATAATAAAAAACCACCCCCCACCTCTCATCACCATAAATAACCGCCACCCCCCACATCTCATCACCATAAATAACCGCCGCCCCCTACATCTCATCACCATAAATAACCGCCGCCCCCCTACATCTCATCACCATAAATAACCGCCGCCCCCTACATCTCATCACCATAAATAACTGCCGCCCACCTACATCTCATCATAATAAAAAACCACCCCCCACCTCTCATCACCATAAATAACCGCCACCCCCTACATGTCATCACCATAAATAACCGCCGCCCCCCTACATCTCATCACCATAAATAACCACCGCTCCCCTACATCTCTTCACCATAAATAACCGCCGCCCCCCTACATCTCATCACCATATATACCCGCAACCCCCACATCTATTCACCATATAAGCGCTGCCCCCTACATCTCATCACCATATATTACCGCCGCCCCCTACATGTCATCACTATAAATACCAGCTTCCCCCTACATCTCATCACTATATATGACCGTCGCCCCCTACATCTCATCACTATAAATACCAGCTGCCCCTTAAATCTCATCTATATATATAAAGCTGAAAGCCCTCACTGACTGGCAGGAGCATTGATTATGTCAGAAATAGGAAAAGCTAATGGGTCCCAACTCGATTATTCAATTCTAAGCGCAAAAGAATTAGCGTCCAAATTTTACGTGCGGAATGTAATTTTCTCACTTTCCGGTGTCCTAGAAACGGGAAATTTGGCACGAGCATTGATTATGTCAGAAATAGGAAAAGCTAATGGGTCCCAACTCGATTATTCAATTCTAAGCGCAAAAGAATTAGCGTCCAAATTTTACGTGCGGAATGTAATTTTCTCACTTTCCGGTGTCCTAGAAACGGGAAATTTGGCACGAGCATTGATTATGTCATAAATAGGAAAAGCTAATGGGTCCCAACTCGATTATTCAATTCTATGCGCAAAAGAATTAGCGTCCAAATTTTACGTAGATAATCCAAATCTCTCACTTCCCGATGTCATAGAAACATGAAATTTGGCACAAGCATTCATTGTGTGATAAATATGAAAAGTTAATGGGTCCCAACTCGATTATTCAATTCTATGCGCAAAAGAATTAGTGTCCAAATTTTATGTACGTAATCTAATTCTCTCACTTCCTGATGTCATTTTATATGAAGGAAACGTCGCTTGGTTGCCTCCACGTGGTGTTTCCTGGGTAACGCAAAGAACTATGCAAAATGGTGAACATATGTTTTTCCGGTATCTCTAAAGTAACCACGACTTCATAAGATTTTCCGTGTGAACACCAGATAAACACCAGTACCAAATTAACTCGGGCGAAGCCGGGTATATCAGCTAGACACTATATATAACCGACGCCCCTTACATCTCATCACCATATATACCCACCGTCCCCTACATCTCATCACTATATATAACCGACGCCCCTTACATCTCATCACCATATATACCCGCCGCCCCCTACATCTCATCACCATATATACCCACCGTCCCCTACATCTCATCACTATATATAAACCGACGCCCCCTACATCTAATCACCATATATAACCGCCGCCCCTACATCTCATCACCATGTATGACCGCCGCCCCCTACATCTCATCACTATATATAACCGACGCCCCACACATCTCATCACTATATATAACCACTGGCTCCTACATCTCATCAGCATATATAACCGGTGCCCCCTACATCTGTATTCACATACTGAGGGTAATCTACCTCCCCTCTCTGTGTGTATTAACTGAGGAGAATCTACCTCACCTCTGTGTGTATATACTGAGGAGAATCTACCTCACCTCTATGTGTATATACTGAGGAGAATCTACCTAACCTCTATGTGTATATACTGAGGAGAATCTACCTCCCCTCCATGTGTATATACTGAGGAGAATCTACCTCACCTCTATGTGTATATACTGAGGAGAATCTACCTCCCCTCTATGTGTATATACTGAGGAGAATCTACCTCCCCTCTATGTGTATATACTGAGGAGAATCTACCTCCCCTCTATATGTATATACTGAGGAGAATCTGCCTCCCCTCTATGTGTATATACTGAGGAGAATCTACCTCACCTCTATGTGTATATACTGAGGAGAATCTACCTCCCCTCTGTGTGTATATACTGATGAGAATCTACCTCACATCTGTGTGTATATACTGAGGAGAATCTACCTCATCTCTGTGTGTATATACTGAGGAGAATCTACCTCCCCTCTATGTGTAAATACTGAGGAGAATCTACCTCACCTCTATGTGTATATACTGAGGAGAATCTACCTCACCTCTATGTGTATATACTGAGGAGAATCTACCTCACCTCTGTGTGTATATACTGAGGAGAATCTACCTCACCTCTATGTGTATATACTGAGGAGAATCTACCTCACCTCTATGTGTATAAACTGAGGAGAATCTACCTCCCCTCTGTGTGTATATACTGAGGAGAATCTACCTCACCTCCGTGTGTATATATACTGAGGAGAATCTACCTCCCCTCTACGTGTATATACTGAGGAGAATCTACCTACCCTCTATGTGTATATACTGATGAGAATCTACCTCCCCTCTATGTGTATATACTGAGAAGAATCTACCTCACCACTATGTTTATATACTGAGGGGAATCTACCTCACCTCTATGTGTATATACTGAGGAGAATCTACCTCACCTCTATGTGTATATACTGAGGAGAATCTACCTCCCCTCTATGTGTATATACTGAGGAGAATCTACCTCACCTCTATGTGTATATACTGAGGAGAACCTACCTCGCCTCTATGTGTATATACTGAGGAGAATCTACATCACCTCTGTGTGTATATACTGAGGAGAATCTACCTCACCTCTATGTGTATATACTGAGGAGAATCTACCTCGCCTCTATGTGTATATACTGAGGAGAATCTACCTCACCTCTATGTGTATATACTGAGGAGAATCGACCTCGCCTCCATGTGTATATACTGAGGAGAATCTACCTCACCTCTATGTGTATATACTGAGGAGAATCTACCTCCCACTATGTGTATATACTGAGGAGAATCTACCTCCCCTTTTTGTGTATATACTGAGGAGAATCTACCTCACTTCTATGTGTATATACTGAGGAGAATCTACCTCACCTCTGTGTGTATATACTGAGGAGAATCTACCTCACCTCTATGTGTATATACTGAGGAGAATCTACCTCGCCTCTATGTGTATATACTGAGGAGAATCTACCTCACCTCTATGTGTATATACTGAGGAGAATCGACCTCGCCTCCATGTGTATATACTGAGGAGAATCTACCTCACCTCTGTGTGTATATACTGAGGAGAATCTACCTCCCACTATGTGTATATACTGAGGAGAATCTACCTCCCCTTTTTGTGTATATACTGAGGAGAATCTACCTCACTTCTATGTGTATATACTGAGGAGAATCTACCTCACCTCTATGTGTATATACTGAGGAGAATCTACCTCCCCTCTATGTGTATATACTGAGGACAATCTACCTCACTTCTATGTGTATATACTGAGGAGAAACTACATAACCTCTATGTGTATATACTGAGGAGAATCTACCTCACCTCTATGTGTATATACTGAGGAGATTCTACCACACCACTATGTGTATATACAGAGGAGAATCTACCTCACCTTTGTGTATATACTGAGGAGAATCTACCTCACCTCTATGTGTATATACTGAGGAGAATCTACCTTTCCTCTATGTGTATATACTGAGGAGAATCTACCTCCCCTCTGTGTCTATATACTGAGGAGAATCTACCTCACCTCTATGTGTATATACAGAGGAGAATCTACCTCACCTTTATGTGTATATACTGAGGAGAATCTACCTCCCCTCTATGTGTATATACTGAGGAGAAGCTACATAACCTCTATGTGTATATACTGAGGCGAATCTGCCTCACCTCTATCAGTATATACTGCTTTGGGGGGTTAATTCAGGTTTATGCCTTTAAATAGAGAATGATAAGTGTATTTCACAGAATACTTATGTGTTTATAAGTTGCGTCTTCTTCTACCTCCCCTCTATGTGTATATACTGAGGGGAATCTACCTCACCTCTATGGGTATATACTGAGGAGAATGTACCTCCCCTCTGTGTGTATATACAGAGGAGAATCTACCTCCCATCTATGTGTATATACTGAGGAGAATCTACCTCACCTCTATGTGTATATACTGAGGGGAATCTACCTCACCTCAATGTGTATATACTGAGGAGAATCTACCTCCCCTCTATGTGTGTATACTGAGGAGAATCTACCTCACCTCTGTGTGTATATACTGAGGAGAATCTACCTCCCCTCTATGTGTATATACTGAGGGGAATCTACCTCACCTCTATGGGTATATACTGAGGAGAATGTACCTCCCCTCTGTGTGTATATACAGAGGAGAATCTGCCTCCCCTCTGTGTGTATATACTGAGGAGAATCTACCTCCCCTCTATGTGTATATACTGAGGAGAATCTACCTCCCATCTATGTGTATATACTGAGGAGAATCTACCTCACCTCTATGTGTATATACTGAGGGGAATCTACCTCACCTCAATGTGTATATACTGAGGAGAATCTACCTCCCCTCTATGTGTGTATACTGAGGAGAATCTACCTCACCTCTCTGTGTATATACTGAGGAGAATGTACCTCACCTCTCTGTGTATATACTGAGGAGAATCTACCTCCCCCTATGTGTATATACTGAGGAGAATCTACCTCACCTCTGTGTGTATATACTGAGGAGAATGTACCTCACCTCTATGTGTATATACTGAGGAGAAGCTACCTCACCTCTGTGTGTATATACTGAGGAGAATCTACCTCACCTCTGTGTGTATATACTGAGGAGAATCTACCTCACCTCTGTGTGTATATACTGAGGAGAATCTACCTCCCCTCTATGTGTATATACTGAGGAGAATCTACCTCACCTCTGTGTGTATATACTGAGGAGAATCTACCTCACCTCTGTGTGTATATACTGAGGAGAATCTACCTCACCTCTCTGTGTATATACTGAGGAGAATCTACCTCCCCCTATGTGTATATACTGAGGAGAATCTACCTCACCTCTGTGTGTATATACTGAGGAGAATGTACCTCACCTCTATGTGTATATACTGAGGAGAAGCTACCTCACCTCTGTGTGTATATACTGAGGAGAATCTACCTCACCTCTGTGTGTATATACTGAGGAGAATCTACCTCACCTCTGTGTGTATATACTGAGGAGAATCTACCTCACCTCTCTGTGTATATACTGAGGAGAATCTACCTCACCTCTATGAGTATATACTGAGGAGAATCTACCTCACCTCTATGTGTGTATATACTGAGGAGAATCTACCTCACCTCTGTGTGTATATACTGAGGCGAATCTGCCTCACCTCTATCAGTATATACTGCTGTGGGGGGTTAATTCAGGTTTATGCCTTTAAATAGAGAATGATAAGTGTATTTCACAGAATACTTATGTGTTTATAAGTTGCGTCTTCTTCTACCTCCCCTCTCTGTGTATATACTGAGGAGAATGTACCTCCCCTCTGTGTGTATATACAGAGGAGAATCTGCCTCCCCTCTGTGTGTATATACTGAGGAGAATCTACCTCCCATCTATGTGTATATACTGAGGAGAATCTACCTCACCTCTATGTGTATATACTGTATATTCTGCTAAAGGTTTAAGCTTATACGTGTAAGGGCTGACGCTTTAACAATAGACTACAGAGACTCCATTTTGTCTCTTCGCTTGTCTGCTTTAATACACATTTAATTTCTCTTTCCAAACTTACTCCTTATCTGTCCTGTTCCCGCTATATGACCCTGAATCTGTTCCCATATGCCTTATCAGTTCTCTCCCATGTCTTTTTCCTTGAGAAACTCACTCCTTTCTGAGAAGCCTATCCAAGGACATATTATGTTTTGATACAGTTGTCACCGGGCGTTGATGTATTGTTCCTGTAAGAAATGTCTTTGAAGGAATTAGTAATTATAAAAATCCAGCTGTCCAGCGACCTTGGGCATGCGCAGTGATTAAATAACTACGTAAGCAAATCTCTTCTACAACTGTAACCTCTGCTGAATAAACCTACACTTCGCTTATGACAATCCCATGGTGCATGTGGCTGTCCATTTGCGTCGTCTGAGTACTCACATCTAAGACTAATTCGGAAGCAGACAGCATCAGCTGATGGGTCCCCTTGTGACCCCCACAATACTTGGCGCTCCAACCTGGGGCAGAAGTTACCTCCTTAACTGCAGCCGATACCTGCCGACCCTGCCTGCCGACCAGCCGGACTAGAGGCCACGGGACCCCAGATCTACAAAACACCGGTGTAAGGTAAGCCCTTGACTTACCACTCTATGATCTGGGTTCCCCGGACTTCAAGTCACGTGTCGACAGACGGTTAGTTGCTGCATGTTTATAGGACACTTCTGCCTGTTATTTACGGTGTTCTTAGTAACCATGCTAGACGGAAGAACCCTTGTGTGTATATTGCCATGCTGTCTGCTGTGTGCTGTAGAAAGTATTGCTTTTTGCCGGACTCATAATGTTAGCTGTAATTTGTAATAAGATTACTAAAAGCCGCCCAGCAAGGCAAGCCGTGGTCCTTCCTCTATCCCCATAAGTATAGTAGTAATATATATTCGTAATATAGATTGCGAATATCCTGCCCGTTGCGGACGTGGCAGAAGGGACTGAAAAGTCCAAAAGTATTTCTGCCAGTTGCGGACTCGCAGAAGATAATAAATATCCAGCCCGTTGCGGACGTGGCAGAAGGGACATTTAAGTCCAAAAGTATTTCTGCCAGTTGCGGACTTGCAGAAGAAGAAATATCCTGCCAATACTTGGCAGGAGGGCCCTCAAATATCCTGCCCCGTTGCGGACGTAGGCAGAAGGGACTGAAAAGTCCGAAAGTATTTCTGACAGTTGCGGACTTGCAGAAGAAGAAATATCCTGCCAATACTTGGCAGGAGGGCCCTCAAATATCCTGCCCCGTTGCGGACGTAGGCAGAAGGGACTTAAAAGTCCATAGTATCCTGCCAGTTGCAGACTCGGCAGTAGGGACAATAGTGGTAAATCGAGAAGTAAGTCCATAGCTAGAATGGGGTCTCAGACTTTTCTGACACCCATTGAGATAATAAGATTGGGGGAAGGGAAGGACATCTGTAGGCAAGCCTATAAAATATATAAACAGATAGGTAAAACGGCGGAAACCTTTAACTATGAGTTCTGGCAATAGTATTGGAAAAACACATGCAGGAGATCAGAGATGCCGGTCTAGGAAGAGGGATAGAAACCATAATAAGATATAGCAAAAAGGTAAATGTAGAACCATGGGATTGCGCAACGAGGGATGACAGCATACTTGTGTACTCACCCCCGGTTCCAAACCCGGCTAGGATGTACCCGGTCCTACCAACCGCGGACAGCTCCGACATTCGTCCTGACTATCAGAGTTGTACCGCCACAGTCCCACCAAAGAAGTCCAAAAAAGGGAAACCTTACTGGGATTGTCCCAGGTGCGGACAACAAAACCCTTTACGAAGACAAACGGCTTTAACTATGTGTAGACGGGAAAAGAATGAAGCCATTGAATGTTATTTTGGTAGGCTGGAATCGAAGGCTAGGGACGCGTTCATGCAAGGCATTGGCCCATCATTGGCAGATAAAATAAAAGCATGTACCCCCAACTGGCGACAAGCCGAGCCCAGGGACTTGTATAAAAAGGCAGTAGGGTTTGCTATGGATGAGAAGCGCCCTGCAGTGGCGGTTAAACACTATAGCAACCAGGAGGGGAATGTGCAGCTCCAGGACAGACTCAACAGAGAAACACGCAAGTGTTATAATTGCGGCAAGGTAGGCCACCTGGCCAGGGATTGCTTTCATAAGTCCCGGCGATCCCGCCCCAGTATCCCTACCGTGGAAACAAAGGACAGAGGCACTCAGACCTTTGAGCCTGCTTCCATATGAGGTGAGGAAGTGCCCTTCCTTATAGACACTGGGGCTAGAACAAATCCTGTCTCAAAATTCACGTGAAATATGAGAAACGTTGAAGGCAAGGAGTATGCCTATATGGGAACAGCTAGAGAAATAGCAAAGGTCAGACAAAGCAAGTTAGCCGTGGGGAGAGAATCTAGCAAGTTGTTGAGAAAAGCAGGTTAGAATTTTGGGAATCTTAGACCAACAAGTTTGGGAAACATTCAGAGATAAGCAGAGGTTGGGTAAAGTATGTTAGAATAGATAGATTGAGGCAAGTGTAGATACGGCAGTTATCAGAGAAAGGGAATCCTTTATAGTTTGTGTTCCTTTGGGACATAAAGCAAGTTCATGCAGAATCTGTGGATAATTATGTGTTAAATAACCAATATTGTTTGTCTTCATGTTATGTAATCTAATCTTTGTTATACGTTTAGTCTTCTTTGTCCTTTTTTTTAATGTGTTTAACTATTCCTCTGCCGTCCGTGTTTGATAGTCTGTGCAGAGAAATATACCTCTCGTTGTTGCTAATGATTGGTCTTGTTTGGAGTCTGGATGTTCTGGCTGTTTTCCAAAAATCTTAGTTATTGTTCTGTTCCATAGAGATATAAAAATTCAAAGTCATAGAAGAAAGACAGACGTTGAATATATTATGTGGTTTTAAAAATAGAATATATATATATAGGGATTTTAAGATATATTTTTCCTTTTTATGTAAATGTCAGTTCCGTGATTGGTTGGACGTGTGCATGATTGCTAAATGTGTGTTCCTTTTTTCTTTTTTTTGGACAAACAGTTAAAGTTTGACTGATTCCAGGGAGGGGTGGTAGTGATTGAATGCATTTGTTTGCAAGATGAGGACAGTTGCATCCTACGTGTTACGTCCTGTGTGAACTCTTACTAACATTTGAATGAGACTTGACCGCATGAACGGATGAGAGTTAATGACCCGTGTTCAGACTGTAATGAATGTAAAATGTGTGATGTAGGCGCTGTGTGCTGATAATTTGGAAGCCTGCCAACAAGCCACAATTATACTGTTTCTGAGAGAATGTTCTATAGAAGAAACGCGCAAACGGCCATACCTGTACTTACACCTGCTGCCAAACTCCGCACCTTTCTGGGCC
Source organism: Eleutherodactylus coqui (assembly GCA_035609135.1). Taxonomy (NCBI): domain Eukaryota; kingdom Metazoa; phylum Chordata; class Amphibia; order Anura; family Eleutherodactylidae; genus Eleutherodactylus; species Eleutherodactylus coqui. The sequence continues at coordinate 332,150,675 of CM069406.1, read as the reverse complement.
TTGTTTTCATACTGCCGCCCATGGGCCCACTCTGTTTCCACTCTTATGCAACTACTCTATGACTGTCTTTCAATCATTCTTTTCTCTCTCTCACCCCTGAAGCTCATTTCTCACCCTTTTACACTTTATCCTTTATTCTTTTCTGTACTGAATTTTTCTGGCCAGGTGACAGTATTGACACAAAAGCACAGGGGACAACCACGGCCACCTGGATACTACTCCATGAAGCTGTATCCAGTGGCTCGAGGAGCTCCCTCATGTGTTTGTGCAGTGGCAGCAGTACAGGCAATGGTTAACAAATCTTCGGAGTTGGTATTGAACTAACCCCCCCTAGTGGTCCTCACCCCCCCATGACATCTGGAGCATATACACGCAAGTGCAACCCAAGCACTTATTTCTGGCCCGTCAAATCCAGCTACAATGTGCTCTTGTCATTCTTCTCACTGTTGCTACTACCTTGAACTCGGTTACTCTTCCAATGAAGTATCCTAGTTCAAAAGGGGGGAGGAGAAGACATAGGTGATCTAGGTATTGCAGGTCAGCTATTTTTAAAATGTTTTTTTTTTTTTAAGGTTCTGATCTATTTTAAATAGAATACTAGCCTGATTGTCTAACGGTAATCGGTGCAAGGGGTTTCAGGAGTGCCAATTTAGCTGGCAGAAACTGAACCGCTTGAGGTAATGTTTAAAGGGTCGCAATGCTCACGCGCTTCCTTGTGCTGGAAGGTCCTGAAAGCATATTGGGAACTGACGTGATGGGACCCTTGGGATGTTGTATCAAACTTCACCCGTCCGGTGAGGCTCGTATACACCCCGGGTCTGAAAGTCACCCGACCTTCTGTCGGATGGCAGCAGACCAAACGACACCTCTCCCTGTCCTCACGCTTACGCACGCAGAGGAACAAGCTCTTAGCCCCCTTGGTCCGTCAGTACCCCCTGGCACATGTCCAGGAAGATGCAATTGCAGACACTGTCTCTTTATGTTAACTAAAAGCCCTTAAGGAATGTGTCTTCCCAGCCAATACCCCTTTTGTTCCCCGTTAAAGAGAAAGAGTTTAAAAGGCCAGCCAGACTGTCAGTAATTGTTTGCATTTATTTTCAGAGGAAAGCAGTACTGTTGGACAGTGCTGCCAAAAAGGGGCTCAGAATAGCCCAAAACCAGTTCACCAGATGCATGAAGCTGGTATTAGACGCCTGGCCAATTCCCCAGGGCACCGCCCTCTTGTAATATGTTGATGATTTACTTTTATGTACTCCTGACCCAAATAGTTACCTCAATGCATCACTAAGCCTTTTGTGTTTCCTCCATCAAGAATAGAAAAGCTGTAAGTTTACTAATGGAAGCCATCATGTTGCCAGAACAGGTGGCCATAATAAAGGTTACTGAAGCCCCTTGTTAACAATTCATATTTTGAGTTGTTTTTTATAGATGGTACCAAGGGTGATGGACGACTCCACACTGGATATGCAGTGGTCACACAACAAGATGTCCTAAAAGCAGAATGCCTCCGCATATCTCAGGACAAGAAGCGGAACTGAAGGCCCTCACTGAGGCATGTAGAGTGGTAGAAGGTAAGATGGCAAACATTTACACTGACTCCCGGTATGCATTTTGCATAGCTCATGACTACGGCCTAACATGGAAGGCCAGAAAGCTTGTTACCTCAGCAGGACAGCCAATTAAGAATGGTGCAGCGGTGCAGAGTCTCACGGAGGCCCTACTTACTTCTACCTGACAAAGTGGAAAGCTCACACCAATTCCTACACCAGAGAAACAAGAGGCAACGCTATCACAGACGACACAGCAAAGGCAGCGGCCCTCAAGCCGTGGAAGAAAAGAAGAAAAGAAGAATTTGATAAAAACTTGGACTTTGATAAAAACTTGGACTTTGATAAAAACTTGGACCTTGATATGCTAAAGACTTTACAGTTACAAGCCAGCAAGGAAGAAAAAGACAAATGGACTAAATATGGGAGCAGCAGAAATGGGACGACGTATGGCGAACAGTCAGCAGTACTTGCCCACCACGGTCCCTGTGCCCCATGATGGCCCAGCTGATGACGCACCTCTCAAAGCAGCAATGATGTCGACGCTTGAACGAGGACGGGTGGCTTCTGGGTTTTCTGTAGCTGCTGCATCATCATCTGTCCAATTTTGCATGATCTTTGCCGTAAGCAACAGGGCAGAAGTAAATTTGCCACACAACACTTGCCTAGACCACTCTACCCATTTCAGGGATTGCAAATTGACGACACTCAGCTCCCACTTGTTGGGAAGTATGAATATGTGCTTGTTGTTGTTGATTTCTTTTCAAGTCGGAGACCTACCCTGTTACCAAAGTAAATAAGCAGGTAATCGCACAGGAGCTGAAAAATGAGGTAACCTGCAGTTATGGGGTACCGGAAGTGATTGACTCAAACAAAGGTACACACTTCACACCTGCAAAGTTAAAAGACTAAATGGTACACTTAAGTTAAAAGAAGTGTTGTTTGTACTCACATCTAAGACTAATTCGGAAGCAGACAACATCAGCTGATGGGTCCCCTTGTGACCCCCCCACAATACGGAGAATCTACCTCACCTCTATGTGTATATACTGGGGAGAATCTACCTCACCTCTATGTGTATATACTGGGGAGAATCTACCTCACCTCTATGTGTATATACGAAGGAGAATCTACCTCCCCTCTATGTGTATATACTGAGGAGAATCTACCTCCCCTCTATGTGTATATACTGAGGAGAATCTACCTCCCCTCTGTGTGTATATACTGAGGAGAATCTACCTCACCTCTATGTGTATATACTGAGGAGATTCTACCTCCCCTCTATGTATGTATATACTGAGGAGAATCTACCTCCCCTCTATGTGTATATATTGAGGAGAATCTACCTCACCTCTCTGTGTATATACTGAGGAGTATCTACCTCCCCTCTGTGTGTATATACTGAGGAGAATCTACCTCACCTCTATGTGTATATTCTGAGGAGAATCTACCTCCCCTCTATCTGTATATACTGAGGAGAATCTACCTCACCTCTATGTGTATATACTGGGGAGAATCTACCTCACCTCTATGTGTATATTCTGAGGAGAATCTACCTCCCCTCTATGTGTATATTCTGAGGAGAATCTACCTCACCTCTATGTGTATATACTGAGGAGAATCTACCTTACCTCTGTGTGTGTATATACTGAGGAGAATCTACCTCACCTCTATGTGTATATACTGAGAAGAATCTACCTCACCTCTGTGTGTATATACTGGGGAGAATCTACCTCACCTCTATTTGTATATACTGAGGAGAATCTACATAACCTCTATGTGTATATACTGAGGAGAATCTACCTCATCTCTTTCTGTATATAATGAGAACAATCTACCTCACCTCTGTGTGTATATACTGAGGAGAATCTACCTCACCTCTGTGTGTATATACTGAGGGGAATCTACCTCACCTCTATGTGTATACACTGAGGAGAAACTACCTCATCTCTTTCTGTATATAATGAGAACAATCTACCTCACCTCTGTGTGTATATACTGAGGGGAATCTACCTCACCTCTATGTGTATATGCTGAGGAGAATCTACCTCATCTCTTTCTGTATATAATGAGAACAATCTACCTCCCCTCTGTGTGTATATACTGAGGAGAATCTACCTCACCTCTGTGTGTATATACTGAGGGGAATCTACCTCACCTCTATGTGTATACACTGAGGAGAAACTACCTCATCTCTTTCTGTATATAATGAGAACAATCTACCTCACCTCTGTGTGTATATACTGAGGGGAATCTACCTCACCTCTATGTGTATATGCTGAGGAGAATCTACCTCATCTCTTTCTGTATATAATGAGAACAATCTACCTCACCTCTGTGTGTATATACTGAGGAGAATCTACCTCACCTCTGTGTGTATATACTGAGGGGAATCTACCTCACCTCTATGTGTATACACTGAGGAGAAACTACCTCACCTCTATGTGTAAATACTGAGGAGAATCTACCCCACCTCTATGTGTATATTCTGAGGAGAATCTACCTCCCCTCTATCTGTATATACTGAGGAGAATCTACCTCACCTCTATGTGCATATACTGGGGAGAATCTACCTCACCTCTGTGTGTATATACTGAGAAGAATCTACCTCACCTCTGTGTGCATATACTGGGGAGAATCTACCTCCCCTCTATGTGTATATACTGAGGAGAATCTACCTTAGCTCTGTGTGTGTATATACTGAGGAGAATCTACCTCACCTCTATGTGTATATACTGAGAAGAATCTACCTCACCTCTGTGTGTATATACTGGGGAGAATCTACCTCCCCTCTATGTGTATATACTGAGGAGAATCTACCTTACCTCTGTGTGTGTATATACTGAGGAGAATCTACCTCACCTCTATGTGTATATACTGAGAAGAATCTACCTCACCTCTGTGTGTATATACTGGGGAGAATCTACCTCACCTCTATTTGTATATACTGAGGAGAATCTACATAACCTCTATGTGTATATACTGAGGAGAATCTACCTCACCTCTATGTGTATATGCTGAGGAGAATCTACCTCATCTCTTTCTGTATATAATGAGAACAATCTACCTCACCTCTATGTGTATATATTGAGGAGAATCTACCTCACCAATATGTGTATATACTGAGGAGAAACTACCTCACCTCTATGTGTATATACTGAGGAGAATCTACCTCCCCTCTATGTGTATATACTGAGGAGAATCTACCTCACATCTATGTGTATATACTGATGAGAATCTGCCTCACCTCTATTTGTATATACTGAGGAGAATCTACCTCCCGTCTATGTGTATATACTGAGGAGAATCTACCTCCCGTCTATGTGTATATACTGAGGAGAATCTAACTCACCTCTATGTGTATATACTGAGGAGTATCTACCTCCCCTCTATGTGTATATACTTGTGTAGAATCTACCTCACCTCTATGTGTATATACTGAGGAGAATCTACCTCACCTCTATGTGTATATACTGAGGAGAATCTACCTCCCCTCTATGTGTATATACTGAAGAGAATCTACCTCCCCTCTGTGTGTATATACTGAGGAGAATCTCCCTCACCTCTATGTGTATATACTGAGGAGAATCTACCTCCCCTCTATCTGTATATATTGAGGAGAATCTACCTCACCTCTGTGTGTATATACTGAGGAAAATCTACCTCACCTCTATGTGTAAATACTGGGGAGAATCTACCTCCCCTCTATGTGTATATACTGAGGAGAATCTACCTCACCTCTGTGTGTATATACTGAGGCAAATCTACCTCACCTCTATGAGTATATACTGGGGAGAATCTACCTCACCTCTATGTGTATATACTGAGGAGAATCTACCTCCCCTCTATGTGTATATACTGAGGAGAAGCTACATAACCTCTATGTGTATATACTGAGGAGAATCTACCTCACCTCTGTGTGTATATACTGAGGCAAATCTACCTCACCTCTATGAGTATATACTGGGGAGAATCTACTTCCCCTCTATGTGTATATACTGAGGAGAATCTACCTCCCCTCTATGTGTATATACTGAGGAGAATCTACCTCCCCTCTATGTGTATATACTGAGGAAAAGCTACATAACCTCTATGTGTATATACTGAGGAGAATCTACCTCACCTCTGTGTGTATATACTGAGGAGAATCTACCTCACCTCTGTGTGTATATACGGAGGAGAATCTACCTCCCCTCTATGTATATATACTGAGGAGAATCTACCTCACCTCTATGTGTATATACTGAGGAGAATCTACCTCCCCTCTGTGTATATACTGAGGAGAATCTACCTCACCTCTGTGTGTATATACGGAGGAGAATCTACCTCCCCTCTATGTATATATACTGAGGAGAATCTACCTCACCTCTATGTGTATATACTGAGGAGAATCTACCTCACCTCTATGTGTATATACTGAGGAGAATCTACCTCACCTCTATGTGTATATACTGAGGAGAATCTACATCACCTCTATGTGTATATACTGAGGAGAAGCTACATCACCTCTATGTGTATATACTGAGGAGAATCTACCTCCCCTCTATGTGTTGTAGCACAGCGGGGGTTAAAGAGCACTCCAAACCGTCACTTTTCTTTAGGTTTATTTACACAGTCTTTAACAGGAACATAAATAACTGCGTCTCCAGATAAATGGTAAATGATAGCAACAAAAAGTCTCTGTTCAGGATTAACCCTCCTCAGTCCGGAGGTGACACAGGTAACTCCTCAGCTGAGGAGACCATACAAGTCCATTTAGATGCACAGACCTGTGGATGTTCAGAGCGCAGCTGGTCCTTCTGCCTTCAATCTCTCAGGCTCTATTCCAAGGGCAGGCGTATCCCCCAGGGTTCCTGCTACAACAAGGTAGCGCCTCTCTCTGTTCACAGTGGAAGTCACAGAGTACTTGCAGCCTGTATCTCCCAGGCACACACACCTCCCTCTACCTTCCACCTGTCTCCTTAAATGGCCGGCTGGACAGGTTATAAGAGCTGGTCTGGAGTGAAAGAGGACCGGACTACCTCACAGAGGCTAATAACCTCTGTGACACATACCTTCCACTCCAGACCATTCCTCTCACCCTGTTACATACCTCCCCCCTCTGCCCCAAGCCATCCGGCTGGGCACGAACTGCAACTGCACAGTAAATCCTAGACAGGGCATCTGCATTACCATGTAATTTTCCCGGCCTATGTACCACCTCAAAGTCAAATTCTTGTAACGTTAAGAACCACCTTGTCACCCTGGCATTATTCCCTTTATTTTTATACATCCACTTCATGGTCTGAGATTAGTTTAAATTTCCGGCCCAGGAGGTGGTACCTTAGGGAGTGTAATGCCCATTTTACTGCTAACTAGAGATGAGCGAACGTACTCGTCCGAGCTTGATACTCGTTCGAGTATTAGCGTGTTCGAGATGCTCGTTACTCGTGACGAGTACCACGCGATGTTCAAGTTACTTTCACTTTCATCTCTGAGACGTTAGCGCGCTTTTCTGGCCAATAGAAAGACAGGGAAGGCATTACAACTTCCTCCTGTGATGTTCAAGCCCTATACCACCCCCCTGCTGTGAGTGGCTGGCGAGATCAGGTGTCACCCGAGTATATAAATCGGCCCCTCCCGCGGCTCGCCACAGATGCATTCTGACAGAGATCAGGGAAAGTGCTGCTGATGCCGGAGCTGCTATAGGGAGAGCGTTAGGAGTGATTTTAGGCTTCAAGAACCCCAACGGTCCTTCTTAGGGCCACATCTGACCGTGTGCAGTACTGTTGAGGCTGCTTTTAGCAGTGTTGCACTTTTTTTTTTATTTTTGTATATCGGCCGTGCAGAGCATTGCGTCCTCAGTAGAGATGAGCGAACGTACTCGTCCGAGCTTGATACTCGTTCGAGTATTAGCGTGTTCGAGATGCGCACCACGCGATGTTCGGGTTACTTTCACTTTCCTCTCTGAGACGTTAGCGCGCTTTTCTGGCCAATTGAAAGACAGGGAAGGCATTACAACTTCCCCCTGCGACGTTCAAGCCCTATACCACCCCCCTGCAGTGAGTGGCTGGCGAGATCAGGTGTCACCCGAGTATAAAAATCGTCCCCTCCCGCGGCTCGCCTCAGATGCGTTGTGACATAGCTGAGGGACAGTGCTATAGTGTTGGAGCTGCTATAGGGAGAGTGTTAGGAGTTAGTGTAGGCTTCAAGAACCCCAACGGTCCTTCTTAGGGCCACATCTAACTGTGTGCAGTACTGTGGAGGCTGCTTTTTGCAGTGTTGCACTTTTTTTTTTTTTGGTATATCGGCCGTGCAGAGCATTGCGCCCTGCAGTAATACTCCAGGGACAGAAGTGTGGAGGCAGGGAGAGCGTTAGGAGTTATTGTAGGCTTCAAGAACCCCAACGGTCCTTCTTAGGGCCACATCTAACCGTGTGCAGTAGTGTGGAGGCTGCTTTTTGCAGTGTTGCACTTTTTTTTTTTTTTTGGTATATCGGCCGTGCAGAGCATTGCGCCCTGCAGTAATACTCCAGGGACAGAATTGTGGAGGCAGGGACAGAAGACATATATTATTGATTAAATATACGCAGTGGGCCTTTTCTAAAAAATATTGGGCAAAAAATCTATTTGGCCTGCCTGTGACTGTGCTCAGTGTTCTGGGTCTCTGCTGGGTGTAGTAGTTCTACAACAAAATCATACGCAGCCAGCTAAGTGTTACAGCAGGCGTGCGCCAAATTATTTCCTGGCGTTCCGTAAGCGAAGTCAACCTCCAACCACAGGCCAATAAGCGGCACATTTAATTACAGCGTTCTGTTTCTGCATTACTGGTAATACAGCATGCTGAGGGGTAGGGGTAGGCCTAGAGGACGTGGGCGCGGCCGAGGACGCGGAGGCCCTAGTCCGGGTGTGGGCACAGGCCGAGCTCCTGATCCAGGTGTATCGCAGCCGACTGCTGCGGGATTAGGAGAGAGGCACGTTTCTGGCGTCCCCACATTCATAGCACATTTAATGGGTCCACGCGGTAGACCTTTATTAGAAAATGAGCAGTGTGAGCAGGTCCTGTCGTGGATGGCAGAAACCTATCGTCCACCCACAGTTCTGCGCCGTCCACTGCTGCAACTCAGAATCCTCTGGCTGCTGCTCCTCCTTCCTCCCAGCCTCCTCACTCCATGAAAATGAGACATTCTGAGGAGCGGGCAGACTCCCAGGAACTGTTCTCGGGCCCCTGCTCAGATTGGGCAGCAGTGGTTCCTCTCCCACCAGAGGAGTTTATCGTGACTGATGCCCAACCATTGCAAAGTTCCCGGGGTCCGGGGGATGAGGCCGGGGACTTCCGGCAACTGTCTCAAGACCTTTCAGTGGGTGAGGAGGCCGATGACGATGAGACACAGTTGTCTATCAGTGAGGTAGTAGTAAGGGCATTAAGTCCGAGGGAGGAGCGCACCGAGGATTCTGAGGAAGAGCAGCAGGACAATGAGGTGACTGACCCCACCTGGTTTGCTACGCCTACTGAGGACAGGTCTTCAGAGGGGGAGGCAAGGGCAGCAGCAGGGCAGGTTGCAAGAGGCAGTGCGGTGTCCAGGGGTAGAGGCAGGGCCAGACCGAATAATCCACCAACTGTTTCCCAAAGCGCCCCCTCGCGCCATGCCACCCTGCAGAGGCTGAGGTGCTCAAAGGTCTGGCAGTTTTTCACTGAGAGTGCAGACGACCGACGAACAGTGGTGTGCAACCTTTGTCGCGCCAACATCAGCCGGGGAGCCACTACCATCAGCCTCACCACCACCAGCATGCGCAGACATATGATGGCCAAGCACCCCACAAGGTGGGACGAAGGCCGTTCACCGCCTCCGGTTTGCACCGCTGCCTCCCCCCCCTGTGCCCCAACCTGCCACTGAGATCCAACCCCCCTCTCAGGACACAGGCACTACCGTCTCCTGGCCTGCACCCACACCCTCACCTCCGCTGTCCTCGGCCCCATCCAGCAATGTCTCTCAGCGCACCGTCCAGCCATCGCTAGCGCAAGTGTTGGAGCACAAGCGCAAGTACGCCGCCACGCACCTGCACGCTCAAGCGTTAAATGTGCACATAGCCAAATTGATCAGCCTGGAGATGCTGCCGTATAGGGTTGTGGAAACGGAGGCTTTCAAAAGCATGATGGCGGCGGCGGCCCCGCGCTACTCAGTTCCCAGTCGCCACTACTTTTCCCGATGTGCCGTCCCAGCCCTGCACGACCACGTCTCCCACAACATTGTACGCGCCCTCACCAACGCGGTTACTGCCAAGGTCCACTTAACAACGGACACGTGGACAAGCACAGGCGGGCAGGGCCACTATATCTCCCTGACGGCACACTGGGTGAATTTAGTGGAGGCTGGGACAGAGTCAGAGCCTGGGACCGCTCACGTCCTACCCACCCCCAGAATTGCGGGCACCAGCTCGGTGGTGGTATCTGCGGCGGTGTATGCTTCCTCCACTAAACCACCCTCCTCCTATGCAACCTCTGTCTCGCAATCAAGATGTGTCAGCAGCAGCACGTCGCCAGCAGTCGGTGTCGCGCGTCGTGGCAGCACAGCGGTGGGCAAGCGTCAGCAGGCCGTGCTGAAACTACTCAGCTTAGGAGAGAAGAGCCACACGGCCCACGAACTGCTGCAGGGTCTGACACAGCAGACCGACCGCTGGCTTGCGCCGCTGAGCCTCCAACCGGGCATGGTCGTGTGTGACAACGGCCGTAACCTGGTGGCGGCTCTGCAGCTCGGCAGCCTCACGCACGTGCCATGCCTGGCCCACGTCTTTAATTTGGTGGTTCAGCGCTTTCTGAAAAGCTACCCACGCTTGTCAGACCTGCTCGGAAAGGTGCGCCGGCTCTGCGCACATTTCCGCAAGTCCCACACGGACGCTGCCACCCTGCGCACCCTGCAACATCGGTTTAATCTGCCAGTGCACCGACTGCTGTGCGACGTGCCCACACGGTGGAACTCTACGCTCCACATGTTGGCCAGGCTCTATGAGCAGCGTAGAGCTATAGTGGAATACCAAATCCAACATGGGCGGCGCAGTGGGAGTCAGCCTCCTCAATTCTTTACAGAAGAGTGGGCCTGGTTGGCAGACATCTGCCAGGTCCTCGGAAAATTTGAGGAGTCTACCCAGGTGGTGAGCGGCGATGCTGCAATCATTAGCATCACCATTCCTCTGCTATGCCTCTTGAGAAGTTCCCTGCAAAGCATAAAGGCAGACGCTTTGCGCTCGGAAACAGAGGCGGGGGAAGACAGTATGTCGCTGGATAGTCAGAGCACCCTCCTGTCTATATCTCAGCGCGTTGAGGATGAGGAGGAGGAGGAGCATGAGGAGGAGGGGGAAGAGACAGCTTGGCCCACTGCTGAGGGTACCCATGCTGCTTGCCTGTCATCCTTTCAGCGTGTATGGCCAGAGGAGGAGGGGGAGGAGCATGAGGAGGAGGGGGAAGAGACAGCTTGGCCCACTGCTGAGGGTACCCATGCTGCTTGCCTGTCATCCTTTCAGCGTGTATGGCCGGAGGAGGAGGAGGATCCTGAAAGTGATCTTCCTAGTGAGGACAGCCATGTGTTGCGTACAGGTACCCTGGCACACATGGCTGACTTCATGTTAGGATGCCTTTCTCATGACCCTCGCGTTACACGCATTCTGGCCACTACGGATTACTGGGTGTACACACTGCTCGACCCACGGTATAAGGAGAACCTTTCCACTCTCATTCCCGAAGAGGAAAGGGGTTCGAGAGTGATGCTATACCACAGGACCGTGGCGGACAAACTGATGGTAAAATTCCCATCCGACAGCGCTAGCGGCAGAAGGCGCAGTTCCGAGGGCTAGGTAGCAGGGGAGGCGCAGAGATCAGGCAGCATGTACAGCACAGGCAGGGGAACACTCTTTAAGGCCTTTGACAGCTTTATGGCTCCCCAGCAAGACTGTGTCACCGCTCCCCAGTCAAGGCTGAGTCGGCGGGAGCACTGTAAAAGGATGGTGAGGGAGTACGTAGCCGATCGCACGACTGTCCTCGGTGACGCCTCTGCCCCCTACAACTACTGGGTGTCGAAGCTGGACACGTGGCCTGAACTAGCGCTGTATGCCCTGGAGGTGCTTGCTTGTCCTGCGGCTAGCGTCTTGTCAGAGAGGGTGTTTAGTGTGGCTGGGTGAATCATCACGGATAAGCGTACCCGCCTGTCAACCGACAGTGCCGACAGGCTAACACTCATCAAGATGAACAAAGCCTGGATTTCCCCAGACTTCTCTTCTTCACCAGCGGACAACAGCGCTACCTAAGCAATACGTAGGCTGCACCCGCGGATGGAAGCATCGTTCTGTATCCCCATCAAAAACGTGGACCTTTTAGCTTCATCAATCTGTGTATAATATTCCTCCTCCTCCTCCTGCTCCTCCTCCTGAAACCTCACGTAATCACGCTGAACGGGCAATTTTTCTTAGGCCCACAAGGCTCAGTCATATAGTTTTTGTAAACAATGTTTATACATTTCAATGCTCATTAAAGCGTTGAAACTTTCACCTGAACCAATTTTTATTTTAACTGGGCTGCCTCCAGGCCTAGTTACCAATTAAGCCACATTAACCAAAGCCATTAATGGGTTTCACCTGCCCTCTTGGTTGGGCATGGCCAATTTTTCTGACGTACATTAGTACTGATGGTACACCAATTTAACCCAGGAGAAGTGGCAGCAGAGTGTCATGCAGGCAGTGATTGTGCTTTGTTGGAGGTAGTGTGGTGCTTAGCTAAGGTATGCATTGCTAATGAGGGCTTTTCAGAAGTAAAAGTTGTTGGGGGGGGGGCACTCTTGCCGCTATTGTGGCTTAATAGTGGGACCTGTGAACCTGAGATGCAGCCCAACATGTAGCCCCTCGCCTGCCCTATCCGTTTCTGTGTCGTTCCCATCACTTTCTTGAATTTCCCAGATTTTCACAAATGAAAACCTTAGCGAGCATCGGCGATATACAAAAATGCTCGGGTCGCCCATTGACTTCAATGGGGTTCGTTACTCGAAACGAACCCTCGAGCATCACGAAAATTTCGTCCCGAGTAACGAGCACCCGAGCATTTTGGTGCTCGCTCATCTCTACTGCTAACCCTTCCTTCTCAACTATGGCATAAGTTTTTTTTATGAGGGGACATCTTTCTGCTTAAGAACAGCACGGGATGCTCTCCTCCGTTAATCTCTTCGGACAATACGGCCCCCAGCCCTACTTCCGACGCGTCCGTCTGGACTATGAATTCTTTTGCAAAGTCAGCAGCTATCAATATGGGCTGTCGACACAATACACGTTTTAGCTGTTCAAACGCATGTTCCGCTTCTGGTGTCCACTGCACCATTACCGACCTGTTTCCCTTGGTAAGCTCTGTCAGCGGGGCTGCAATCGTGGTGAAATATGGGACGAAGCATCGGTAATAGCCCACTATACCTAAAAACGCCCGCACCTGTTTTTTTGTTAAGGGTCGTGGCCAGTCCTGAATGGCTCCCACTTTATTAATTTGGGGTTTAACTAGCCCCCTATCCACTATGTAGCCCAGGTATTTGACCTCTTCCATTCCCACTGCACATTTTTTTGGGTTTATCGTGAACCCCACCCTCCTGAGGGAGTCTAATATTGCCTGAACCTTGCTGAGGTGGCTTTCCCAGTCCCAACTAAATATTATGATGTCGTCTAAATAAGCTGCTGCGTACTTCTTATGGGGAGCTAGGATTTTGTCCATCACCCTCTGGAATGTTGCGGGGGCTCCTTTGAGTCCAAAAGGCATGGTCACATACTGGAAACACCCTTCTGGGGTAGAAAAAGCCGTCTTTTCTTTTGTGTCGGCCGACAGGGGAATCTGCCAGTACCCTTTTGTGAGGTCTAGTGTAGTCATATACCGGGCTGAGCCGAGTCTGCCAATCAGCTCGTCAACCCGGGGCATTGGATACGCATCAGAGTCGGAAACTTCATTAAACTTCCTGTAATCACTGCAGAAGCACCATTCCCCTGACGGTTTTGGCACCAAGACTATGGGGCTTGACCATCCACTTGAGGATTCCTCAATGACCCCCATTTCATACATCCTTTTTACCTCCTGGGACACTACTTCCCTGCGGGCTTCAGGGATTCTATAGGGTTTTATATTGACCCTTACGTTAGGGTCTGTCCGGATCTCATGTTCAAGGACCCTAGCGCGACCGGGTCGGTCGGTAAACAGATCCCTATTCCTCTGCAAACATTCTTTGCTTTCTTGTCTCTGGGATTTCGACAGGGTTTCTGCTATAATCACGTCCTGGATATTACCCTCTGGCTCCGTGACCAAGCAGGGAGAACCCAGTGAATCCAGCTCCTTCCAGGGTTTTAACACATTTACATGGTAAATTTGGATGGGCTTTCTCCTACCTGGTTGGAGGACTTTATAATTGACCGTCCCTACTTTTTCCACCACCTCTAATGGTCCCTGCCACTTGGCAAGAAACTTACTTTCTATGGTGGGGACTAGCACCAGCACCCGATATAACAATTCATTAATCAATTCAAAATGAGGAAATCGCACCTCACCCCCTGCCTCTTGGGGTACACCATTAATCACAGAGATATTTTCTCGTGCATTCCTTAAAGTCAGATCATTAAGCTGTGCAGTCCCAAAATTATCCCTGTTCACCTCAAGGTCAGGTACCTGGGGTTCCGGAGTGGGTTCCTCAGAATCAGTCAGTCCTGCAAAGGGAAATTCGTTATGCTGATGCTGAACACCTCCCGTGGTGCTCGACGCGGCGGCTCCGCACACAGTTCCCAAAACAACGGGAAGTCCCTCCCAATTATCAGTGGGTAATTTGTTAAGCACCCCCACCTGGTGTACATAGGTTCCGCACACTGTGCCTATGGTCACCTGGGCAGCCGGGTATTCTTTAGTGTCCCCGTGTATACAGACCACCCCCAATCTGCCCCGGGGACGCAGTCCAGTGGCGATGGCTGAGTCCAGGAATGAAATCATGCTCCTTGAGTCCAGCAAGGCCGACACTTCCACACCATTCACTGTCACTTGACACATCTGTGGCTGGGTGTCTCTGTCCACCCCTGTAGCGCAGGTAGAATGTGCCACCAAAGAACAGTCCCGGCTATAGGAGCATTCCATGGGTTCAACCCGAGCTGGACAATGAGCGGCGATATGCCCTGGACGTTGGCACTCCCAGCACGTAACGGGGTTGACTGGGTTTCTTGGTACGGGCTCCAAACCTCTCTGGTTCCTTTGCTTCCTTTCTGAAATGGATTTGGCGCTTTCTCTCCGAGCGTCTGCAGGATGACCCAGAGGCCTCACAGTCGTCGCTGTCTCTTCCGCTGCAACATACCGTTCGACCAGGCCCACCAGGTTGTCGATACACTCGGGATTTCCCTGGGCCACCCATCGTTGGATAGGCCTGGGCAGTCTGTATAAACCGGTCCATCACAACCTTCTCTACTATTTGTGTAGGCGAGGAGGTTTCCGGCTGTAGCCATTTTTGGGCTAGATGCAAGAGATCAAACATTTGTGACCTGGAAGGTTTGTCTTGGCTATACTTCCAGTGATGGACTCGCTGTGCCCGGACTGCCATGCTCACTCCCAGGCGGGCCAAAATCTCATTTTTTAGCTTATTATATTCCCAGGCATCCTGTTGGGCAAGTCATAATATGCCTTTTGCGGCTCCCCAGTGAGATATGGGGCTATAACTTCTGCCCATTGCTCTGGTGGCAGTTTTTCCCTCACTGCCACCCTTTCAAAGATGGCCAGGTAAGCTTCCACATCATCCTCCGGGGTCATTTTTTGTAACGACCCCCTTACAGTTTTTATTACGTCCATGCTAGTGGATGACTTCTCCACTTTTCTTTTAGTCTCCATTAGAATCGCCATCTAACGAATCAGCAATTGATTTGTTTCTTGCTGCTGTGTGCTAGTTGCTACTAGCTGTTTGATTAACTCCTCCATAGCTATGGCAACAGTTTGTTTTTTTCTCGGGGAGTCTACTACTGTCAGTGCCTTGAGCTGTTTTATTAACTCCTCCAGAGCTATGAAAACAGTTCATTTTTTCCCTCGGGGAGTCTCTTAATGCCCGCATCCTCCACCACTTGTAGCACAGCGGGGGTTAAAGAGCACTCCAAACCGTCACTTTTCTTTTCTTTAGGTTTATTTACACAGTCTTTAACAGGAACATAAATAACTGGGACCACTCCAGACCATTCCTCTTACCCTATTACAGTGTATATACTGAAGAGAATCTACCACAACTGATCGAGGATATACTGAGGAGAATCTACCTCCCCTCTATGTGTATATACTGAGGAAAATATAACTGACCTCTGTGTGCATATACTGAGGAGAATCTACCTCACCTCTATGTATATACACTAAAGAGAATCTACCTCACCTCTCTGCGTTTATACAGAGGAGAATCTACCTCACCTCGCTGCGTATATATTGAGGAGAATCTACCACATCTCTATGTGTATAGACTGAGGAGAATCTACCTCACCACTATGTGCATAGACTGAGGAGAATCTACCTCACCTCTATGTATATACACTAAAGAGAATCTACTTCCCCTCTATGTGTATATACTGAGGAGAATCTACCTCACCTCTCTGCGTTTATACAGAGGAGAATCTACCTCACCTCTATGTGTATATATTGAGGAGAATCTACCACATCTCTATGTGTATAGACTGAGGAGAATCTACCTCCCCTCTATGTGTATAGACTGAGGAGAATCTACCTCCCCTCTATGTGTATAGACTGAGGAGAATCTACCTCACCTCTATGTGTATATACTGAGGAGAATCTACCTCCCCTCTATGTGTATATACTGAGGAGAATCTACCTCCCCTCTATGTGTATATACAGAGGAGAATCTACCTCACCTCTATGTGTATATACTGAGGAGAATCTACCTCACCTCTATGTGTATATACTGAGGAGAATCTACCTCACCTCTGTGTATATATACTGAGGAGAATCTACCTCCCCTCTATGTGTATATACTGAGGAGAATCTACCTCCCCTCTATGTGTATAAACTGAGGAGAATCTACCTCCCCTCTATGTGTATAGACTGAGGGGAATCTACCTCCCCTCTATGTGTATAGACTGAGGGGAATCTACCTCCCCTCTATGTGTATAGACTGAGGGAAATCTACCTCCCCTCTATGTGTATAGACTGAGGGGAATCTACCTCCCCTCTATGTGTATAGACTGAGGGGAATCTACCTCCCCTCTATGTGTATAGACTGAGGGGAATCTACCTCCCCTCTATGTGTATAGACTGAGGGGAATCTACCTCCCCTCTATGTGTATATACTGAGGGGAATCTACCTCCCCTCTATGTGTATAGACTGAGGAGAATCTACCTCCCCTCTATGTGTATAGACTGAGGAGAATCTACCTCCCCTCTATGTGTGTATACTGAGGAGAATCTACCTCACCTCTATGCGTATATACTGAGGAGAATCTACCTCACCTCTATGTGTATATACTGTGGAGAATCTACCTCACCTCTATGTGTATATACTGTGGAGAATCTACCTCACCTCTATGTGTATATACTGAGAAGAATCTACCTCCCCTCTATATGTATATACTGAGGAGAATCTACCTCCCCTCTATGTGTATATACTGAGGAGAATCTACCTCCCCTCTATGTGTATATACTGAGGAGAATCTACCTCAGCTCTATATGTATATACTGCGGAGAATCTACCTCACCTCTGTGTGTATAAACTGAGGAGAATCTACCTCCCCTCTGTGTGTATATACTGAGGAGAATCTACCTCCCCTCTATGTGTATATACTGAGGAGAATCTGCCTCCCCTCTGTGTGTATATACTGAGGAGAATCTGCCTCCCCTCTGTGTGTATATACTGAGAATCTACCTCCCCTCTGCGTGTATATACTGAGGAGAAGCTACCTCCCCTCTGCGTGTATATACTGAGGAGAAGCTACCTCCCCTCTATGTGTATATACTGAGGAGAAGCTACCTCCCCTCTATGTGTATATACTGAGGAGAATCTACCTCACGTCTATGTGTATATACAGAGGAGAATCTACCTCACCTCTATGTGTATATACTGAGGAGAATCTACCTCACCTCTATGTTTATATACTGAGGGGAATCTGCCTCACCTCTATGAGTATATAATGAGGAGAATGTACCTTACCTCCGTGTGTATATACTGAGGAGAATCTACCTCCCTTCTGTGTGTATATACTGAGGAGAATCTACCTCCCCTCTATGTGTATATACTGAGGAGAATCTACCTCACCTCCGTGTGTATATACTGAGGAGAATCTACCTTACCTCTGTGTGTATATACTGAGGAGAATCTACCTCCCCTCTATGTGTATAGACTGAGGAGAATCTACCTCCCCTCTATGTGTATATACTGAGGAGAATCTACCTCCCCTCTATGTGTATATACTGAGGAGAATCTACCTCCCCTCTATGTGTATATACTGAAGAGAATCTACCTCCCCTCTATGTGTAAATACTGAGGAGAATCTACCTCCCCTCTATGTGTATATACTGAGGAGAATCTACCTCCCCTCTATGTGTATATACTGAGGAGAATCTACCTCCCCTCTATGTGTATATACTGAGGAGAATCTACCTCCGCTCTATGTGTATATACTAAGGAGAATCTACCTCCGCTCTATGTGTATATACTGAGGAGAATCTACCTCCCCTCTATGTGTAAATACTGAGGAGAATCTACCTCACCTCTATGTGTATATACTGAGGAGAATCTACCTCACCTCTGTGTGTATATACTGAGGAGTATCTACCTCACCTCTGTGTGTATATACTGAGGAGAATCTACCTCACCTCTGTGTGTATATACTGAGGAGAATCTACCTCCCGTCTGTGTGTATATACTGAGGAGAAGCTACCTCCCCTCTGTGTGTATATACTGAGGAGAAGCTACCTCCCCTCTATGTGTATATACTGAGGAGAATCTACCTCGCCTCTATGTGCATATACTGAGGAGAATCTACCTCACGTCTAGGTGCATATACTGAGGAGAATCTACCTCACCTCTATGTGTATATACTGAGGAGAATCTACCTCACCTCTATGTGTATATACTGAGGAGAATCTACCTCACCTCTATGTGTATATACTGAGGAGAATCTACCTCATCTCTATGTGTATATACTGAGGAGAATCTACCTCACCTCTATGTGTATATACTGAGGAGAATCTACCTCACCTCTATGTGTATATACTAAGGAGAATCTACCTCACCTCTATGTGTATATACTGAGGAGAATCTACCTCACCTCTATGTGTATATACTGAGGAGAATCTACCTCACCTCTGTGTGTATATACTGAGGAGAATGTACCTCACCTCTATGTGTATATACTGAGGAGAATCTACCTCACCTCTCTGTGTATATACTGAGGAGAATCTACCTCACCTCTGTGTGTATATACTGAGGAGAATCTACCTCACCTCTGTGTGTTTATACTGAGGAGAATCTACCTCACCTCTGTGTGTTTATACTGAGGAGAATCTACCTCCCCTCTGTGTGTATATACTGAGGAGAATCTACCTCACATCTGTGTATATACTGAGGAGAATCTACCTCACCACTATGTGTATATACTGAGGAGAATCTACCTCACCTCTATGTGTATATTCTGAGAATCTACCTTTCCTCTGTGTGTATATGCTGAGGAGAATCTACCTCACCTCTATGTGTATATACTGAGGAGAATTTGCCTCACCTCTATGTGGATATACTGAGGAGAATCTACCTGCCCTCTATGTCTATATACTGAGGAGAATCTACCTCCCCTCTATGTGTATATACTGAGGAGAATCTACCTCACCTCTCTGTGTATATACTGAGTAGAATCTACCTCACATCTGTGTGTATATACTGAGGAGAATGTACCTCCCCTCTGTGTGTATATACTGAGGAGAATCTACCTCACCTCTATGTGTATATTCTGAGGAGAATCTACCTTACCTCTGTGGTTATATACTGAGTAGAATCTACCTCACCTCTATGTGTATATACTGAGGAGAATTTGCCTCACCTCTATGTGTATATACTGAGGAGAATCTACCTCCCCTCTATGTCTATATACTGAGGAGAATCTACCTCCCCTCTATGTGTATATACTGAGGAGAATCTACCTCACCTCTCTGTGTATATACTGAGGAGAATCTACCTCACATCTGTGTGTATATACTGAGGAGAATGTACCTCCCCTCTGTGTGTATATACTGAGGAAAATCTACCTCACCTCTATGTGTATATACTGAGGAGAATCTACCTCCTCTATGTGTACATACTGAGGAGAATCTACCTCACCTCTATGTGTATATACTGAGGAGAATCTACCTCACCTCTCTGTGTATATACTGAGGAGAATCTACCTCACCCCTATGTGTATATACTGAGGAGAATCTACCTTACCTCTGTGTGTATATTCTGAGGAGAATCTACCTTACCTCTGTGTGTATATACTGAGGAGAATCTACCTCACCTCTATGTGTATATACTGAGGAGAATCTACCTTACCTCTGTGTGTATATACTGAGGAGAATCTACCTCACCTCTATGTGTATATACTGAGGAGAATTTGCCTCACCTCTATGTGTATATACTGAGGAGAATCTACCTCCCCTCTATGTGTATATACTGAGGAGAATCTACCTCCCCTCTATGTGTATATACTGAGGAGAATCTACCTCACCTCTCTGTGTATATATACTGAGGAGAATATACCTCCCCTCTGTGTGTATATACTGAGGAAAATCTACCTCACCTCTATGTGTATATACTGAGGAGAATCTACCTCACCTCTCCGTGTATATACTGAGGAGAATCTACCTCACCTCTGTGTATATACTGAGGAGAATCTACCTCACCTCTGTATATATACTGAGGAGAATCTACCTCACCTCTGTGTTTATATACTGAGGGGAATCTGCCTCACCTCTATGAGTATATACTGAGGAGAATGTACCTTACCTCCGTGTGTATATACTGAGGAGAATCTACCTCCCTTCTGTGTGTATATACTGAGGAGAATCTACCTCCCCTCTATGTGTATATACTGAGGAGAATCTACCTCACCTCCGTGTGTATATACTGAGGAGAATCTACCTTACCTCTGTGTGTATATACTGAGGAGAATCTACCTCCCCTCTATGTTTATAGACTGAGGAGAATCTACCTCCCCTCTATGTGTATATACTGAGGAGAATCTACCTCACCTCTATGTGTATATACTGAGGAGAATCTACCTCCCCTCTATGTGTATATACTGAGGAGAATCTACCTCCCCTCTCTGTGTATATACTGAAGAGAATCTACCTCCCCTCTATGTGTATATACTGAGGAGAATCTACCTCCCCTCTATGTGTATATACTGAGGAGAATCTACCTCCGCTCTATGTGTATATACTAAGGAGAATCTACCTCCGCTCTATGTGTATATACTGAGGAGAATCTACCTCCCCTCTATGTGTAAATACTGAGGAGAATCTACCTCACCTCTATGTGTATATACTGAGGAGAATCTACCTCACCTCTATGTGTATATACTGAGGAGTATCTACCTCACCTCTGTGTGTATATACTGAGGAGAATCTACCTCACCTCTGTGTGTATATACTGAGGAGAATCTACCTCCCGTCTGTGTGTATATACTGAGGAGAAGCTACCTCCCCTCTGTGTGTATATACTGAGGAGAAGCTACCTCCCCTCTATGTGTATATACTGAGGAGAATCTACCTCGCCTCTATGTGCATATACTGAGGAGAATCTACCTCACGTCTATGTGCATATACTGAGGAGAATCTACCTCACCTCTATGTGTATATACTGAGGAGAATCTACCTCACCTCTATGTGTATATACTGAGGAGAATCTACCTCACCTCTATGTGTATATACTGAGGAGAATCTACCTCACCTCTATGTGTATATACTGAGGAGAATCTACCTCACCTCTATGTGTATATACTGAGGAGAATCTACCTCACCTCTATGTGTATATACTAAGGAGAATCTACCTCACCTCTATGTGTATATACTGAGGAGAATCTACCTCACCTCTGTGTGTATATACTGAGGAGAATCTACCTCACCTCTGTGTGTATATACTGAGGAGAATGTACCTCACCTCTATGTGTATATACTGAGGAGAATCTACCTCACCTCTGTGTGTATATACTGAGGAGAATCTACCTCACCTCTGTGTGTTTATACTGAGGAGAATCTACCTCCCCTCTGTGTGTATATACTGAGGAGAATCTACCTCACATCTGTGTATATTCTGAGGAGAATCTACCTCACCACTATGTGTATATACTGAGGAGAATCTACCTCACCTCTATGTGTATATTCTGAGAATCTACCTTACCTCTGTGTGTATATACTGAGGAGAATCTACCTCACCTCTATGTGTATATACTGAGGAGAATTTGCCTCACCTCTATGTGGATATACTGAGGAGAATCTACCTGCCCTCTATGTCTATATACTGAGGAGAATCTACCTCCCCTCTATGTGTATATACTGAGGAGAATCTACCTCACCTCTCTGTGTATATACTGAGGAGAATCTACCTCACATCTGTGTGTATATACTGAGGAGAATCTACCTCACCTCTATGTGTATATACTGAGGAGAATCTACCTCACCTCTATGTGTATATACTGAGGAGAATCTACCTCACCTCTATGTGTATATACTGAGGAGAATCTACCTCACCTCTATGTGTATATACTGAGGAGAATCTACCTCACCTCTATGTGTATATACTAAGGAGAATCTACCTCACCTCTATGTGTATATACTGAGGAGAATCTACCTCACCTCTGTGTGTATATACTGAGGAGAATCTACCTCACCTCTGTGTGTATATACTGAGGAGAATGTACCTCACCTCTATGTGTATATACTGAGGAGAATCTACCTCACCTCTGTGTGTATATACTGAGGAGAATCTACCTCACCTCTGTGTGTTTATACTGAGGAGAATCTACCTCCCCTCTGTGTGTATATACTGAGGAGAATCTACCTCACATCTGTGTATATACTGAGGAGAATCTACCTCACCACTATGTGTATATACTGAGGAGAATCTACCTCACCTCTATGTGTATATTCTGAGAATCTACCTTACCTCTGTGTGTATATACTGAGGAGAATCTACCTCACCTCTATATGTATATACTGAGGAGAATTTGCCTCACCTCTATGTGGATATACTGAGGAGAATCTACCTGCCCTCTATGTCTATATACTGAGGAGAATCTACCCCCCCCCCCTCTATGTGTATATACTGAGGAGAATCTACCTCACCTCTCTGTGTATATACTGAGGAGAATCTACCTCACATCTGTGTGTATATACTGAGGAGAATGTACCTCCCCTCTGTGTGTATATACTGAGGAGAATCTACCTCACCTCTATGTGTATATACTGAGGAGAATCTACCTTACCTCTGTGTGTATATACTGAGGAGAATCTACCTTACCTCTGTGTGTATATACTGAGGAGAATCTACCTCACCTCTATGTGTATATACTGAGGAGAATTTGCCTCACCTCTATGTGTATATACTGAGGAGAATCTACCTCCCCTCTATGTCTATATACTGAGGAGAATCTACCTCCCCTCTATGTGTATATACTGAGGAGAATCTACCTCACCTCTCTGTGTATATGTACTGAGGAGAATCTACCTCCCCTCTGTGTGTATATACTGAGGAAAATCTACCTCCCCTCTCTGTGTATATACTGAGGAGAATCTACCTCACCTCTCTGTGTATATACTGAGGAGAATCTACCTCACCTCTGTGTATATACTGAGGAGAATCTACCTCACCTCTGTGTATATACTGAGGAGAATCTACCTCACCTCTGTGTATATACTGAGGAGAATCTACCTCACCTCTGTGTATATACTGAGGAGAATCTACCTCACCTCTGTGTATATACTGAGGAGAATCTACCTCACCTCTATGTGTATATACTGAGGAGAATCTACCTCACCTCTATGTGTATATACTGAGGAGAATCTACCTCACCTCTCTGTGTATATACTGAGGAGAATCTACCTCACCTCAATATGTATATACTGAGGAGAATCTACCTCACCTCCGTGTGTATATACTGAGAAGAATCTACCTTACCTCTGTGTGTATATACTGAGGAGAATCTACCTCACCTCTGTGTGTATATACTGTGGAGAATCTACCTCCCCTCTATGTGTATATACTGAGGAGAATCTACCTCACCTCTATGTGTATATACTGAGGAGAATCTACCTCACCTCTATGTGTATATACTGAGGAGAATCTACCTCCCCTCTGTGTGTATATACTGAGGAGAATCTACCTCACCTCTATGTGTATATACTGAGGAGAATCTACCTTACCTCTGTGTGTATATACTGAGGAGAATCTACCTTACCTCTGTGTGTATATACTGAGGAGAATCTACCTCACCTCTATGTGTATATACTGAGGAGAATTTGCCTCACCTCTATGTGTATATACTGAGGAGAATCTACCTCCCCTCTATGTGTATATACTGAGGAGAATCTACCTCCCCTCTATGTGTATATACTGAAGAGTATCTACCTCACCTCTCTGTGTATATGTACTGAGGAGAATCTACCTCCCCTCTGTGTGTATATACTGAGGAAAATCTACCTCCCCTCTCTGTGTATATACTGAGGAGAATCTACCTCACCTCTCTGTGTATATACTGAGGAGAATCTACCTCACCTCTGTGTATATACTGAGGAGAATCTACCTCACCTCTGTGTATATACTGAGGAGAATCTACCTCACCTCTGTGTATATACTGAGGAGAATCTACCTCACCTCTGTGTATATACTGAGGAGAATCTACCTCACCTCTGTGTATATACTGAGGAGAATCTACCTCACCTCTATGTGTATATACTGAGGAGAATCTACCTCACCTCTATGTGTATATACTGAGGAGAATCTACCTCACCTCTCTGTGTATATACTGAGGAGAATCTACCTCACCTCTATGTGTATATACTGAGGAGAATTTGCCTCACCTCTATGTGGATATACTGAGGAGAATCTACCTGCCCTCTATGTCTATATACTGAGGAGAATCTACCTCCCCTCTATGTGTATATACTGAGGAGAATCTACCTCACCTCTCTGTGTATATACTGAGGAGAATCTACCTCACATCTGTGTGTATATACTGAGGAGAATCTACCTCACCTCTATGTGTATATACTGAGGAGAATCTACCTCACCTCTATGTGTATATACTGAGGAGAATCTACCTCACCTCTATGTGTATATACTGAGGAGAATCTACCTCACCTCTATGTGTATATACTGAGGAGAATCTACCTCACCTCTATGTGTATATACTAAGGAGAATCTACCTCACCTCTATGTGTATATACTGAGGAGAATCTACCTCACCTCTGTGTGTATATACTGAGGAGAATCTACCTCACCTCTGTGTGTATATACTGAGGAGAATGTACCTCACCTCTATGTGTATATACTGAGGAGAATCTACCTCACCTCTGTGTGTATATACTGAGGAGAATCTACCTCACCTCTGTGTGTTTATACTGAGGAGAATCTACCTCCCCTCTGTGTGTATATACTGAGGAGAATCTACCTCACATCTGTGTATATACTGAGGAGAATCTACCTCACCACTATGTGTATATACTGAGGAGAATCTACCTCACCTCTATGTGTATATTCTGAGAATCTACCTTACCTCTGTGTGTATATACTGAGGAGAATCTACCTCACCTCTATATGTATATACTGAGGAGAATTTGCCTCACCTCTATGTGGATATACTGAGGAGAATCTACCTGCCCTCTATGTCTATATACTGAGGAGAATCTACCCCCCCCCCCTCTATGTGTATATACTGAGGAGAATCTACCTCACCTCTCTGTGTATATACTGAGGAGAATCTACCTCACATCTGTGTGTATATACTGAGGAGAATGTACCTCCCCTCTGTGTGTATATACTGAGGAGAATCTACCTCACCTCTATGTGTATATACTGAGGAGAATCTACCTTACCTCTGTGTGTATATACTGAGGAGAATCTACCTTACCTCTGTGTGTATATACTGAGGAGAATCTACCTCACCTCTATGTGTATATACTGAGGAGAATTTGCCTCACCTCTATGTGTATATACTGAGGAGAATCTACCTCCCCTCTATGTGTATATACTGAGGAGAATCTACCTCCCCTCTATGTGTATATACTGAGGAGAATCTACCTCACCTCTCTGTGTATATGTACTGAGGAGAATCTACCTCCCCTCTGTGTGTATATACTGAGGAAAATCTACCTCCCCTCTCTGTGTATATACTGAGGAGAATCTACCTCACCTCTCTGTGTATATACTGAGGAGAATCTACCTCACCTCTGTGTATATACTGAGGAGAATCTACCTCACCTCTGTGTATATACTGAGGAGAATCTACCTCACCTCTGTGTATATACTGAGGAGAATCTACCTCACCTCTGTGTATATACTGAGGAGAATCTACCTCACCTCTGTGTATATACTGAGGAGAATCTACCTCACCTCTATGTGTATATACTGAGGAGAATCTACCTCACCTCTATGTGTATATACTGAGGAGAATCTACCTCACCTCTCTGTGTATATACTGAGGAGAATCTACCTCACCTCAATATGTATATACTGAGGAGAATCTACCTCACCTCCGTGTGTATATACTGAGAAGAATCTACCTTACCTCTGTGTGTATATACTGAGGAGAATCTACCTCACCTCTGTGTGTATATACTGAGGAGAATCTACCTCCCCTCTATGTGTATATACTGAGGAGAATCTACCTCCCCTCTATGTGTATATACTGAGGAGAATCTACCTCACCTCTATGTGTATATACTGAGGAGAATCTACCTCCCCTCTGTGTGTATATACTGAGGAGAATCTACCTCCCCTCTGTGTGTATATACTGAGGAGAATCTACCTCCCCTCTGTGTGTATATACTGAGGAGAATCTACCTCCCCTCTGTGTGTATATACTGAGGAGAATCTACCTCCCCTCTGTGTGTATATACTGAGGAGAATCTACCTCCCCTCTGTGTGTATATACTGAGGAGAATCTACCTCCCCTCTGTGTGTATATACTGAGGAGAATCTACCTCCCCTCTGTGTGTATATACTGAGGAGAATCTACCTCCCCTCTGTGTGTATATACTGAGGAGAATCTACCTCCCCTCTGTGTGTATATACTGAGGAGAATCTACCTCCCCTCTGTGTGTATATACTGAGGAGAACCTACCTCCCCTCCGTGTGTATATACTGAGGAGAAACTACCTCACCTCTATGTGTATATACTGAGGAGAATCTACCTCACCTCTATGTGTATATACTGAGGAGAATCTACCTCCCCTCTCTGTGTATATACTGAGGAGAATCTACCTCACCTCTGTGTGTATATACTGAGGAGAATCTACCTCACCTCTATGTGTATATACTGAGGAGAATTTGCCTGACCTCTATGTGTATATACTGAGGAGAATCTACCTTACCTCTGTGTGGACATACTGAGGAGAATCTACCTCACCTCTATGTGTATATACTGAGGAGAATCTACCTCCCCTCTCTGTGTATATACTGAGGAGAATCTACCTTACCTCTGTGTGTATATACTGAGGAGAATCTACCTCACCTCTATGTGTATATACTGAGGAGAATCTACCTCACCTCTATGTGTATATACTGAGGAGAATCTACCTCACCTCTGTGTGTATATACTGAGGAGAATCTACCTCACCTCTGTGTGTATATACTGAGGAGAATCTACCTCACCTCCGTGTGTATATACTGAGGAGAATCTACCTCACCTCTGTGTGTATATACTGAGGAGAATCTACCTCACCTCTGTGTGTATATACTGAGGAGAATCTACCTCACCTCTATGTGTATATACTGAGGAGAATCTACCTCATCTCTATGTGTATATACTGAGGAGAATCTACCTCACCTCTATGTGTATATACTGAGGAGAATCTACCTCACCTCTGTGTGTATATACTGAGGAGAATCTACCTCACCTCTATGTGTATATACTGAGGAGAATTTACCTCACCTCTGTGTGTATATACTGAGGAGAATCTACCTCCCCTCTATGTGTATATACTGAGGAGAATCTACCTCCCCTCTATGTGTATATACTGAGGAGAATCTACCTCCCCTCTGTCTGTATATACTGAGGAGAATTTGCCTCACCTCTATGTGTATATACTGAGGAGAATCTACCTCACCTCTGTGTGTATATACTGAGGAGAATCTACCTCACCTCTATGTGTATATACTGAGGAGAATCTACCTCACCTCTGTGTGTATATACTGAGGAGAATCTACCTCCCCTCTGTGTGTATATACTGAGGAGAATCTACCTCCCCTCTGTGTGTATATACTGAGGAGAATCTACCTCCCCTCTATGTGTATATACTGAGGAGAATTTGCCTCACCTCTATGTGTATATACTGAGGAGAATCTACCTCACCTCTATGTGTATATACTGAGGAGAATCTACCTCACCTCTGTGTGTATATACTGAGGAGAATCTACCTCCCCTCTGTGTGTATATACTGAGGAGAATCTACCTCCCCTCTGTGTGTATATACTGAGGAGAATCTACCTCCCCTCTGTGTGTATATACTGAGGAGAATCTACCTCCCCTCTGTGTGTATATACTGAGGAGAATCTACCTCCCCTCTGTGTGTATATACTGAGGAGAATCTACCTCCCCTCTGTGTGTATATACTGAGGAGAATCTACCTCCCCTCTGTGTGTATATACTGAGGAGAATCTACCTCCCCTCTGTGTGTATATACTGAGGAGAATCTACCTCCCCTCTGTGTGTATATACTGAGGAGAATCTACCTCCCCTCTGTGTGTATATACTGAGGAGAATCTACCTCCCCTCCGTGTGTATATACTGAGGAGAAACTACCTCACCTCTATGTGTATATACTGAGGAGAATCTACCTCACCTCTATGTGTATATACTGAGGAGAATCTACCTCCCCTCTCTGTGTATATACTGAGGAGAATCTACCTCACTTCTGTGTGTATATACTGAGAATCTACCTCACCTCTGTGTGGACATACTGAGGAGAATTTGCCTGACCTCTATGTGTATATACTGAGGAGAATCTACCTCACCTCTATGTGTATATACTGAGGAGAATTTGCCTGACCTCTATGTGTATATACTGAGGAGAATCTACCTCACCTCTATGTGTATATACTGAGGAGAATCTACCTCCCCTCTCTGTGTATATACTGAGGAGAATCTACCTTACCTCTGTGTGTATATACTGAGGAGAATCTACCTCACCTCTATGTGTATATACTGAGGAGAATCTACCTCACCTCTATGTGTATATACTGAGGAGAATCTACCTCACCTCTATGTCTCTATGTGTATATACTGAGGAGAATCTACCTCACCTCCGTGTGTATATACTGAGGAGAATCTATCTCACCTCTATGTGTATATACTGAGGAGAATCTACCTCACCTCTGTGTGTATATACTGAGGAGAATCTACCTCACCTCTGTGTGTATATACTGAGGAGAATCTACCTCACCTCTATGTGTATATACTGAGGAGAATCTACCTCATCTCTATGTGTATATACTGAGGAGAATCTACCTCCCCTCTATGTGTATATACTGAGGAGAATCTACCTCACCTCTATGTGTATATACTGAGGAGAATCTACCTCACCTCTGTGTGTATATACTGAGGATAAGCTACCTTACCTCTATGTGTATATACTGAGGAGAATCTACCTCCCCTCTATGTGTATATACTGAGGAGAATCTACCTCACCTCTGTGTGTATATACTGAGGAGAATCTACCTCACCTCTATGTGTATACTGAGGAGAATCTACCTCACCTCTATGTGTATATACTGAGGAGAATCTACCTCCCCTCTATGTGTATATACTGAGGAGAATCTACCTCACCTCTATGTGTATATACTGAGGAGAATCTACCTCACCTCTGTGTGTATATACTGAGGATAAGCTACCTTACCTCTATGTGTATATACTGAGGAGAATCTACCTCCCCTCTATGTGTATATACTGAGGAGAATCTACCTCACCTCTGTGTGTATATACTGAGGAGAATCTACCTCCCCTCTATGTGTATATACTGAGGAGAATCTACCTCACATCTGTGTATATACTGAGGAGAATCTACCTCATGTCTCTGTGTATATACTGAGGAGAATCTACCTCCCCTCTATGTGTATATACTGAGGAGAATCTACCTCATGTCTCTGTGTATATACTGAGGAGAATCTACCTCCCCTCTGTGTGTATATACTGAGGAGAATCTACCTCACCTCTATGTGTATATACTGAGGAGAATCTACCTCCCCTCTATGTGTATATACTGAGGAGAATCTACCTACCCTCTATGTGTATATACTGCAAGGCTGTGAAGTACATAAGGAAGTGACTATGGCCTGCAGGGATGGAGCCTTTAAGGCCAATAAGGGTCTGTAAGCTCCACTCTGGGGTTAAATTTGAATAAAAAGGGCTGTTAGGCTCTCGGGTATAAAGTGAGGAGGGGGGGGGGGGGGGGGAGACTCTGATCCGGGACACCGCTGCTCCTCTTATGGATAAGCAGCCTTGGAGGATGGTCCAGAACACTCCTTTCTGCGCCCCCTATTGAGCGCTGATGGGGCTGCAGGGGTTAATAGTATCCAGGCATCTAACGGAGCCCAATCCACTGGTGACCTACCACCCCTCAGGGGGACGACCCCGCGAGCTCCCGCTATGTATGTAGGGCACCCTGGAAGAGCGGACTACACCTCCATGGATCTGCTTCACAGGTCTGAACAGATTGGCCACCACCCCCTCTAAAGGCCACTCCCATTTTGCAGCACCCTGCTGCTTAAGTATCATTGGTCCCCAGGAATGGCGCAGCGTCGCCTGCAGCACGTTCTCCTCCACCACCCGGCCTATCCTGCATTAGATTGTCAGCTCTTGTGATGCAGGACTGCAGCCCCCCACAGACAGACCCTCCGACATCTGGGCTGGAAGCCTTTAATAAAATGTCACCATCACTGTACAAGAGGTATAGAAGCATCACAGCGCCAGGGCCGCCCAGCCCAGGATGAGGAGCGTGCCGCCATACGGTGCTGCTTTAGTCAGGGAAGGGTCTCCGCTCAGAGCCTGGTAATAGAAAGTGCCGGAAAACAGGATGATGCCCGATGTCAGGAGAGATCCAGCCTGCAGGGGGAGCCAGAGAGCGCGGGGTTAAAGGACAGTCATGTGTACTACACCCATACAGGGCGGTATATATATATATATATATATACAGGGGGGACAGCGATGGGTCAGTGCGGTATATACATATATACAGGGGGGACAGTGATGGGTGAGTGCGGTATATACATATATACAGGGGGGACAGTGATGGGTGAGTGCGGTATACACATATATACAGGGGAGGACAGTGATGGGTGAGTGCGGTATATACATATATACAGGGGGGACAGTGATGGGTGAGTGCGGTATATACATATATACAGGGGGGACAGTGATGGGTGAGTGTGGTATATACATATACAGGGGGGGACAGTGATGGGTGAGTGCGGTATATACATATATACAGGGGGGACAGTAATGGGTGAGTGCGGTATATACATATATACAGGGAGGACAGTGATGGGTGAGTGCGGTATACACATATATACAGGGAGGACAGTGATGGGTGAGTGCGGTATACACATATATACAGGGAGGACAGTGATGGGTGAGTGCGGTATACACATATATACAGGGGAGGACAGTGATGGGTGAGTGCGGTATATACATATATACAGGGGGGACAGTGATGGGTGAGTGCGGTATATACATATATACAGGGGGGACAGTGATGGGTGAGTGTGGTATATACATATACAGGGGGGGACAGTGATGGGTGAGTGCGGTATATACATATATACAGGGGGGACAGTAATGGGTGAGTGCGGTATATACATATATACAGGGAGGACAGTGATGGGTGAGTGCGGTATACACATATATACAGGGAGGACAGTGATGGGTGAGTGCGGTATACACATATATACAGGGGAGGACAGTGATGGGTGACTGCGGTATATACATATATACAGGGAGGACAGTGATGGGTGAGGGCGGTATATACATATATACAGGGGGGACAGTGATGGGTGAGTGCGGTATATACATATATACAGGGGGGGACAGTGATGGGTGAGTGCGGTATATACATATATATAGGGGGGGAGCAGTGATGGGTGAGTGCGGTATATACATATATACAGGGGGGGACAGTGATGGGTGAGCGCGGTATATACATATATACAGGGGGAGACAGTGATGGGTGAGTGCGGTATATACATATATACAGGGAGGACAGTGATGGGTGAGTGCGGTATATACATATATACAGGGAGGACAGTGATGGGTTAGTGCGGTATATACATATATACAGGGGGGGACAGTGATGGGTGAGTGCGGTATATACATATATATATAGGGGGGGAGCAGTGATGGGTGAGTGCGGTATATACATATATACAGGGGGGGACAGTGATGGGTGAGCGC
Organism: Eleutherodactylus coqui; assembly: GCA_035609135.1. NCBI lineage: Eukaryota > Metazoa > Chordata > Amphibia > Anura > Eleutherodactylidae > Eleutherodactylus > Eleutherodactylus coqui. The sequence continues at coordinate 332,118,481 of CM069406.1, read as the reverse complement.
GGTATATACATATATACAGGGGGGGGGACAGTGATGGGTGAGTGCGGTATATACATATATATACAGGGGGGACAGTGATGGGTGAGTGCGGTATATACATATATACAGGGGGGGGACAGTGATGGGTGAGGGCGGTATATACACACATATATATATATAGGGGGGACAGTGATGGGTGAGTGCGGTATATACATATATACAGGGAGGACAGTGATGGGTGAGTGCGGTATATACATATATACAGGGGGGGGACAGTGATGGGTGAGTGCGGTATATACATGTATACAGGGGGGGACAGTGATGGGTGAGTGCGGTATATACATATATACAGGGGGGACAGTGATGGGTGAGTGCGGTATATACATATATACAGGGGGGGACAGTGATGGGTGAGTGCGGTATATACATATATATAGGGGGGGAGCAGTGATGGGTGAGTGCGGTATATACATATATACAGGGGGGGACAGTGATGGGTGAGTGCGGTATATACATATATACAGGGAGGACAGTGATGAGTGAGTGCGGTATATACATATATACAGGGGGGACAGTGATGGGTGAGTGCGGTATATACATATATACAGGGGGGACAGCGATGGGTGAGTGCGGTATATACATATATACAGGGGGGACAGCGATGGGTGGGTGCGGTGTATACATATATACAGGGGGACAGTGATGGGTGACTGCGGTATATACATATATACAGGGAGGACAGTGATGGGTCAGTGCGGTATATACATATATACAGGGGGGACAGTGATGGGTGACTGCGGTATATACATATATACAGGGAGGGACAGTGATGGGTGAGTGCGGTGTATACATATATACAGGGGGGACAGTGATGGGTGAGTGCGGTATATACATATATACAGGGGGGACAGTGATGGGTGAGTGCGGTATATACATATATACAGGGAGGACAGTGATGGGTCAGTGCGGTATATACATATATACAGGGGGGACAGTGATGCGTGAGTGCGGTATATACATATATACAGGGGGGACAGTGATGGGTGAGTGCGGTATATACATGTATACAGGGGGGGACAGTGATGGGTGAGTGCGGTATATACATATATACAGGGGGGACAGTGATGCGTGAGTGCGGTATATACATAAATACAGGGAGGACAGTGATGGGTGAGTGCGGTATATACATATATACAGGGGGGACAGTGATGGGTGAGTGCGGTATATACATATATACAGGGGGGGGACAGTGATGGGTGAGTGCGGTATTTACATATATACAGGGGGGACAGTGATGGGTGAGTGCGGTATCTACATATATACAGGGGGGACAGTGATGGGTGAGTGCGGTATATACACATATACAGGGGGGACAGTGATGGGTGAGTGCGGTATATACATATATACAGGGGGGACAGTGATGGGTGAGTGCGGTATATACATATATACAGGGGGGACAGTGATGGGTGAGTGCGGTGTACACATATATACAGGGGGGACAGTGATGGGTGAGTGCGGTATATACATATATACAGGGGAGGACAGTGATGGGTGAGTGCGGTATATACATGTATACAGGGGAGGACAGTGATGGGTGAGTGCGGTATATACATATATACAGGGGGGACAGTGATGGGTGAGTGTTGTATATACATATATACAGGGGGGACAGTGATGCGTGAGTGCGGTATATACATATATACAGGGGAGGACAGTGATGGGTGAGTGCGGTATATACATGTATACAGGGGAGGACAGTGATGGGTGAGTGCGGTATATACATGTATACAGGGGGGACAGTGATGGGTGAGTGCGGTATATACATATATACAGGGGGGACAGTGATGCGTGAGTGCGGTATATACATGTATACAGGGGAGGACAGTGATGGGTGAGTGCGGTATATACATGTATACAGGGGGGACAGTAATGGGTGAGTGCGGTATATACATATATACAGGGAGGACAGTGATGGGTGAGTGCGGTATACACATATATACAGGGAGGACAGTGATGGGTGAGTGCGGTATACACATATATACAGGGGGGGACAGTGATGGGTGAGTGTTGTATATACATATATACAGGGGGGGACAGTGATGGGTGAGTGCGGTATATACATATATACAGGGGGGACAGTGATGCGTGAGTGCGGTATATACATATATACAGGGGGGACAGTGATGGGTGAGTGCGGTATATACATATATACAGGGGGGACAGTGATGGGTGAGTGCGGTCTATACATATATACAGGGGGGACAGTGATGGGTGAGTGCGGTGTACACATATATACAGGGGGGACAGTGATGGGTGAGTGCGGTGTATACATATATACAGGGGGGACAGTGATGGGTGAGTGCGGTATATACCTATATACAGGGAGGACAGTGATGGGTGAGTGCGGTATATACATATATACAGGGGGGACAGTGATGGGTGAGTGCGGTATATACATATATACAGGGGGGGACAGTGATGGGTGAGTGCGGTATACACATATATACAGGGAGGACAGTGATGGGCGGGTGCGGTGTATACATATATACAGGGAGGACAGTGATGGGTGAGTGCGGTATATACATATATACAGGGGGGACAGTGATGGGTGAGTGCGGTATATACATGTATACAGGGGGGGGACAGTGATGGGTGAGTGCGGTATATACATATATACAGGGGGGGGAACAGTGATGGGTGAGGGCGGTATATACATATATACAGGGGGGACAGTGATGGGTGAGTGCAGTATATACATGTATACAGGGGGGGACAGTGATGGGTGAGTGCGGTATATACATATATACAGGGGGGGACAGTGATGGGTGAGTGCGGTATACACATATATACAGGGAGGACAGTGATGGGCGGGTGCGGTGTATACATATATACAGGGAGGACAGTGATGGGTGAGTGCGGTGTATACATATATACAGGGGGGACAGTGATGGGTGAGTGCGGTATATACATATATACAGGGGGGACAGTGATGGGTGAGTGCGGTATATACATGTATACAGGGGGGGACAGTGATGGGTGAGTGCGGTATACACATATATACAGGGGGGACAGTGATGGGCGGGTGCGGTGTATACATATATACAGGGAGGACAGTGATGGGTGAGTGCGGTGTATACCAATATACAGGGGGGACAGTGATGGGTGAGTGCGGTATATACATGTATACAGGGGGGGACAGTGATGGGTGAGTGCGGTGTATACATATATATAGGGGGGAGCAGTGATGGGTGGCTTTCTCTTTGTCTGTCTCTTTCTGTCGCTCTTTCTTTCTGTCTGTCTGTCTCTTTATCGCTGTCTCTCTCTCTTTCTCTTCCTCTTTTTCTCTCTGTCTCTCTATCGCTGTCTCTCTCTTTCTCTCTGTCTCTCTATCGCTGTCTCTCTCTCTTTCTCTCTCGGTCTGTCTCTATCGCTCTCTCTCTCTATCGCTCTCTCTCTATCGCTGTCTCACTTTCTCTCGCTCCTTTTCTCTCTGTCCGTCTCTCTCTTTGTCTGTCCATCTCTTTCTTTCTCTCTCTGTCTCGCTCTTGGTTGGGCAGTGTAATGGTGCAGCTTAGCAGTATATGCAGTGTTGCTTAGCAACGCTTCCCTCATTCCAGCGCACACCTGAAGCCCCGCAGCGCCGCCCATTGATGTAACATTGTAACCCGCCTGACAGTCCCTGACTGTATTACACTGCCATGTGACGTGAGCGCCATCTAATGACAAGAAGCAGCCTGGAGGCTTGTGTATAGTAGATATGAGAGAGGCGGACGTGAGCGCCTGGGTGAGCGCTGTGACGAGTGTGCAAGCGGTGGGGAATGGAGATGTGTGGTGCGGATCTCCACGGGGGGGGAAGTTTCCCTCCACAATGCATAAGACTGCATTTTCCATACTCCTTTTTTTTGCTTCTTCTCTTCTATGCCTTTGTATATGTGAGTGTCAGTCTCCACTGCAGCTCTGGCATTCTATTCATGAGCTCAGAAGTTCAGGGTAAGCACAGGGCTGAAGTGCATTTCTTTGTAGATGGTTGCCAGCCCAGTAAACCTTTTCCGCTTGCCTGGGAATAGCGGACTACACTAAGCCGTTCAGGCGTTCCCTTACAGAAGTGAATGGACACACTGCGGCTGTCCTCCCGCCGGCTTCAGCTAGTCAGCGACATCCTGTGGCATATTACTCAGCTCGCCTTGACCCTCTTGTGGTAAAAACAGTAGCAGCAGGTCAGGCCATGCTGGACAAACGTTCTGGGCTAGCTTTCCATTCTCCTGTGACAGTACGAGGCCTACAGGATGTCCTGGTCATACGGGCACAGGTTCAGCACATCATTTCTGCCCACGGTGCGCCCGGCTCGTGCCACTCTACATGTCCGTTCAGCGCTGCACTACAGTCAATGCCGCTACCTCGCTGCCTCTTTAGACGGGGGACGGGGGGGAATAATCCCCTGATAGCTTTACCTTTCAGATGGATAGACATGACTATGGCCTAGCTGATGGCCCAGGAGACGGGGGATCAGTCATTAGATAACCCTGATCTCGCACTCTGTGGATGGATCGAGGTATGGTCAAGAAGGCGGGTCCTACACAAGTTATGTTGTGCTCTCCTTATAAAGCCGAACCTCTTCTAACCTAACGTCCACACAGACTCCCGCTGTGCCTATGGCATCGCTCATCACTGTCCCTTGCTCTTCAAAGCAGTTCTCTGAGGTGGTGAGGATTTAAAATCCCCGCCTGCTGAAGGAGCTGCTTCTGATTGGCTGAGGCGCTCAGCCAATCACAGGCAGCTCTCACCTTTCATTCAGCGAGAGCTGTCTGTCATTGGCTGAGGTGCTCGGGGACAGCGCAGAGAGGACACGGCTGAGCACCGGCAGCTGAGTATGTGGTGCTTATTATTTTTTACACTACTTTGCCTTGTTGTTCAGGGACGGGCTTATACCTAAAGCCCTTCCCCGAAAAACTATTATTGGATGCCGGCAGCTGGACCCGCTACCGCAGCCGCCATCTGTGACAGGTGCAGCAGGGAATTCTTTATTCCCAGCGGGGATGAAGAAGACATCTGACGCATGCGGTAGATGTGCTCTTCATCCCCATGGGGGACACGGCAGCGGTGGACAGGTAGGTAGGTATCTGTGTGTGTGTGTGTGTGTGTGTATATATATATATATATTTTTTTTTACACTAAAATGTTTGTTTTTCAGGGCGGAGCTTATATTTAAAGCTCCATTGCAGACAGTGTGAGGACCTGCATATACACCTATACACGCACACGCTTGTGTGAAGCCACCCTAAAGAACTAGCAGCAAATTCTGGCATCTCTGCCCCCTCCGGTGCCTGGTGGACTGATACTCAGGATATGGAGCCCCTGGATGTCATCTTCAGTGACTATTCTTGCTACTATTGCTTATAATGACTGCTGCACTACTCCGTGCCTGCGAGGGTTCATCTCCTATGGCCAGAGCCGTCCGTTATGTATTATGGGTAGGAGCTGCTGCCGCTGATACCGGATCGGCTTTATGTCAGCTCTCTATTCCTGCAGCACGTCCCTAGATCTATTTTCTGGTGAGCGCTGGGTGTTGGGTTAGTCAGGGGATCTGGTGAAGGCATGGAAGAAGGCCGGCTCCTGTCATTGGGACTTGAGTATGGACCTGGCGGGCTTGTTGCACCGAGCTGCTGTAAGAAACAAAAAGGGGGGCTGCTCTAGTAATAATATATGTATTCTATTGTATACAGATCTTTTAATGTTTCTCACATCCACCTATGCAAACACTCTATATATAAAGTATATCTACCTTCGTAGTAAATAGCTAGCAACTAAATGGTTAACTTGTTCAATATTGTACACTGGGGTGTTGGATTCTTGGGCGGTTCCCAGGGAATAGCTCTACTCTGCAGATATCTTTCTCCCGAGAAGCCCTGGGTCGCCCACTGTCATAAAGGGGGCTGCTCCTTACCCCCCACCTTCTCAATCGTCGGGCTGGGCAGAGAGGTTTATAAGTCTAGTTTTGTTTCCTAGACATCCCGTGTTTTGTAGTAACACACCTTAAGGCGTTAACATAGGTTAGTCATTACAAACTAAGCCAATCATGAGTTACGATGTGGGGAGGCATGTATATGTATTGCTGCGTCATTTAGGGTATATCTGTACTGTGTTATTAAACCAGCAGCATACTAATACTGATGACCATTGTGTCACTGTCCATCACTAGCATGCATGGTTCCCATAACAATACATATATGGGGGGGGATGGTGAACAGTGATGGGGGAGTGCAATATAGACATATATACAGGCAGGGGGGCGGACAGTGATGGGCGAGTGCGGTATACACATATATACAGGGAGCAGTGATAGGTGACTGCGGTATACACAACCCCAACTCCAAAGCAGTCAGGCCGCTGCGCCAAGTGTAAGCAAGTTAACAGAATGCAATGATCTATAAGCCTCATCAAGCCAGATTGGATCCACAGAAGAACATAGAACATTAAAACAGGGGGGGGGGGGGGGGAGGGGGTTATAGTTCCAGATCACTTACAAGTCATTAACAAATTGATGGCAACTGCACATTTCACAAGGGTCGGTCGGGGTCGTATCTACCGTTGTGTAGCATCCGCTCTCCTGGGAAGTGAGAACAATTGCTGGAGTTTTAGAATGAGGTCTCCCTTTTTGTCTGATGGAGGATTCTAGCTGCTCCACTGTCCTCGGCCGTCCTTGTAGGATTTCTCCACATGTTTACTTATGGTGGAAGGTCTGGACTGCAGGCGGCCGGTTCACCCCAGACCCTTCTCCTGTGAAGCCATGCTGTTGTGATGGATGTAGTATATGGTGGAAGGTCTGGACTGCAGGCGGCCGGTTCACCCCGGACTCTTTTCCTGTGAAGCGACTGTGATGGATGTAGTATATGGCGGAAGGTCTGGACTGCAGGCGGCCGGGTCACCCCGGACTATTCTACTGTGAAGCCATGCTGTTGTGGTGGATGTAGTATATGGTGGAAGGTCTGGACTGCAGGCGGCCGGTTCACCCCGGACTCTTCTCCTGTGAAGCTGTTGTGATGGATGTAGTATATGGTGGAAGGTCCGGACTGCAGGCGGCCAGTTCACCCCGGACTCCTCTCCTGTGAAGCTGTTGTGATGGATGTAGTATATGGTGGAAGGTCCGGACTGCAGGCGGCCAGTTCACCCCGGACTCCTCTCCTGTGAAGCTGCTGTGATGGATGTAGTATATGGTGGAAGGTCTGGACTGCAGGCGGCCGGTTCACCCTGGACTCTTCTACTGTGAAGCCATGCTGTTGTGATGGATGTAGTATATGGTGGAAGGTCCGGACTGCAGGCGGCCGGTTCACCCCGGACTCTTCTCTTGTGAAGCTGTTGTGATGGATGTAGTATGTGGTGGAAGGTCTGGACTGCAGGCGGCCGGTTCACCCCGGACTCTTCTCCTGTGAAGCTGTTGTGATGGATGTAGTATATGGTGGAAGGTCTGGACTGCAGGCGGCCGGTTCACCCCGGACTCTTCTCCTGTGAAGCTGTTGTGATGGATGTAGTATATGGTGGAAGGTCCGGACTGCAGGCGGCCGGTTCACCCCGGACTCTTCTCCTGTGAAGCTGTAGTGATGGATGTAGTATATGATGGAAGGTCCGGACTGCAGGCGGCTGGTTCACCCCGGACTCTTCTACTGTGAAGCCATGCTGTTGTGATGGATGTAGTATATGGTGGAAGGTCCGGACTGCAGGCGGCTGGTTCACCCCGGACTCTTCTCCTGTGAAGCTGTTGTGATGGAAGGTCTGGACTGCAGGCGGTCGGTTCACCCTGGACTCTTCTCCTGTGAAGCTGTAGTGATGGATGTAGTATATGGTGGAAGGTCCGGACTGCAGGCCGCCGGTCACCCCAGACTCTTCTCCTGTGAAGCTGTTGTGATGGAAGGTCTGGACAGCAGGCGGCCGGTTCGCCCACGGTCTCTTCTCCTGTGAAGCCATGCTGTAGTGATGGATGTAGTATATGATGGAAGGTCTGGACTGCAGGCGGTCGGTTCACCCCGGACTCTTCTCCTGTGAAGCTGTTGTGATGGATGTAGTATATGGTGGAAGGTCTGGACTGCAGGCTGTCGGTTCACAGGGGACTCTTCTCCTGTGAAGCCATGCTGTTATGATGGATGTAGTATATGGTGGAAGGTCTGGACTGCAGGCTGTCGGTTCACCCCGGACTCTTCTCCTGTGAAGCTGTTGTGATGGATGTAGTATGTGGTGGAAGGTCTGGACTGCAGGTGGCCGGTTCACCCCGGACTCTTCTCCTGTGAAGCTGTTGTGATGGATGTAGTATATGGTGGAAGGTCTGGACTGCAGGCGGCCGGTTCACCCCGGACTCTTCTCCTGTGAAGCTGTTGTGATGGATGTAGTATATGGTGGAAGGTCCGGACTGCAGGCGGCCGGTTCACCCCGGACTCTTCTCCTGTGAAGCTGTAGTGATGGATGTAGTATATGATGGAAGGTCCGGACTGCAGGCGGCTGGTTCACCCCGGACTCTTCTACTGTGAAGCCATGCTGTTGTGATGGATGTAGTATATGGTGGAAGGTCCGGACTGCAGGCGGCTGGTTCACCCCGGACTCTTCTCCTGTGAAGCTGTTGTGATGGAAGGTCTGGACTGCAGGCGGTCGGTTCACCCTGGACTCTTCTCCTGTGAAGCTGTAGTGATGGATGTAGTATATGGTGGAAGGTCCGGACTGCAGGCCGCCGGTCACCCCAGACTCTTCTCCTGTGAAGCTGTTGTGATGGAAGGTCTGGACTGCAGGCGGCCGGTTCGCCCACGGTCTCTTCTCCTGTGAAGCCATGCTGTAGTGATGGATGTAGTATATGATGGAAGGTCTGGACTGCAGGCGGTCGGTTCACCCCGGACTCTTCTCCTGTGAAGCTGTTGTGATGGATGTAGTATATGGTGGAAGGTCTGGACTGCAGGCTGTCGGTTCACAGGGGACTCTTCTCCTGTGAAGCCATGCTGTTATGATGGATGTAGTATATGGTGGAAGGTCTGGACTGCAGGCTGTCGGTTCACCCCGGACTCTTCTCCTGTGAAGCTGTTGTGATGGATGTAGTATGTGGTGGAAGGTCTGGACTGCAGGTGGTCGGTTCACCCCGGACTCTTCTCCTGTGAAGCTGTTGTGATGGATGTAGTGTATGGTGGAAGGTCCGGACTGCAGGCGGCCGGTTCACCCTGGACTCTTCTCCTGTGAAGCCATGCTGTTGTGATGGATGTAGTATGTGGTGGAAGGTCTGGACTACAGGCGGTCAGTTCACCCCGGACTCTTCTCCTGTGAAGCTGTTGTGATGGATGTAGTATATGGTGGAAGGTCCGGACTGCAGGCGGCTGGTTCACCCCGGAATCTTCTCTTGTGAAGCTGTTGTGATGGATCCAGTATTGTCCGTCAGTCTTGTCCCTTCTGCACACGAGTGTCTCCAGAGTCTCTGGATCTTGGTTATATGATGTCCTGTAGATGTTGGATACGCAGTCTTAACAGTTTTATGTTGAGGAACATGTTTCTGACATTATTCCACAATCTCTAGGCGCAGTTTCTCACAGATTGGTAAACCTCTGACCATCTCTGCTTCTGAGAGACTCGGCCTCTCTAACACACTCTGGTTATAGCACCACTTTTCCAACCTTTCTTACCCCTTTTGTAAGATATGTTGCTGCCATCAGTTTGCAAATGAGTTAAAAGTGAACTGGACCCCCCCCCCCCCTCTGATATATTATATGTGCTTCTGTTGATAACATCTACTAAAATGAGATTTACGGATCCTTGTATTCTTCTTTTCTTAACATTTATTTACAGTTTATATGGCGGCCCAACTTACCTGGAATTGGGGTTGGAAATATACAGGGAGAAAATGATGTCATATTCAGGGCATATTATATATATATATATATACACACACAGACTCCTCCCACGAGGGGTCCTCAAGCAGCGGAGCACCAGCAGCAGACACAAGGATGAGGTTCATGGGTTTCATACCAGCAGGGGGCGTCTGCAGTGTGGCACGGCGAGGAGCGTCAGGCTGTGCAGGAAGTGGTAGCGATTAGCTGTCTCATAAAGCTGAAAGAGAGAGGAGAAGACACCATGACGCAGATCATACTGACCCCCCTAAGCCACGGCCGGACCCCCAGAACTGATGCTCCGCAGATCAGCGACCAGCGGTGGGAGGTCATCGCCATCCACTCCACGGAAGCACGAGCCCCCCATAATAAGAAAACGGTGAGGAGGATTAATAGATTAGACAGAGCGCAGAAACCCCAGGAGCTAGCAATCACATCCCGCCGCAGAGCAGGAAAAGACACAGAAGTCATAATCACCTCCTTCAGATAATCATCCCGATCGCTGCGCCGGAAACCTGCAAGGCCAAGGGAAGAGAAAAGTCAGGAGTCGGACATATAGGTGGCATCGCCAGCATGAATGCCCCATCCCACCGGCGTCAGGCCGCCATATGCAATCGCCAGTCAGGGAGCCTCAAACCTCTGACTCCATGGAAAGTCCACTAATCAACAGGTAGAGCGGCAGCACGGCAGGGGGCAACAGGATGGCAGCCCCCCAAACATATATACAGTATAGACCCTATTTACAGACACCAATCACAGAGGTCAGGAGTCATTACCTATAGGAGGCCCCTGAACGGCACTGCATGCTGCCACCATCCACTCTGCGGCGTGCCTGTGGGGCTACTGCGCCTGCCCCCCTGTGGCCGCACTGCGCCTGCCCCCCTGTGGCCGCACTGCGCCTGCCTCCCTGTGGCCGCACTGCGCCTGCCTCCCTGTGGCCGCACTGCGCCTGCCTCCCTGTGGCCGCACTGCGCCTGCCTCCCTGTGGCCGCACTGCGCCTGCCTCCCTGTGGCCGCACTGCGCCTGCCCCCCTGTGGCCGCACTGCGCCTGCCTCCCTGTGGCCGCACTGCGCCTGCCTCCCTGTGGCCGCACTGCGCCTGCCCCCCTGTGGCCGCACGCGCGCCTGCCCCCCTGTGGCCGCACGCGCGCCTGCCCCCCTGTGGCCGCACGCGCGCCTGCCCCCCTGTGGCCGCACTGCGCCTGCCCCCCTATGCCTGTACACGCGCAGCTCCTTGTTTGTGCCGTCCCTGTGGGGATGTCGTACGTGTCCACACTGTGCCTGCCACCCTATGCCCGCGCTGCGCCTGCCTCCCTATGCCCGTACACGCACAGCTCCATGTTTGTACCGTCCCTGTGGGGATGTCGTACGTGTCCGCGCTGCGCCTGCGCAGGATTATGAGCCCTCACCGCACCGGTCCTACAGCCGTGGTAAAGGTCTCGGCTGATCTCGGGTCATCCTCCATACCGGCAGACTCGTCTAAGGAACAGAATAGATCGGACCCGCTGGTCAATATACGTGACTGAGGGGATAGCGAGACCACCCGGTGCCTGTATGGAAGCCTGTGAGGTCAAACACCTGCTATATGAGACCAGAGAGAGCCGCTCGGCAGCGCATACATCCCGTATTCTCCCAAACCCCAGACCCGGCAGAGTTTAGGTCACTCTCATGTAGGTGCGGGTAAGTCCTGTCCGAACATGGACACATCTAAAGTCTATTGAGGGGGCAGTATATCAGGATATGGTGACCCGAGATCTCTCAGTATACACCACCCGTCATGACAGCTAATAACCAGCAGGGGGCGAACAGTCCTCAGTATATACCATCTGCCATTACAGCTAATAACCAGCAGGGGGCGCACAGTCCTCAGTATATACCACCCGTCATGACAGCTAATAACCAGCAGGGGGCGCACAGTCCTCAGTATATACCATCTGCCATTACAGCTAATAACCAGCAGGGGGCGCACAGTCCTCAGTATATACCATCTGCCATTACAGCTAATAACCAGCAGGGGGCGCACAGTCCTCAGTATATACCATCTGCCATTACAGCTAATAACCAGCAGGGGGCGCACAGTCCTCAGTATATACCATCTGCCATTACAGCTAATAACCAGCAGGGGGCGCACAGTCCTCAGTATATACCATCTGCCATTACAGCTAATAACCAGCAGGGGGCGCACAGTCCTCAGTATACACCACCCTTCATGACAGCTAATAACCAGCAGGGGGCGCACAGTCCTCAGTATATACCATCTGCCATTACAGCTAATAACCAGCAGGGGGCGCACAGTCCTCAGTATATACCATCTGCCATTACAGCTAATAACCAGCAGGGGGCGCACAGTCCTCAGTATATACCATCTGCCATTACAGCTAATAACCAGCAGGGGGCGCACAGTCCTCAGTATACACCACCCTTCATGACAGCTAATAACCAGCAGGGGGCGCACAGTCCTCAGTATACACCACCCTTCATGACAGCTAATAACCAGCAGGGGGCGCACAGTCCTCTCTCAGGATATGTCACCTGCCATTACACCTCATCACCAGCAGGGAGCGCAGATTCTTCTCTGCATATACCACCTACTATTACAGCTCATCACCAGCAGGGGGCGCACAGTCCTCTCTCAGGATATGTCACCTGCCATTACACCTCATCACCAGCAGGGAGCGCAGATTCTTCTCTGCATATACCACCTACTATTACACCTCTTCGCTAGCAGGGGGCGCACAGTCCTCTCTCAGTATATGTCGCCTGTCATTACAACTCTTCACCAGTAGGGGGCGAACACTCCTCTCAGCATATACCACCTGCAGTTACAGCTCATCACCAGTAGGGGGGGCACAGTCCTCAGCATATACCACCTGTCATTACACCTCTTCACCAGCAGGAGGCGCACAGTCTTCTCACAGCATATACCACCTGCCATTACAGCTCATCACCAGTAGGGGGGGCACAGTCCTCAGCATATACCACCTGTCATTACACCTCTTCACCAGCAGGAGGCGCACAGTCTTCTCACAGCATATACCACCTGCCATTACAGCTCATCACCAGTAGGGGGCGCACAGTCCTCAGCATATACCACCTGTCATTACAGCTCATCACCAGCAGGGGGCGCACAGTCTTCTCACAGCATATACCACCTGCCATTACAGCTCATCACCAGTAGGGGGCGCACAGTCCTCAGCATATAGCACCTGCCATTACAGCTCATCACCAGTAGGGGGCGCACAGTCCTCAGCATATAGCACCTGCCATTACAGCTCATCACCAGCAGGGGGCGCACAGTCCTCTCACAGCATATACCACCTGCAGTTACCGTTAACAACCAGCAGGGGGCGCACAGTCCTCTCTCAGTATATGTCGCCTGTCATTACAACTCTTCACCAGTAGGGGGCGAACACTCCTCTCAGCATATACCACCTGCCATTACAGCTCATCACCAGTAGGGGGCGCACAGTCCTCACCATATACCACCTGTCATTACACGTCTTCACCAGCAGGGGGCGCACAGTCCTCTCTCAGGATATGTCACCTGCCATTAAGGTCATCACCAGCAGGGGGCGCACAGTCCTCTCTCAGGATATGTCACCTGCCATTAAGGTCATCACCAGCAGGGGGCGCACACCCTTTCTCAGGATATGTCACCTGCCATTACACCTCATCACCAGCAGGGGGCGCACAGTCCTCTCTCAGGATATGTCACCTGCCATTACACCTCATCACCAGCAGGGGGCTCTCGCTGAAGACAGAGCACTACGCCGGGTGGAGGTGGGATGTAAGCGGTGACAGTAGGATCCGCCCCGCATGACGTCATTAGTACTGTGCCCGGCAGGATTAAAGGGGCCTCCAGCCACAATGTTGGTGAGCCGGTCTCTCACCCAATGGTAGGAGTTCCCCTTTCAGAATTTCCAATGTAAGGGGCGTGGTCAGACATTCTCCCGTTCACTGCTATGACGACCCGTCTCCTTACCGTGGGCCCCGTACGCGCCAGCCGTGACCGCCAGAGCTCCTGACAGCGCGCCGACCCTCCCCCACACTCTCCCGGCAGCCATCTTGCAGCTTAGTATCCAACAGTAATCGTACTGCTGCCCCGCCTTCTCTCAGTATTCAAGACACTAACCACGCCCATCGATGGCAAGGACACGCCTATACGTCGCATTGACGAGCCACGGTGTCTGATGATGTCAGAAGAGCACAGCCTGTGGGCGGTTCCTGCGGTATGTTTACGCCTCTATTTGAGGTTGTGTCCGCCATCTTTTCTATGGGCAGCTACTGTGACTTGGATATTATATTGCGCCCCCTGCAGTCTCGCCGCGCTTGTGCCTTCCTCCCCTTTCTCTTCAGACAGTGCCTGGAAACTGCTTAACCAGCACCTCCGGGGGTCCTGTACTAGTTCTGTTGTGGCCCCCATGTGACTTGCATCGCTCTGTGGGGGAGGAGCTAGACCAGGCTCCGCCCACCCGCAGTGAAGCATAACCCCCATCCTGCCCACGTGACTTGTATCCTGAAAGTTAGCTGCAGTGACTCCATAAGTCCCCTCCTCCACACAGCATGCTGAGGGTTGTAGTCTGGGTATTATTGTATCTTGTCACCACCAGAAAGCTAGGGGTTTGACAGGGCTTGGATGCAGTAATGCCCCCGTCACACCCCTAGCTCCTGGTTGGTGACTTATCAGAGGTCCTAGCAGCACAGTGTGCAGTGATGTTTGCCTTGCCAGGACGGATAGGGTTTAGTCTGGCTGTTAGCCTTACATGATGGCCCCAATATAGCCCTAGACGTCCCTGCAGGGCAAAAATCGTGACACTGCTGCCGCCGGGGAGAGTGACAGCGGGCTGTCATAGGTGTGCTGCTGCAGGGAGGCCACCGCCGTGGACAGTGATGGCGGGGAGCGTTACATCGGACCCAGTAAGGAGAGGCCACAGCAGCACAAATGGTGGGAGGCCAGCGCCACCGCTGCCAGGAAGACAGTGACAGTAGCCCTCCGAACCGGGCGGCGCCGCCAGTGACAGTGCCACCGGGAAGACAGTGACAATAGCCCTCCAAACCGGGCGGCGCCGCCAGTGACAGTGCCACCGGGAAGACAGTGACAGTAGCCCTCCGAACCGGGCGGCGCCGCCAGTGACAGTGCCACCGGGAAGACAGTGACAATAGCCCTCCAAACCGGGCGGCGCCGCTGGGGACAGTGCCACCGGGAAGACAGTGACAATAGCCCTCCAAACCGGGCGGCGCCGCCAGTGACAGTGCCACCGGGAAGACAGTGACTGGGTATTAGGCCTCATATCCACTCAAAAAATACAATCGGCGCAGAATCTGCTGCGGATTTGCTTTAAATGGTGTTTTTTTTGCATGCAGATATCCGCACACATTGCTGTCAATGTGATAGCAATGTGGCCAATCCGCACGGAATCCGCGGCAGAATGGGGCATGCCGCGTTTTTTTCTCCCACGCGTGAAAAACGCAATTCTTTTAAAATGCCATCCGCGGGTGCAAAAATCAGTTTAATGGACCCGCGGATGGCAATGATTCCCTATGGGCAAAATCCGCTGCGGAATCCGCCATTCCACTTACCCAGTGGACATGAGGCCTTGGTGTTTCTTGACGCCACCAGAAGAACTGGTGGAGTCAAGATTGACAGGGTGGGTGACGCCCCCTGTAGCTGATTGGCTACAGAGCTCGACCGGCTGCAGGTCCTGGCAGGGATGGGGGGTTAGGATGAGGGCAAAGTGTACCACTTCATCTTATAGATCTAAGGCTAACTGTTACATCCCCCCCTGACCCTAACCCTCCATCCCTGGCACAAATAGTAGGACAGTGCTTTGCCTATGCCTGACAGCCCCCCTCCCTGGCACACTATAGTCCAATGCTCCCCCTGCGGACGAAGCAGCCGGGAGCGCTGGCAGAGGGGTCCCCGCAGCGTTGCCCTTCTCCCGCTCATGCAGCACAGCCACAGTACTATTCAGCTGCGGCTCCCACTGGTAGCTACTTTGAGGCGGCTCCGGAACGCGCTGTGCCGCTGGCACTTCCTCAGTCGCCAATGCAGAGTAAAGGGAGGGGGTCGGCGAAGTAATAATGCCCCCCAAGTGACCCCATCACTGTAATAGTGCCCGTCGGTGACCCCCTCTGTAACACCCTCACTGTAATAGTGCCCGGCCATAACCACCTCACAGTAATAGTGCGCCTCAGTGACCCTCTCACAGTAATAGTGCCCCTTAGGAACCCCCTCACAGTAATAGTGCCCCTCGGTAACCCCCTCACAGTAATAGTGCCCCTCTGTGTCTCCTTCACAGTAATAGTGCCCCTTGGTAACTCCCTCACAGTAATAGTGCCCCCCCCCCTGTAACCCCTCACAGTAACAATGCCCCTCGGTAACCCCCTCACAGTAATAGTGTCCTCTGTGACCCTTCGCAATAATAGTGCCCCTTGGTGACCCCCTTACAGTAATAGTGCCCCTCAGTAACCCTCTCAAAGTAGTAAAGCCTGGACGTAACCGCCTCACAGTAATAGTGCCCCTTGGTGACCACTTTACAGTAATAGTGCCCCCCATTAACTACTCTCAAAAATAGTGACCCACTCTCAATGATAGTGCCCCTTGGTAACCCCCTCACAGTAATTGTGACCCTCAGTTACCCCTTCAGAGTATTAGTGCGCCTCATTGAACACCTCACAGTAATAATGTCGCTTGGTGACCCCTTCACACCAAAAGTGCCCCTCGGTGACCCCTTCACACCAAAAGTGCCCCTCGGTGACCCCTTCACAGTATTAGTGCCCGACATTTACTACCCTCAGAATAATAGGGCCCTTCTGTGACCCCCACTCAGTAAAAGCGCCCATTGGTAACCCCCTCATAGTAATAGTGACTCATAGTGACCCCCTCACAGTAATAGTGCCCCTCGGTAACCCCTCACAGTAATAGTGCCCCCAGCGTCTACCCTCAAAATAATAGTGCCTCTCTGTGCCCCCTTTACAGCAATAGTGCCCCTCGGTGACCCCCTCACTGTAATAGAGCCCTTGGTGACCCTTCACAGTAAAAGTGCGCTTCAGTTACGCCTTCACAGTAATAGTGCCCCTTGGTAACCCCCTCACAGTAACAGTGCCCGGCCGTAACCTGCTCACAGTAATAGTGCTCGGCCGTAACCTCCTCACAGTAATAGTGCCCCTTGGTAACCCACTCACAGTAACAGTGCCCGGCCGTAACCTCCTCACAGTAATAGTGCCCGGCCGTAACCTCCTCACAGTAAAAGTGCTCCTCAGTGACCTCCTCACAGTAATAGTGTCCTTCGGTGACCCCCTCACATTAATAGTGCCCCTCGCGGACCCCTTCACAGTAATAGTGCCCCTCAGTGACCCCCTCACAGTAATAGTGCCCCCAGCATCTACCCTCAAAATAATAGTGCCTCACTGTGTCCCCTTTACAGCAATAGTGCCCCTCGGTAACCCCCTCACACTAATAGTGTCCCTCAGTGACCACTTTACAGTAATAGTGCCCCCCATTAACCACTCTCAATAATAGTGACCCTCTGTGACCCCCTCTCAATGATAGTGCCCCTTGGTAACCCCCTTACAGTAATTGTGACCCTCAGTGACCCCTTCACGGTATTAGTGCACCTCATTAAACTCCTCACAGTAATAATGTCGCTTGGTGACCCCCTCACATTAATAGTGCCCCTCGGTGACCCCCTCACTGTAATAGTGCCCTCGGTGACCCCCTCACATTAATAGTGCCCCTTGGTGACCCCCTCACAGTAATAGTGACCCTCAGGAACTCTGTCACAGAAATAGTGCCCCTCGGTAATCCCTCACAAAAACAATGCCCCTCGGTAACCCCTTCACAGTAATAGTGCCCCTCTGTAACGCCCTTACAGTAATAGTGCCCCTTGGTGACCCTCTCACATTGATAGTGCCCCTCAGTGACCCCCTCAAAATAATAGTGCCCCTCTGTGTCCCCTTCGCAGCAATAGTGCCCCTCAGTAACTCCCTCACAGTAATAGTGCCCCTCAGGAACTCCCTAACAGTAACAATGCCCCTCGGTAACCTCCTCACAGTAATACTGCCTTCAGTAAACCTTCACAATCATAGTGCCCCTTAGTGACCCCCTTACAGGAATAGTGCCCCTCAGTTACCCCCTCAAAGTAGTAATGCCTGGATGTAACTGCCTCACAGTAATAGTGCCCCTCAGGGACCCCTCACACTAATAGTGTCCCTAAGTGACCCCTTTACAGTAATAGTGCCCCTCGGTAACCCCTGACAGTAACAATGCCCCTCGGTAAGCACTAAACAGTAATAGTGCCCTTGGTGACCCCCTCACATTTAATAGTGCCCTTCGGTGACACCCTCACAGTAATAGTGCACCTCGGTGACACCCTCACAGTAATAGTGCCCCTCAGAAACCCCCTCACAGTAATAGGGCCCCTGGGTGCCCCCGGTGACTACTCTCAAAATAATAGCGCCCCTCTGTGTCCCCTTCACAGTAGTAATGCCCCTTGGTGACTCCCTCGCAGGAGTAGTGCCCCTCAGGAACTCCCACACAGAAATAGTGCCCCTCGGTAACCCCTCACAGTAACAATGCCCCTCGGTAACCCCTACACAGTAATAGTGCCCTCGGTGACCCTTCACAGTAATAGTGCCCCTCAGTTACCCCTTCACAGTAATAGTGCCCCTCAGTTACCCCTTCACAGTAATAGTGCCTCTCTGTAACGCCCTCACAGTAATAGTGCCCCTCGGTAACCCCCTCACAGTAATAGTGCCCCCCCCAGCGACCACCCTCAAAATAATAGTGCCCCTCTGTGTCCCTTCACAGTAATAATGCCCCTTGGTGACTCCCTCACAGTAATAGTGCCCGTCAGGAACTCCCTCACAGAAATAGTGCCACTCGGTAACCCCTCACAGTAATAGTGCCGCTCTGTAACACCCTCACAGTAATAGTGCCTGGCCGTAACCACCTCACAGTAATAGTGCCCCTCGGTAACCCCTCACAGTAATAGTGCCGCTCTGTAACACCCTCACAGTAATAGTACCTGGCCGTAACCACCTCACAGTAATAGTGCCCCTCGGTGACCCTCTCACATTGATAGTGCACCTCGGTGATCCCCTCACAGTAATAGCACTCCTTGGTAACTTCCTCACAGTAATAGTGCCCCCCAGCGACTACCCTCAAAATAATAGTGCCCCTCTGTGTCCCCACCACAGTAATAGTGCCCCTCGGTAACTCTCTCACAGTAATAGTGTCCCTCAGGAACTCCCTCACAGTAATAGTGCCCCTCGGTAAACCCTCACAGTAACATTGCCACTCAGTAACCCTCTCACAGTAATAGTACCCTCGGTGACCCTTCACAATAATAGTGCCCCTTGGTGACCCACTTACAGTAACATTGCCACTCAGTAACTCCCTCACAGTAATAGTACCCTCGGTGACCCTTCACAATAATAGTGCCCCTTGCTGACCCCCTTACATTAATAGTGCCCCTCAGTAACCCCCTCAAAGTAGTAATGCCTAGACGCAACCGCCTCACAGTAATAGTGCCCCTCAGTGACTCCCTCACACTAATAGTGTCCCTCAGTGACCCCTTTACAGTAATAGTGCCCGCCATTGACTACTTTCAATAAGAGTGACCCACTGTGACCCCCTTTCTATAATAGTGCCCATTGGTAACCCCCTCACAGTAAGAGTGACCCACAGTGACCCCTTCACAGTATTAGTGTGCCTCATTAAACCCCTAACAGAAATAGTGTCCCTCGGTGACCCCCTCACAGTAATAGTGCTCCTCAGAAACCCCCTCACAGTAATAGTGCCCCTCGGTGCCCCCAGTGACTCCCCTCAAAATAATAGTGCCCCTTTGTGTCCTCTTCACATTAATAATGCCCCTCGGTGACTCCCTCACAGTAATAGTGCCCCTCGGGACCTCTCTTACAGAAATAGTGCCCCTCGGTAACCCCTCACAGTAACCATACCCCTCGGTAACCCCTACACAATAATAGTGCCCTTGGTGACCCTTCACAGTAATATTGCCCCTTGGTTACCCCTTCACAGTAATAGTGCCCTTCTGTAGCTCCTTCACAGTAATAGTTCCCGGCCGTAACCATCTCACAGTAATATTGCCCCTCGGTGACCCTCTCAAATTAATAGTGACCCTCCACAGTTATAGTGCGCCTCGGTGACCCCCTCACAGCAATAGTGCTCCTTAGGAACCCCTTCACAGTAATAGTGTGCCTCATTAAACCCCTAACAGAAATAGTGTCCCTCGGTGACCCCCTCACAGTAATAGTGCTCCTCAGAAACCCCCTCACAGTAATAGTGCCCCTCGGTGCCCCCAGTGACTCCCCTCAAAATAATAGTGCCCCTTTGTGTCCTCTTCACATTAATAATGCCCCTCGGTGACTCCCTCACAGTAATAGTGCCCCTCGGGACCTCTCTTACAGAAATAGTGCCCCTCGGTAACCCCTCACAGTAACCATACCCCTCGGTAACCCCTACACAATAATAGTGCCCTTGGTGACCCTTCACAGTAATATTGCCCCTTGGTTACCCCTTCACAGTAATAGTGCCCTTCTGTAGCTCCTTCACAGTAATAGTTCCCGGCCGTAACCATCTCACAGTAATATTGCCCCTCGGTGACCCTCTCAAATTAATAGTGACCCTCCACAGTTATAGTGCGCCTCGGTGACCCCCTCACAGCAATAGTGCTCCTTAGGAACCCCTTCACAGTAATAGTGCCCCTCGGTAACCCCTCACAGTAATAGGTCCCTCTGTGACCCCCTCACATTATTAGTGCCCCCCAGCGACTACCCTCAATATAATAGTTCCCCTCTGCGTCCCTTTCACAGTAATAGTGCCCCTCAGTAATTTTCTCACAGTAATAGTGCCCCTCAGAAACTCCCTCACAGTAATAGTGCCCCTTCGTAACCTCTCACAGTAACAAGGCCCCTTGTTAACCCCCTCACAGTAATAGTGCCCTCGGTGACCCTTCACAATAATAGTGCCCCTTGGTGACCCACTTATAGAAATAGTGCCCCTCAGTAGCCGCCTAAAAGTAGTAATGCATGGACGTAACCACCTTACAGTAATAATGCCCCTCTGTGACCCCCTCACACTAATAGTGCCCCTCAGTGACCCTTTTACAGTAATAATGCCCCCCATTGACTATTCTCTATAATAGTGACCCTCTGTGACCCCCTCTCAATAATAGTGCTCCATGGTAAAACCCTCACAGTAAAAGTGACCCTCAGTGAGCCCTTCACAGTAATAGTGCGCCTCATTGAACCCCTCACAGTAATAGTGTCGCTTGGTGACCCCCTCACACTAAAAATGCCCCTCGGTGACCCTTCACAGTAATAGTGCCCCTCGGTGACCCCCTCACATTAATAGTGAGCCTCGGTGACCCCCTCACAGTAATAGTGCACCTCGGTGACCCCCTCACAGTAATAGTGCCCCTCAGAACCCCCCTCACAGTAATAGTGCCCGTGGGTGCCCCCAGCGACTACCCTCAAAATAATAGTGCCCCTCTGTGTCCCCTTCACAGTAATCATGTCCCTCGGTGACTCCCTCACAGTAATAGTGCCCCTCAGGAACTCCCTCACAGAAATAGTGCCCCTCGGTAACCCCTCACAGTAACAATGCCCCTCGGTAACCCCTGCACAGTAATAGTGCCCTTGGTGACCCTTCACAGTAATAGTGCCCCTTGGTTACCCCTTCACAGTTATAGTGCCCTTCTGTAATGCCCTAACATTAATAGTGCCCCTCGGTGACCCCCTTACAGTAATAGTGCCCCTTAGGAACCCATTCACAGTAATAGTGCCCCTCGGTAACCCCCTCACAGTAATAGTGCCCCCCCAGCGACTACCCTCAAAATAATAGTGCCCCTCTGTGTCCCCTTCACAGTAATAATGCCCCTTGGTGACTCCCTCACAGTAATAGTGCCCCTCAGGAACTCCCTCACAGAAATAGTGCCACTCGGTAACCCCTCACAGTAATAGTGCCGCTCTGTAATGCCCTCACAGTAATAGTGCCCGGCCGTAACCACCTCTCAGTAATAGTGCCCCTCGGTGACCCTCTCACATTGATAGTGCCCCTCGGTGATCCCCTCACAGTAATAGTGCGCCTCGGTAACCCCCTCACAGTAATAGTGCCCCCCCAGCAACTACCCTCAAAATAATAGTGCCCGTCTGTGTCCCCTTCACAGTAATACTTCCCCCTTAGGTAACTCCCTCACAGTAATAGTGCCCTCGGTGACCCTTCACAATAATAGTGCCCCTTAGTGACCCCCTTACATTAATAGTGCCCCTCAGTAACCCCCTCAAAGTAGTAATGCCTGGACATAACCGCCTCACAGTAATAGTGCCCCTCGGTGACCCCCTCACACTAATAGTGCTCCTCGGTGACCCCTTCCCAGTAATAGTGCCCCACATTTACTACCCTCAGAATAATAGTGCCCCTCTGTGACCCCCTCTCAGTAATAGTGCCCCACGGTAACTCCCTCACAGTAATAGTGACCCACAGTGACCCCCTCACAGTAGTAGTGCCCCTCGCGGACCCCTTCACAGTAATAGCGCCCCTCGGAAACTCCTTTACTATAATAATGACCCTCAGTGACCCCCTCACAGCAATAGTGCCCCTTGGTGAGCCTCTCACTGTAATAGTTCCCT
Organism: Eleutherodactylus coqui; assembly: GCA_035609135.1. Taxonomy (NCBI): domain Eukaryota; kingdom Metazoa; phylum Chordata; class Amphibia; order Anura; family Eleutherodactylidae; genus Eleutherodactylus; species Eleutherodactylus coqui. Next base: position 332,095,997 of record CM069406.1, on the reverse strand, counting down.
AGGTGACCCTTCACAGTAGTAGTGCCCCTCGGTAACGCCCTCACAGTAACAGTGCCCGTCCATAACCACCTCACAGTAATAGTGTCCCTCAGTGACCCCCTCACAGTAATAGTGCTCCTCAGAAACACCCTCGCAGTAATAGTGCCCCTCGGTGCCCCCCAGCGACTCCCCTCAAAATAATAGTGCCCCTCTGTGTCCCCTTCACATTATTAGTGCCCATCGGTAACCCCCTCACAGTAATAGTGCACCTTGGTGACCCCCTCACAGTAATAGTGCTCCTCAGGAACCCCCTCACAGTAACTGTGACTCTCAGTGCCCCCCCCCCCGCGACTCCCCTCAAAATAATAGTGCCCCTCGGTGACCCCCTCACAGTAATAGTGCCCCTCAGGAACTGTCTTACAGAAATAGTGCCCCTTGGTAACCCCTCACAGTAACAATGCCCCTCGGTAACCCCTGCACAGTATTATTGCCCTTTGGTGACCCTTCACAGTAATATTGGCCCTTGGTTACCCCTGCACAGTATTATTGCCCTTGGTGACCCTTCACAGTAATGTTGCCCCTTGGTTACCCCTTTACAGTAAGGCTGGATTCACACAGGGCGGATTTGCCACGGAAATTCCGTCCGGAATTTCGCTGCAGCAAAATCGCCTGTGGCCGCTAATCCCGGGATTAGCCAGCCATGTGGACGAGATTTCTCTGAAATCTCATCCACACGGGACGGCAACTCTGCCGCGGCAAAGCATTCTTTAACTTTCTCCGCTACGGCAGCGCTCTCCTCTATGGCAGCGCTGGCCGCAGCGGAAGAGCGAGCGGCCGGGCTGCTTCAAAACCTGCGGCTAAGTGCCGCGGGTTTTGAAGCAACGCTTCTCCCGGTGGAAATCTCGCGTTTCGTTGCTGCGGCCAAACCCCGAGATTTCCGCCGGGATTCCGCTGTGTGCAAACCCAGGCTTATAGTGCCCCCTGCAGCGCCCTCGCAGTAATAGTTCCCGGCCGTAACCACGTCACAGTAATAGTGCCCCTAGGTGACCCTTCACAGTAATAGTGCCCTTCGGTGCCCCACAGCGACTACCCTTAGTAATAGTGTTAAAACAAATAGTAAATTGTCCCACCTTGCTTCATGTGCTGCAGCTCTGTTCCTGTCGGCAGGCATACTCACACAGAGGTGAGCAAGGTTCTATGTGAACCGAAACGCGTACTCTGTCTGTCATGAGCACAAGTTTATATGAATAAAGCAGGAATTATCTCACAAAAGCCGGACTCCTGTATATGGAATTTATGTGCCTTAGTAATAGTGCCCTGCCATAACCACCTCACAGTAATAGTGCCCCTCGGTGACCCTCTCACAGTAATAGTACCCCTCGGTGACCCCCTCACAGTAATAGTGCCCCTCGGTGACCCCCTCACAGTAATAGTGCCCCTCGGTGACCCCCTCACAGTAATAGTGCGCCTCAGTGAGCCCCACACAATAATAGTGCCCCTTTGGAACCCCTTCACAGTAATAGTGCCCCTGGGTAACCCCCTCACAGTAATAGTGCCCCCCAGCGATTACCCTCAAAATAATTGTGCCCCTCTGTGTCCCTTTAGCAGTAATAGTGCCCCTCGGTAACTTCCTCACAGTAATAGTGCCGCTGTGGAACTCCCTCACAGTAATAGTGCCCCTCGGTAACCCCTCACAGTAACAATGCCCCTCGTTAACCCCCTCACAGTAATAGTGCCCTCGGTGACCCTTCACAATAATAGTGCCCCTTGGTGACCCCCTTACATTAATAGTGCCCCTCAGTAACCCCCTAAAAGTAGTAATGCCTGGACATAACCACCTTACAGTAATAATGCACCTTCATGACCCCCTCACAGTAATAGTGACCCTCAGTGAGCCCTTCACAGTAATAGTGCCACACATTTACTACCCTCAGAATAATAGTGCCCCTCTATGACCCCCTCTCAGTAATAGTGCCCCACTGTAACCCCCTCATAGTTATAGTGACCCACAGTGACCCCCTCACAGTAATAGTGCCTCTTGCGGACCTCTTCACAGTAATAGTGCCCCTTGGTGACTCCCTCACATAATCGTGCCCCCCCAGTGACTAGCCTCAGAATAATAGTGCTCCTCTGAGTCCCCTTTGCAGTAATAGGCCCCTCAGTGACCCTTCACTGTAATAGTGTCCCTTGGTAACGCCCATACAGTAATATTACCCCTCGAAGACCCGCTCACAGTACTAGTGGCCCCCAGTGACTACCCTCAGAATAATAGTGCTCCTCGGTAACACCCTTACAATAATAGTGCTCCTCGGTAACCCACTCACAGTAATAGTGACCCTTAGTCTCCCCCTCATAGTAATAATGCCCCCCAGCGACTACACTTAAAATTATATTGCCCCTCTGTAAATCCTACCAAATAAGAGTGCCTCTCAGTAACCCCCTTACAGTAATAATGCCCCTCATTGCTCCCTCACAGTAATAATTCCCTGCGGTAACTCCCCCCCCCCCCCCCCCCCCCACTGTAATAGTTCATCTCAGTGACTACCCTCAGAATAACAGTGCCCCTTTTGGACCCCTTCACAATAATAGTGCCCCTCGTTAAAGGGGTTGTCCCGAGGCAGCAAGTGGGTCTATACACTTCTGTATGGCCATAATAATGCACTTTGTAATATACATTGTGCATTAATTATGAGCCATACAGAAGTTATAAAAAGTTTTTTACTTACCTGCTCCGTTGCTAGCGTCCTCGTCTCCATGGTGCCGACTAATTTTTGGCCTCCGATGGCCAAATTAGCCGCGCTTGCGCAGTCCGGGTCTTCAGCAGTTATCTATGGAGCCGCTCGTGCCAGAGAGCGGCTCCGTGTAGCTCCGCCCCGTCACGTGCCGATTGCAGCCAATCAGGAGGCTGGAATCGGCAGTGGACCGCACAGAAGAGCTGCGGTCCACGAAGACAGAGGATCCCGGCGGCCATCTTCAGCGGTAAGTATTGAAGTCACCGGAGCGCGGGGATTAAGGTAAGCGCTCCGGTAAACTTTCTTTACTTCCCTGCATCGGGGTTGTCTCGCGCCGAACGGGGGGGGGGGTTGAAAAAAAAAAAAACCCGTTTCGGCGCGGGACAACCCCTTTAACCCCCACACAGTAATAGAGCCCCCTCTGTGACCCCCTTACAGTAATAGTGCCCCTCAGTGATTCCCTCACACTAGTAGTGCCCCGCAGCGGCTACCCTCTGAATAATTGTCCCCTCTGTGAACCCTTCACAGTAATAGTGCCTCTCAGTTACTACTCTCAGAATAACAGTGCTCCTTTTTGACCTCTTCACAGTAATAGAGCCCCTCGGCGACACCCTCATTGTAATAGTGCCCCTCGGTGACCCCCTCACAGTAATAGTGCCTTTCATTGACCCCCTCACAGTAATAGGCCTCTCTGTGTCTCCTTCACAGTAATAGTGTCCCTCGATGACCCCTTCACAGTAATACTGCCCTTCAGTAATCCCCCCCACATTAATAGTGCCCCCCAGCGACCAGCCTGAAAATAATAGTGCACCTCCTTGACCTCTTGACAGTAATAGTGGCCCTCGGTGACCTAATCACAGTAATAAAGCCCCTCAGTTACCTCCTCACAGTAAAAGTGCCCCTCGGTGAACCCCTCACAGTAGTAGTGCCCCCCCAGAGACTACCCTCAGAATAATAGTGCCTCTCTGTTACTCCTTCGCAGTAATAGTGCCCCTCAATGACTCCTCCACAGTAATACTGCCCCTTTGGTAACCCCTCCTTAGTAATAGTACCCCTCTGTAACTCCCTAACAGTAATAGTGCCCTTCAGTGACCCCCCACATTAATATTGCCCCCCAGCGACTACCCTCAGAATAAAAGTGCACCTCCTTGACCCCTTCACTGTAATAGTGCCCCTTGGTAACTACCTCAGAGTAATAATGCCCCTCGATAATTCCCTTACAGCAATGGTGCCCATCTGTGACTCCCTCCCAGTAATGCTGCCCCTCAATGACCCCTTACAGTAATAGTGCCCCTCGGTGACCCCCCCACAGTAGTAGTTCCCCCTCCAGCGGCTACCCTCAGAATAATTGCCTGCTCTGTGAACCTTTCACAGTAATAGTGCCCCTCGGTAACCCCCTTACAGTAATAATGCCCCTCATTGCCCCCTCACAGTAATAATTCCCCTTGGTAACCCCCCCACAGTAATAGGAACTCTCAGTGACTACCTTCACAAAAACAGTGCCCCTTTTTGACCCCTTCACAGTAATAATGCCCCTCATTAACGCCCAAACAGTAATAGAGCCCCTCTGTGACCCCTTTACAGTAATAGTGCCCCCCAGTGACTCGCTTACAGTAATAGTGCCCCCCAGCGGCTACCCTCAGAATAATTGTCCCCTTTGTGAACCCTTCACAGTAATAGTGCCCCTCTGTGACCCCATTACAGTAATAGTGCCCCTCGGTAACCCCCTTACAGTAATAATGCCCCTCATTGACCCCCTCACAGTGATAGTTTCCCTCGGTAGCCCCTCCACAGTAATAGTGCCTTCCAGTGACTACCCTGTGAATAACAGAGCCCCTTTTTGACCCCTGAACATAATAGAGCCCCTCGGTGACCCCCTCATAGTAATAGTGCCTCTTGGTGACCCCCTCACAGTAATAGTGCCTTTCATTGACCCCCTTATAGTAATAGGCCTCTCTGTGTCTCCTTCACAGCAATAGTGCCACTCTGTGATGCTTTCAGAGTAATAGTGGCTTTCAGTGAACCCCCCACATTCATAGTGCCATCCAGCGACTACCATGAGAATAATAGTGCACCTCCTTGACCTCTTCACAGTAATAGTGCCCCTCGGTGACCCCCTCACAGTAATAGTGCCCTGTGGTAAACCCCCTTACAGTAATAGTTCCCCTCATTGACCCCCTCTCAGTAATAGTGCCCCTCGGTGACCCCATTACAGTAATAGTGCCCCTTGGTACCCCCCTCACAGTAATAGTGCCCTTCGGTAACCCCCTTATAGTATTAGTGCCCCTTGAGGACTCGCTTAAAGTAATAGTGCCCCCTAACGAATACCCTCAGAATAAGAGTGCTCCTCTGTTTCCCCTTCACAGTAATAGTGCCTCTCGGTGACTGCCTCATATTAATAGTGACCCTAGTTAACCTCCTCTCATTAATAGTGACCCTAGGTTACCCTCTCACCATAATAGTGCCCCTCGTCAACTCGATCACAGTAATAGTGCTCCTTGGTAACCCCCTTACACTAATAGTGCCCCACAGTAACCCCCTCATAGCAATTGTGCTCCTTGGTTCCCCCCTCACAGCAATAGTGCCCCTGAATGAATGCCCTCAAAATAATTATACCCCTCTGTGACGCCCTCACAGTGATAGTGCTCGAGGGGTTTAATGAGGGGCACTATTTCTCTGAGGGGGTCACTGTAGAGCACTATTACTGTGAGCGGTTCAACGAAGGGCACTATTTCTTTCAGAGGTTCAAAAAGGGGCACTATTACTCTGAGGGGGTCACTGAAGCGGTCAAAGAGAAGTACTATTACTCTGAATGGGCACTAGTACTGCGATGGTTCAATGAGGGGCAGTATTATCGTAAGGTGGTTACTGAGGGGCACTATTATGTGAGGGAGTTGCTGAGGGACAATTTTACTGTAACAGTGTCACTGAGCATCACTGAAAGGTGTCACCGAGGGGCAATATTGCTCTGTAGGCACTATTACTGTGAGGGGGTCACAGAGGGGTACTATTACCCTGAGTGCAGTTGCTGGGGGGCACTGTTACCGTAAAGGGGTCACAGACGAGCACTATTTTCCTGAAGGTAGTCGCTGGGGGGCACTTTTACTGTGAGAGTGTCAATTAGGGGCACTATTACTGTGAGAGTGTCAATTTAGGGGTACTATTACTGTGAGTGGGTCAATGAAGGGCACTATTACTGTGAGGGGGTCACAGAGGGCACTAATATTCTGAGAGTTGTCGCTGGGGGGCACTATTACTATTAGGGGGTTACTGAAGGGCATTATTACTGTGTCAAATAGGGGCACTGCTACTGTGAGGGGTTTCCCATAAGGTTCACTAATACTCTGAGGCGGTCAATAAGGGGCACCATTACTGTGAAAGGGTCACATAGGGGCATTATTAATCTCATGGTAGTTGCTGGGAGGCACTAATACTGTGAGGGGGTTACTGAGGTACACTATTACTGTTAGGCGGTTACTGAGGGGCACTTGTATTATGAAGGCGTCAAAGAGGGGCACTATTATTCTGAGGGTAGTCGCTGGGGGGCACTATTATTGTGAAGGTGTCACAGAGGGGCGCTATTATTCTGAGGGTAGTTGCTGGGGGGCACTATTACTGCGAGGAGTTCAATGAGGGGCACTATTACTGTGAGGGGGTTACAGAGGGGCACTATTACTAAGAGGGTGTCAATGAGGGGCACTATTACTGTGAGGGGTTTACCTAAGAGCACTATTATTGTGAAAGGGTCACAGAGGGGCACTATTATTCTGAGGGTAGTCGCTGGGGGACTCTATTACTGTGAAGGTGTTGCCGAGGGGCACTTTTATTCTGGGGGTAGTAGCTTCGTGGCACTATTACCGTGACGGAGTTACCAAGGGGAACTATTACTGTGAGATGGTTACCGAGGTGCACTTGTATTGTGAAGGGGTCACAGAGGGGCACTATTATTCTGAGGGTAGTCGCTGGGGTGCACTATTACTGTGAAGGTGTCACAGAGGGGCACTATTATTCTGAGGGTAGTTCCTGGGGGGCACTATTACTGCGAGGAGTTCAGTGAGGGGCACTATTACTGTGAGGGGGTTACAGAGAGGCACTATTACTAAGAGAGTGTCAATCAGGGGCACTATTACTGTGAGGGGCTTACCGAAGAGCACTATTATTGTGAAAGGGTCAAAGAGGGGCACTATTATTCTGAGGGTAGTCACTGGGGTGCACTATTACTGTGAAGGGGTTGCCGAGGGGCACTATTACTGTGAGGCGGTTAGTGATGGGCACTATTACTGTGAAGGGGTTGCTGAGGGGCACTATTACTGTGAGGCGGTTAGTGATGGGCACTATTACTGTAAAGGGGTCACAAATGGGCAGTATTATTCTGAGGGTAGTCGCTGGGGGCACTACTGTCAGGGCGTCACTCTCTTTGTGAGGGGTTTACCGAGGAGCATTATTACTGTGAGGTGGTTACCGAGGGGCACTATTACTGTGAAGCGGTTACTGAGGGACACCTTTACTGTCAAGCGGTCACAGAGGGGCACTATTATTGTAAGGATGTCAATGTTTGTCACTATTACTGTAAGTGGGTCAATGAGGGGCACTATTACTGTGAAAGGGTCAATGAGGGGAACTATTACTGTAAGGGGTTTACCAAAGGGCGCTATTATTGTGAAGAGATCACAGAGGGGCAGTATTATTCTGAAGGTGGTCGCTGGGGGGCACTATTACTGTGAGGGGCTTACCGAAGAGCACTATTATTGTAAAAGGGTCAAAGAGGGGCACTATTATTCTGAGAGTAGTCACTGGGGTGCACTATTACTGTGAAGGGGTTGCCGAGGGGCACTATTACTGTGAGGCGGTTAGTGATGGGCACTATTACTGTGAAGGGGGTCACAAATGGGCAGTATTATTCTGAGGGTAGTCGCTGGGGTGCACTATTACTGTGAAGGGGTTGCCGAGGGGCACTATTACTGTGAGGCGGTTAGTGATGGGCACTATTACTGTGAAGGGGTTGCTGAGGGGCACTATTACTGTGAGGCGGTTAGTGATGGGCACTATTACTGTGAAGGGGGTCACAAATGGGCAGTATTATTCTGAGAGTAGTCACTGGGGTGCACTATTACTGTGAAGGGGTTGCCGAGGGGCACTATTACTGTGAGGCGGTTAGTGATGGGCACTATTACTGTGAAGGGGTTGCTGAGGGGCACTATTACTGTGAGGCGGTTAGTGATGGGCACTATTACTGTGAAGGGGTCACAAATGGGCAGTATTATTCTGAGGGTAGTCGCTGGGGGCACTACTGTCAGGGCGTCACTCTCTTTGTGAGGGGTTTACCGAGGAGCATTATTACTGTGAGGTGGTTACCGAGGGGCACTATTACTGTGAAGCGGTTACTGAGGGGCACCTTTACTGTCAAGCGGTCACAGAGGGGCACTATTATTGTGAGGATGTCAATGTTTGTCACTATTACTGTAAGTGGGTCAATGAGGGGCACTATTACTGTGAAGGGGTCAATGAGGGGAACTATTACTGTAAGGGGTTTACCAAAGGGCGCTATTATTGTGAAGAAATCACAGAGGGGCAGTATTATTCTGAAGGTGGTCACTGGGGGGCACTATTACTGTGAAGCGGTTACTGAGGGGCACTATTCCTGTTAAGGGGTCACAGATGGGCACTATTTTTCTGACAGTAGTTGCTGGGGAGTACTATTACAGTGAGGAGGTTACTCAGCATCACTATTTCTGTGAAGGGTTTACAGAGGAGCACTATTACTGTGATACGGTTAATGAGAGGCACTTTTACTGTGAAGGGGGTCACAGGGGGGCAATATTACTATGAGGGAGTTACCTAGGGGCAATATTACTGTGAGGGGTTCAATGAGGGTCACAATGACTACGAGGGGGTCAATGAGGGACACTATTTCTGTGAGGGGGACAATGAGTGGCACTAACTCTGTGAGGGGGTCAATGAGGGGCACTATTACTGTGAAGGCATCACTTAGGGGCACTATTATATAGGGTAGTCATTGGGGGGCACTATTACTGCGGGTAAGTCAATGAGGGGGACTATTACTGTGAGGGGGTTATCGAGGGGCACTACTACTGTAAGGGGGTCAATATGAGGCACAATTGCTGCAAGGCAGTCAATGAGGAACACTATTACTGTGAGAGGGTCAATAAGCAGCACTATTTTTGTGAGGTGGTTGCCGAAGAGCACTATTAGTGTGAAAGGGTCACAGAGCGGCACTTTTATTCTGAGGGTAGTCGCTGGGGGGTACTATTACTGTGAGGGGGTCACTAAGGGGAACTATTACTGTGAGGGGGTCACTGAGGTCCATATTATTGCAAGTAGGTTACCGAAGGGCACTATTATTTTGAGGGTAGTCGCTGGGGGGCACTATTACTGTGAGGTGGTAACTGAGTGGCAATATTATGGTGAGGCGGTTTCCAAGGGGCACTATTATTGTGAAGGCGTCACAGAGTGACACTATTATTCTGAAGGTAGTCGCTGGGTGGCACTATTACTGTGAGGGGGTTACCGAGAGGCACTATTACTGTGAGGGGGTAAATAAGGTGCACTACTACTAAGAAGAAATCACAGAGGGGCACTATCATACTGAGGGTAGTCACTGGGGGGCACTATTACTGTGACGGGGTCTCCGAAGGGCGTTATTACTGTAAGGTGGTCAATGAGGGGCATTATTACTGTGAGGGCGTCACCTACGGTAACTATTAATGTAAGAAGGTTAACGAGGGTCACTAGTACTATGAAGCAGTTACCGAGGGGCACTATTACTGTGACGGGGTGTCAGAGGGGCACTATTATTCTGAGGGTATTCGTTGGGGGGCACTATTACAGTGAGGGGGTTAAAAAGGGTCCCTATTATTATGAGGGGGTCACCAAAGGGTCTTATTACTGTGAGGGGGTTAGCGAGGGGAAATATTACTGTGATGGGGTCCCTGAGGGGCACTATTACTGTGAGGGCGGTACCAAAGAGGGACTATTATTCTTAGGGTAGTCACTGGGGGACACTATTACTGTGAGGGGGTCACCGAGGGGCACTATGGCTGTGAGGAGATCACCAAGGGGCACGATTACTATGAGGGAGTTACAGAGGAGCACTATTACAGTGAGAGGGTCACTGTTACAGTGAGGGGGTTAACTATGGGGCAATTTTACTGTGAGGCAGCTACTGAGTGGCACTAGCAGTGTGATGTCACAGAGGGGTACTATTATTCTGAGGGTATTCATTGAGGGGCACTATTACTGTGAGGGGGTAACCGAGGGGCACAATTACTATGAGGGGGTTACCGATGGGGCACTATTACTGTGATGGGCTCACCGAGGAGCACTATTATGGTGAGAAGGTCACCTAGGGTCACTATTAGTGTGAGGAGGTTAACAAGGGTCACTATTACAATGAGGCACTCACCGAGGGGCACGATTACTGTAAGGCGGCTGTCGAGGGGCACTATCACTGGGAAGGGGTGACAGAGGGGCACTATTCTTCTGAGGGTATTCGTTAGGGGGCATTATTACTGTAAGCGGGTCAACAAGGGTCACTATAACTATGAGGGGGTTACCGAAGGGCACTATTACTGTGAGGGGGTTACCGAGGGGAACTATTACTGTGAAGTTTTTTATTCTGAGGGTAGTCGCTGGTGGGCACTATTAATGTGGCGGGGTCACTGAAGGGCACCATTACTGTGAGAGGGTCACCGGAGGGCAATATTATTGTGAAGGAGTCAAAAAGAGGCCTATTACTGTGAGGGGGTCAATGAGGGGCACTATTAGTGTAAGGTGGGTCACTGAGGGGCACTCTTACTACGAGAGGGTCACCGAGGGGCTCTATTACCCTTAGGGGGTCACTGAGGGGCATTATTATTGTGAAAGGGTCAAAAAGAGGCACTATTATTCTGAGAGTAGTCACTGAGAGGCACTATTACTGTGGGGCGGGGGGTTACTGAGGGGAACTATTACTGTTAGGGGTCAATGAGGGGCATTTTTACTGTAAGGGGGTTACCGAGGTGCACTATTACTGTAACCCACTCACAATAATACTGCCCCTCATTGACACCCTCACAATAATAGTGCCCCCAGCAACTGCGCTCAGAATAATAGTGCCCCTCTGTTACCCCTTCACAGTAAAAGTGCCCCTCGGTAACCACTTCACAGAAATAGTGCCCTTCGGTAAACCCCTCACAGTAAGAGTGACGCTGAGTGACTCCCTGACAGTAAAAGTGCCCCCCAGCGACTACTCTCAGACTAATACTGCCTATGACCCCCTTCACAGTAATAGTTCCCATCACTAACCACCTGATGGTAATAGTGCCCCTCGGCAGGGGCGTAGCTAGAGGCTCATGGGCCCGGGTGCAAAAGTTTAGCTTGGGGCCCCCCTACAGACCCCTCCAACCCCCACTCCTTTTCACGGCTACTACTTCTACATCACTTTTAGCTACATTACTGTTTTTTTAAATGACCCATCAATAGATCATTAGTAATCAGGGGTTTAGCAGAGTTTTAAAACATCCAGAACACAAGCCTCAAGGCATGCTTCGCTTCCTCAGGAAAGAAAATATATATATATACACTACCATTCAAAAGTTTGGGGTCACATTGAAATGTCCTTATTTTTGAAGGAAAAGCACTGTACTTTTCAATGAAGATAACTTTAAACTAGTCCTAACTTTAAACAATGCACTCTATACATTGCTAATGTGGTAAACGACTATTCTAGCTGCAAATGCCTGTTTTTTTGTGCAATATCTACAAAGGTGAATAGAGGCCCATTTCCAGCAACTATCACTCCAGTGTTCTAATGGTACAATGTGTTTGCTCATTGGCTCAGAAGGCTAATTGATGATTAGAAAACCCTTGTGCAATCATGTTCACACATCTGAAAACAGTCTAGCTCGTTACAGAAGCTACAAAACTGACCTTCCTGTGAGCAGATTGAGTTTCTGGAGCATCACATTTGGGGGGTCAATTAAACGCTCAAAATGGCCAGAAAAAGAGAACTTTCATCTGAAACTCGACAGTCTATTCTTGTTCTTAGAAATGAAGGCTGTTCCATGCGAGAAATTGCTAAGAAATTGAAGATTTCCTACAACGGTGTGTACTACTCCCTTCAGAGGACAGCACAAACAGGCTCTAACCAGAGTAGAAAAAGAAGTGGGAGGCCGCGTTGCACAACTAAGCAAGAAGATAAGCACATTAGAGTCTCTAGTTTGAGAAACAGACGCCTCACAGGTACCCAACTGGCATCTTCATTAAATAGTACCCGCAAAACACCAGTGTCAACATCTACAGTGAAGAGGCGGCTGCGGGATTTTGGGCTTCAGGGCAGAGTGGCAAAGAAAAAGCCATATCTGAGACTGGCCAATAAAAGAAAAAGATTAAGATGGGCAAAAGAACACAGACATTGGACAGAGGAAGACTGGAAAAAAGTGTTGTGGACGGATGAATCCAAGTTTGAGGTGTTTGGATCACAAAGAAGAACGTTTGTGAGACGCAGAACAAATGAAAAGATGCTGGAAGAATGCCTGACGCCATCTGTTAAGCATGGTGGAGGTAATGTGATGGTCTGGGGTGGCTTTGGTGCTGGTAAGGTGGGAGATTTGTACAGGGTAAAAGGGATTCTGAATAAGGAAGGCTATCACTCCATTTTGCAACGCCATGCCATACCCAGTGGACAGCGCTTGATTGGAACCAATTTCATCCTCCAACAGGACAATGACCCTAAACACACCTCCAAATTGTGCAAGAACTATTTACAGCAGAAGCAGGCAGCTGGTATTCTATCGGTAATGGAGTGGCCAGCGCAGTCACCAGATCTGAACCCCATTGAGCTGTTGTGGGAGCAGCTTGACCGTATGGTACGCCAGAAGTGCCCATCCAACCAATCCAACTTGTGGGAGATGCTTCTAGAAGCGTGGGGTGCAATTTCACAAGCTTACCTCAACAAATGAACAGCTAGAATGTCAAAGGTGTGCAATGCTGGAATTGCTGCAAAAGGAGGATTCTTTGACGAAAGCAAAGTTTGATGTAAAAACAATGTTATTTCAGATACAAATCATTATTTCTAACCTTGTCAATGTCTTGGCTCTATTGTCTATTCATTTCACAACCCATGGTGGTGAATAAGTGGGACTTTTCATGGAAAACACTAAATTGTTTGGGTGACCCCAAACTTTTGAACGGTAGTGTATATATATACACACACACACACACATATTATATATATACATATATCCATGCCTGAAAGCGCTGTGGAATAACTTGGCGCTATACAAATAAAGATTATTATATACACACACACACATATTATATACACACACACACATATACATTGGAGACAGCATAATAACAATACATACAATAGAGACAACATAAGCTAACCTTATATAACATGTTGGGGCTCATATCCACGGCCGGGTTTTCACCACCTATTATGCGTGCGTTGCGTGTACACACACGTGGTGCGCAGTGAACTGAGTCAATGAAAGTCAATGGACTGCGTGTAGATATGCAAGAGAAATAAATCCCAGTACCACGCAACGTGAGCCTCGTACACTTGTATGGGCTGCATGTGATAAACCGCCCATATGCAATACATTGTTTCCATACGCATTGACACTCTAAACACTCCCCATCACATGGAACACCCCTTGTCATCGTCGCCCCCCCCCCCCACTCCCCATCACACGGAATGCCCCTTATACCCCTCCCCCACTCCCCATTACATGGAATACCCCTTGTTTTCCCCCCACACACTCCCCATCACACAGAACGCCTCTCGTCCCCCCCCCCCCCCCGATCACACAGGATCCCTCTCGTTCTCTCCTCCCATCACACAGTATCCTCCTCATTTTCCCCCCATTACACAGGATCCCCCTCGTTCTCCCCCCCATCACACAGGATCACCCTCGTTCTCCCCCCCCCATCACACAGGGCCCCCCTCGTTCTCCCCCCCATCACACAGGGTGCCCCTTGTTCTCCCCCGCCCCATCACACAGGGTCCCCTTCGTTCACCCCCCATCACACAGGGTCCCCCTCGTGCCCCCCCGCCCCATCACTCAGGGTCCCCCTCGTTCTCCCCCGCCCCATCACACAGGGTCCCCTTCGTTCACTCCCCATCACACAGGGTGCCCCTCGTGCTCCCCACCCCCATCACACTGGGTCCCCCTTGTTCTCCCCCACCCCCCACCCCATCACACAGGGTCCCGCACACTGACCGCAGTTTCAGCCCCACTTCTGTAGCCTTGAGTACTTCCAGCCACCTCATTGGTTGTTGGGGACACACCTTCCTTTAAGATGTGCCCGAGGATACAGTTACACAGAGCTGTGCACGAGAAGCAGGTGCTGACAGGAGTACAGTACACAGATCTGCCGTGTATTCACAGAGCTGACGAAGCACGAGAAGCAGTGAATAGACCGCAGATCTGTGTAACTGTACTCCTGTCAGCACCTGCTTCTCGTGCACAGCTCTGTGTAACTGTATCCTCGGGCACATCTGACAGGAAGGTGTGTCCCCAACAACCAATGAGGTGGCTGGAAGTACTCAAGGCTACAGAAGTGGGGCTGAAAAGAAACATATGTGCGCGGGCCGGCAGGGGAGGAGTCTGAGCGGAGGTCCGGGAGGAAGCGCCGGCGTGCAGGAGAAGCTGCCGGCCGGCGCACAGACCTTAGTGAAAGTAACTGCGGTCAGTCCGTGTGAAAGAGGGCCCCCGGGGGCTCAGGGGCCGGGTGGCAACCGCGACCCCAGCACCCCCTATATGTACGCCTATGCCCCTCGGTAACTGCCTCACAATAATAGTGCCCCTTGGTAACCCCCTCACAGTAACAGTGCACCCCAGTGACTACTCTCAGAATAATAGTGCCCTTCTTTGACCCTTTCAAATTAATAGTGCTCTTCAGTAACTGCCTCACAGTAATAGTGCCCCTTATTGACACCCTCTTAGTAATAGTTCCCCTCATTGACCCCTCACAGTAATAGTGCCCCTTATTGACACCCTCTTAGTAATAGTTCCCCTCATTGACCCCTCACAGTAATAGTGCCCCTCATTCACTCTCACAGTGATAGTGCACCTTCGGTAACCGTCTCACAGTAATAGTGCCCCTCATTGACCCCCTCACAGTAATAGTGCCCTTATTGACACCCTCACAATAATAGTGCCCCCATCGACTACCCTCAGAATAATAATGCCCCTCTGTGACCCCTTCACAGTACAATTGCCCCTCGGTAACCGACTCATAGTAATAGTGCTCCTCTGAAACCTCCTCACAGTATTAGTGCCTCCCAGTGTCTACCATTTGATTAATAGTGCCCCTATGTGACCCTTATTCACCCCCTCAGAGTGTTAGTGACCTTTAGAGAACCCCTCACAGTAATGGTGCCCCTCTTTGACACAGTATTAGTGCCCTTCGGTAACCCCCTCAGTAATAATGCCTCTTAATGACCCCCTCACAGCAATAGTGTCCCTCAGTGACCCCTTCACAATAATAGTGCCCCTCATTAACCCCTTCAGAGTAATAGTACTTCTCTGTGACAGCTTCAGAGTAATAGTGCCCCTCTTTGAACCTCTCACAGTAATAGTGCCTCTTTGTGGCCCCCTCAGAGTAATAGTATCTGTTAGCTCCCCCCTAACAAAAATAGTGCCACTCTGTAAACCCCTCATAGTAATAGTGCCCCTTTTTAAACCCCTCACAGTAATGGTGCCCCACAGTGACCCACTTAGAGAAATAGTGCCCCACAGAGAAATAGTGCTCCTCTGTTACCCCCACACTGTATTAGTGCCCCCTCAGATTATTAGTACCTCCTCATGAATAAATAAATTTTGTTTTTTGAATAGCGCCAACTTATTTAGCAGCGTTTTCAGTAATAGTGCCCTTCGTCGACCCCTTCATAGTATTAGTGTTCTTCAGAATCCAACTCACAGTAATAGTGCCTTTCAGTGTTCCCCTCACAGTAATATTGCCCTTCGCTAACACCCTTACAAAAATAGTGCCCTTCAGTGACCCCCTTACAGTAATAGTGCCCCTCAGCAAACCCCCTAGGAGTAATAGTGCCCATCAGTTGCCCCCTCATAGTAATGGTGCCCCTCTGTGACCCCCTCAGAGTAAAAGTACACCTTGGTGACCCCCTCACAGTAATAGTGACCCTTGGTGAAACGCTTCAGATTAATAGTGACCCTCATTGACCCCTCATAGTAGTAATGCCCCACAGTGACCCCTACACGGTAATAGTTCCCCTTGGTGACCCCCTCACTGTAACAGTGTCCATCAGTGACCCCTTCACAGTAATAATGACCATCTGTGACCACATTACAGTAATAGTTACGCCCAGTGACCCTTTCACAGCAATAGTGACTCTCAGTGATACCCTCACAGTAATATTGACCCTCATTGACACCTATACACTAATAGTGACCCTCTGTGACCCCCTCACAGTAAAGGTGCCCCTCATTGACCCATCACAGCAATAGTATCCTCAGGCACCTAACAGTAATAGTGACCTTTGGTGACCCCGTTAAAGTAATATTGACCCTCAGTGACACCTTTACAGTAATAGTGCCCTTTGATGACTCTTTCACAGTAATAGTGGCCTTTGGTGACTCCCTCATAGTAATAGTGACCCTTTCACAGTAATAGTGTCTCCCAGCAACTAACCTCAGAATAATAGTGCCCCTCTGTGACCCCCTTACAGTAATAATGACCCTCTTGACCCCCTCACAATAAGAGTGACCATCGGTGACTCCTTCACAGTAATAGTGCCCCCCAGCAACTACCCTCAGAATAACAGTACCCCTCTGTGACATCTTGACAGTAATAATGCCCCTCACTGACCCCCTCACAGTAATAGTGTCCTCAGAGCAATATTGCTCCTTGGTGACACCCTCACTGTAATAATGACCCTCTAGGACCCCATCACAGTAATAGTGACCCTCTTAACCCCCTCACATTAATAGTGCCCGTCGGTGACACCTTCACAGTAATAGTGCCCTTTGGTGACCTTCTCACAGTAATTGTGGTATAATGATATTGGTATCACCCCGCTTCCATGTCAACTTTCCATGGTTTTGAGTTGAATTCTTCAATATTCATTCTTCCCTATCCCTCACATTGGTAGGAACCCTTGATAAACATGTATCTCAGGAAGTGCTTTGTCCAGGTGGTCATAAAGTTAACCAGTGACAAGGGGATGGTAATTACCCCCTTCCAGCAAGGTTTGACACCTCTGGGGTTTCCTGTAGACATTCTGACTCCATGACTGGATGGTTACCTTATCAGACGATAATTCTATATTGGGGTCTATGCCGAAAGCCCCAGCTGAATGTCAAGTATATTTTCTGAACCGTGAGCACACTGCAGACCTGGTGCAATTACTCCTGTCCCTGTGAGACCCCCAGAATTGCCTATAGGCATAGTCGATCATCTGTCCCCTATAATGCTTAGTATCTATGGTTAGATAAATTCCTGATATTAAACATGACAGACATATCTTCCCCATTGGAGCGCCTCCCAGGGAAATATGACCAAGATACTACATCAGGGTTTCCTACAGATGACCCACGCATATACTTGACCCAACCTTCGAAGGTTGGCAGGGTGTGGTTCTGTGGAAGTTTTAAAAACTAAGTGGGTTCGTAACCCAAGTGGTCATGTTCATGGGGTAACTCCACGTGTTGGCTGATCATCTTTCTGACGTGGATTTATTTTTGTGGTCCACAGCATAATCAATAGGAATGTTTGTACCCTTCCAAATTCACGTTCAGTGATTGTGCGCACAATGGAAGAGATCACACAGAGACGATGCACCGCGGGTCTTCTCCCATGGTGCACCGTGGGCTCTGTGCGGTCCATTGCCGATTCCAGCCTCCTGATTGGCTGGAATTGGCACACGTGACGGGGCGGAGCTACGCAATGACACGTAGAAGGGGGCGGAGCCAGAACACCGCTCGTGCCCGGACCAACCAGAAGGGAGAAGACCCTTCTGCGCAAGTGCGTCTAATCGGGCGATTAGACGCTGAAATTAGATGGCACCATGGAGACGGGGATGCCAGCGCAGGGAAGGTGAGTATATAACTTCTGTATGGCTCATATTTAATGCACGATGTATATTACAAAGTGCATTAATATGGCCATACAGAAGTGTATACCCCCACTTGCTTTCACGGGACAACCCCTTTAAGTATTTTGTGAGAGCAATAACAGTTTGTCAAGCTACCATGCTGTATCTGGACTTATCGCGGTATATACAATCCTAACTTTGGGGCTGACCCAAAAATTACCTCATATGGGCTGAGGCCTATTTTGTCAGGTGTGTACCTTCCGGAAAAGAGTACCAAGGGGAGGCACTCGGTCCATGGTCTATTGAGCTCTGCCATGGCCTTCTGGATCGTGGTTTCTGAGGTACCAAATAAAACTTTCTGCTCTACCACTGCTTTGTGGATGGTATGGAGCATAAAAGGCCAGTTCTAGCCCCAACACTTTCATTACTTTCTGCATCACTTCTCCCGTGGAGGGAGTACCTCGGTCACTCTTAGTTGTCTCTGGTACTCTGTACCTGTATTCCACCTCAGAGGTCAGTTTTTGTTTGGGGCTTTTGTGGGCGGGTATGCCAGACTGCCTACCCTGAGAATGGGTCTAGGCAGACCAGACCAACCTCATACCTGCCTACCCTTTGCAGTTGGAAGTAGTCTACTTGAAGACACTGGAACGGGTAGTCGGGACGAGGGGTGCACTGCATGGGAACCTATACAGACCTACCCACGTTGTTTTGTACACAAATCAGGCAGTCCTTTGTGTGTGTGGCTGCCGTGACGCTAAATCCTGGTACAAACCAGTGACTAGCGACCACAGTTGTTTGTGACAGGTGTGTATTTTCATGGGAGGCCAAAGCCATGGCCATGGCGGGATAGGGGCCTGTGGGAGACAAGGTTTGTTGAATACCATCCATTTATCTCAAGGTGTCTCTTTGCCCCTCTTTAGTTGCCTGCTTTTGTAACTGAATCAACAGATCATAATCCACCGGGGGTGTCGTCTGAGGGGTACCTGTACTGCCCCAACCCCTGAAGGATTAAGTCTGGGCTTCTACGTGGCTGTCTTCACAGCCTGATCAGCCGGGTGATTTACGGAGTGGCCTTTTGTTGCATTTTTAGGCCACTCTCTCAGGCAGCAGAAGGGCTTCCATCGGTGCTGGTACAACTTTACTTTTTCTAATTGCTTTATTTTTAAGAATGACCTTAAGATGGGTCCGTAGTCATGAGCAATGCCATAGGCATAGCAGGAGTCTGTGTAGACGTTAGGTTAGAAGAGGTTCGGCTTTGTAAGGAGAGCACAACATAACTTGTATAGAACCTGCCTTCTTGACCATACCTCAATCCATCCACAAAGAGTGCAAAATCAGAATTATCTAATGACTGATCAACATGACTGAATCCCCCATCTCCTGGGCCATTAGCTAGTGCATAGTCATGTCTATCAATCTGAAAGAAAAAAAAAAAAGCTATCAGGTGATTATTCCCACTCCCCCCCCCCCCCTCCTTTCTCCAGAGGCAGCAAGGTAGCTTTACTGAGGGCTTTGTAACGCTGGCACAGTGAGTGGCATGAGCAGGGTGCACTGTAGGTAAAAGTGAAGCAAAATCTTAGCGAAAACCTATGACAGTGTTCTAAATACACAGTGTTCTAAACTTATTTATTTTTTCCTCTGCTGCTAGGTATGTACCTAACTGAGGAAAAAAGCTAATGGAAGGCACTCAGTCCAAGGTTTGCCCGTTTCCTCCATTGCCTTTTGTATCTTAAATTTCAGGGTACCATTCATCCTTTCTACTTTCCCCCTACTCCGTGGATGGTAGGGTGTGTGAAAAGCCTGGGATATACCCAGAGAAGACATGATGTGTTGCATTATTTCACCTGTGAAGTGCGTACCTTTGTTTGACTCAATCACTTCCGGTACCCCGTATCTGCAGATTACCTTGTTCATGAGCTTCTGTTACCTACTCGTTTACCTTGGTAACAGTGTAGGCCTCCAACCTGAAAAGACATCAACACAACAAGCACATATTCCTACTTCCCAACAGGTGGGAGCCGAATGTAGTCAATTTGCAATCTCTGAAATGGGTAGAGTGGCCTAGGTAAGTGTTATGTGGCCCCTTTACTTCTGCCCTGTTGCCTATGGCACAGATCATGCAAGATTGGACAAATGATGCAGCAGCTACAGAGAATCCAGGAGCCACCCATCCTCGTTCTAGCGTTGATGTCATTGATGCTTTTGATAGGTGCGTCTTTCTGTGCATCAGCTGGGCCATCGTGGGACACAGGGACCGTGGTAGGCAAGTTCTGTTGACTGTTTGCCATATGCCGTCCTGTTCTGTTGCTCCCATTTTTAGTCCATTTTTCCTTTTCTTCCTTGCTGGCTTGTAACTG
Organism: Eleutherodactylus coqui; assembly: GCA_035609135.1. Taxonomy (NCBI): domain Eukaryota; kingdom Metazoa; phylum Chordata; class Amphibia; order Anura; family Eleutherodactylidae; genus Eleutherodactylus; species Eleutherodactylus coqui. Next base: position 332,075,868 of record CM069406.1, on the reverse strand, counting down.
TAAAGTCCTTAGCATATCAATGTCCAAAGTTTTGTCAATGTCCAATTTGTCAATGTCTTCTTTTCTTCCACGGCTTGAGGGCCGCTGCGTTTGCTGTGCTTTTAGGAATTGGTGTGAGCTCTCCACTTTGTCAGGTAGAAGTAGGGCCTCCATGAGACTCTGCACCGCTGCATCATTCTTAATTGACTGTCCTGCTGAGGTAATAAACTGTCTGGCCTTCCATATTGGGCCATAATCATGAGCTATGCCAAATGCATACCGGGAGTCAGTGTAAATGTTTGCCGTCTTACCTTCTGCCACTCTACACACCTCAGTGCGGGCCTTCAGTTCCACTTCTTGTGCTGAGACATGCAGAGACAGAGCTTCTGCTTTTTGGACATCTTGTTGTGTGACCACTGCATATCCAGTGTGGAGTCGTCCATCCTCACCCTGGTACCATCTACAAAAAGCTCAAAATATGTATTCTTAACAAGGGGTTCCAGTAACTGTTTTTTAAAACCTGAATTTTCTTGTTGCATCACTGCTAGACAATCATGCTGATAATAAAAAATTTTTAAAAATAGCTGATCTGTAATACCTAGATCACCTATGCCTTCTCCTCCCCCATTTGAACCAGGATATTTGAGTGGAAGAAGAGTAGCCGGGTTCAAGATAGTGCACCGTTGGAAAAAGATGCTCTGAGGCATGAAGAGAGCTGGATCTGACAGGCCAGGGATAAGTGCTTGGGTTGCACTTGTGTGTGTATACTCTGGATGTCATGAGGGGCGAGGACCACTAGAGGGCAGTCCAGAACTGTAACCTTATTCCCCTCGCGGAGGTCATGGACCATGCGCTAGGTGTCTACATGGACACCTCTTTGTGTCTTCTCTTGACTGAAAAAGAGGGGTGTTTGCTGCAGGATGTATCTCGCGCCAAACCCCCATTAGAACCAAGTCTCCCACTTGTCCCCCAACAACATGTTCTTGTGGGAATCTAAAGGGATACTGTTTGACTCTGGGGGTATGTATCCTGGTTTCAAATGTACCATCATGGGGGGTACATTCAATTTCCCTATGTCTGTCTTGGAGGTGGCCAATAATTTGTCAGGACCTGCGGAAAACTGAGTATCTGCAGCAGCTGTCAGGACAAACACATGAGTCGGATCCACCAAGAGAGCAGTTAGTTCACAAAACTCTTCTGAACCGGCATCTGAGGTTTCAACCCGTACCGATCCATCCGGTGAGAATTTGATGGATGCAGATAAGGCCTGTAAGATGTCAGCGCCACTAACAGAGACATGAATTACTACAAGGCAGAATAATCTACAAACATCTATCCACATTGGAAATGTGATATCCTTTAAGCAATTCATTATTAATCTGATCCTGCCTGCAATGTCTCATCAAATTTGAGACAAAAAACTTTTCCTGGCTGCCCAAGATTCTCACCCCCTTCTTTTTGGACAAGAGAGGGATGACCCATTATGTACTTTATATCATCTAGCTCCACCCCTTCGATTCTGATCACAAACAAGTAAAGTCTTATGCAGAGGGCTGGGGGGGGGGGGGGTGTCAATATCTGCATCACACATTTTAAATTCATCACAGTCTGAACACTGGTCATTAACTCTCATCCATCCATGCGGTCAAGTCCACCCCCACCCCCCACATACAGATATGTCTCTAACAGGCAGAGCACAGAAAAGGAGTGGGATAAACAAACAGCCATCAGTTGAGAGGCGTTGAGGTGAGTGTTATAATGTTATAAAGTACATGATTCTATTGAGATGAGATTGTGAATGAGTGCTATTTTTGACAAATTGTGTGAAAAAGTTTGCTGAGTGACTGAAATATTATGCCATCTTCCTTATTTACTGAAGCTGTTATATGCTATATTAAACACTGGTGTATTTTCCAATGGCCCTGGTGGACTATGCAGTTGGTCTTCTCTGTCTTTGACCCTGGACAAAGAGGGAAGTCTGAGAATGACAGCCCCCACCTTTTCAAAATGACCCTGACCATTATCTCTGTTAAAATGAAACACAGACTAAACCAAGTTGTTCTAGTTTAACTCATAAAGGAAAGGAAAAATATGCTAGGAGCTTCTGACAACGCAACATTTTCTGCATTTTTAACCCTTGTATTCTTGTGAGTGGGGTATAACTTTTTTACATTTGTATGGAGACCAAGACGTACAATAAAGATTAGATTACATAACATCAAAACATACAAGACAAACAATAGTGGTTATTTGTCACATAATTGTCCACAGATTCTCCCTGAACTTGCTTCCTCTTCTACCACGGTGATACAAGAGTGCATCCTATGGCATAGTGTAACTTTGAATCTCATGTCGGAACCGTGACCTGCGATGTAGGTGTTGTCAAAGGGTTAATGCACAGCATGATATTGGGGCGCGATTTGACTGTGTTCTGGGACTTGTGGGGAAAAATGACAATCCCTTCCAAAGAGACTGATGTAAACCCAGCGGACCTTACCCCTCCGGAGGAGAGCGGGGTAAATGTGGACGTTGAACCAGAGAATGTAACTTTTCCTTTACAGGTCTTGGCTGGAGATGACGCTGAGGAGGAAGAAATGAAATGGGGAACAGCACTTCCAATATAAGTCCAATTGCACTTACAGGCTTGAAGGGTGCACGATCCACAGCAGAGGTCTGGACCCAAAGACCAGAAGAAGCAGGGAATCCTAACAAAGTGTGTTGAATCAGCACTCCAGGGGTTAATTTGAATAAAATAGCACTTTATTCCTCAATGGTAAAACATAGCTGAGGAAGAAGCCTACCCCTCGGTTCAGGATGTGTCCGATCTGGAGGATGCGCCTGGGAACTTTGGGACAGCCCAGTTAAGGGACCCCACGCTTATCAATGCAAAAGGAAATGTGGTAGTGATAAATGGTGTGTTACAGGCACCGGGTTCTGACCAACGGTTTCCCATTTTGCCAGGAATAATAACTTGTTGTATAGAGTAACAAAAACAAGCAGAAAAGTGGTGAACAGTTGGTCGTGCCGAAGCCGTACAGGCATAAGGTGCTAGACTTGGCACATAATCATGTGTTAGGGGGACATTTAGGAGCTGATAAAGCACAGGATAGAATGCTTCCAAGGTTCTTCTGGCCAGGGGTATACAAGGACATAAAGGAGTACTGTGAGTCGTGCCCCACCTGTCAGAGCACCGCTCCTGTGTCGCACTTCCGCAGTCCCTTAGTGCCTCTCCCAATTATAGAGGTTCCCTTTGAAAGAATTGGAATGGATTTAGTGGGTCCCATGGTCAAGTCGGCTAGAGGACATCAATACATTTTGGTTGTGTTAGATTATGCCACTCGATACCCCTTTAGGCAATCCCTTTAAAAAGCCCTACTGCCAAGAACATTGCACGAGAGTTATCCCTTATGATCTCCAGAATAGGGCTTTCCCAAGGAAATCCTCACGGACCAAGTTTTACGCACCTTCGAGTCCAGAGTGCGTTGCCGTCCCCACCCCTTGGAGGACATTTTACAATATATATACACATACATATACATCCATATCTATCTACATAGTATTATACACCTTTTCTATATATCACATATTGATCCTCTCTCTATGCCACCAAATCACATGCCTTGTAACCTTTCTCTCCACTATGTTTGTTCCCCATATTCCTCTCACTACCTGACCATCAAGGCAACGTTCAGTGAACACTCTCCCGATGCCAGGCACAATATATCACGTCCTGTACTTTCAAACAATTCAGCAGCAACACAGTTTAGTAATCTGCCTTTACTAGAAGGGATCCAATAATGCACATTTAACCTATACACTTTGATCTGAGGACAATCAGGACTCCTTGTATATCAGGACTATTGGAAGCAACGTAGACTGACCCTATCACAGAAATAGTGCATTTCATTGACCCATCACAGAAATAGTGCCCTTCGGTGACCCCTTCACAGAATTAGTGCCCCTCATTGACACATCACAGTAATAGTGACCCTCGGTGACCACCCTCAGAATAATAGTGAACCTCAGTGACCCCCTCTTCACAGTAATAGCGACCTTCTCATAGTAATATTGACCCTCATTAACTCCCCACAGAAATGGTGCCTTTCATTGACCCATCACAGTAATAGTGAACCCCTAACAGTAATAGTAACCATCAGTAACCCCTTCAGACTAATAGTAACCCTCAGTGACACCATTACAGTAATAGTACTTGTCGGTGACACCCTTCACAGTCATAGTGCCCCTCTGTGACCCTCTTAGCATAAAAGTGCCCATCTGTGACCTTATCAGAGTAATAATACTCCTCTGTGACCCCCTCACAGTAATCCGACAGTGACCCCCCTCAGAGTAATATTGCCCCTCGGTGACCCCCTCAGAGTAATAGTGACCCTCAGTGATGCCGTTACAGAAATAGTGACGCTGATTGACCCATCAAAGAAACAGTTCCCCTCATTGACCCCCTCACAGAAATAGTGATCCTCAGTGCCCTTCTCATAGTAACAGTGCCCCACAGTAATTCTCTCACAGAAACAGTGCCCCACAGTGACCCCCACAGTAAAAGTGTCCATTAGTCACCCTGTCCAGAGTAATTTTCCCCCTGTGACCCGCTCACAGTAATAGTGAGCCACTCGGAGTAATATTCCCAGTCAGTGACCCCTTCAGAGTAATAGTGTCCTTCAGGAACCCCCTCAGTAATAGTGCTCCTTGGTGACCAATTAACAGTAATAGTGACCCTTATTTACCATCACAGCAATAGTGCCCCTCATGACACTATTACAGTTATAGTGACCGTCAGTGAACCCCTCACATTTACAGTGCCCCTAATTGACCCATCACAAAAATAGTGCCTTTAGTCGCCTCCTTCACAGAAATAGTGACCAATCACACTAATAGTGCTCCTCGGTGATCCCCACACAGTAGTAGTGCCCCTCGGTGACCGCCAAACAGTAACAGTGCCCCTCGGTCATCCACTTACAGTAATAGTGACTCTCAGTGATCCCCTTACAGTAACAGTGTCTTCGGTGACACCCTCACAGTAATTGTGTCCCTTGGTGACCCCCTCACAGTAATAGTGACCCTTGGTGGCCCCCTCAAGTAATAGTGACCCTCAGTGATCTCCTCAGAGTAATAGTGTCCCTCGGTGACCCCCTTATAGTAATAGTACCCTTTGGTGACCCACTCTCAGTAATAGTGATCCTTGGTGACACTCTCATAGTACTAGTGACTCTTGGTGGCCCTCTTCAAAGTAACAGTGACCCTCTGCGACACCCTTACAATAATAGTGCCCTTTGGTGATCCTCTCACAGTAACAGTGTCTCTCATTGACCCCCCTCACAGTAACAGTGTCCCTCGGTGACCCCCTCAAAGTAATAGTGACCCTCCGTGACACTCTCACAGTAATAGTGCTCCTTGGTGACCCCCAGAGAGTAATAGTGCCCCTTGGTGACCCACAAAGAGTAATAGTGCCCCTTGGTGACCCCCTTACAGTAATAATGACCCTTGGCAACACCCTTCAGACTTATAGTTACCCTCCATGACACCCTTACAATAATACTGTAGTGCCCTTTGGTGATCACCTCACAGTAATGGTGCCCATTGGCAATCCCCTCACAGTGAAAATGCCCCTTGGTGACTCCCTCAGTAACAGTGCCCCTCGGTGACCCCTTCAGAGCAATAGTGCACCTTAGTAAACAGTCTCACACAGATACCCCCCAAAGTACTCAGCAGCAAAAACGACCCCACACGGCTCTTTAAAGTACTCCACAGTAAACAGCCCCATACAGATAGCTCCTATAAGTGCTTCACCGTACTATAATATACAATATCTCATGTCCTCATATTAAGTTTTGCTGTACATAGCGTCCCCCGAAGTGCCAATTATAAAATGATGCCACGTACATAGTGCCTCCCAAAATGCCTCATATAAAACTGTGGGGAAGAATCCCCGCCAGCACACGCACATCTCAGGCAGCTATTAGCCGGAGTTGTCAGTTTCTGATGTAAATTATATAAACACATGTGGGTGTGTGGGGCGGCCCCACCCCCTCCTGACAAGCCCTTCCTATTTTTCGGGACACTGGCACAGGCAGGTGTACATGACAAAAAGTTGTAACATCGCCTTGTTCCCATAAGGAGTCCCCCGCCGCCTGCTGCACTATCACACTGGAAAATGCACTTGCTGTATATGATTGCAAGATTAGTGTATGGGGTGCAACAAGCCTGCTACCATACAGGCTGAGACTGGAATGCAGTGCTTTCCCCCTCTTTCACACAGACTGCTCCCTGTGCCCCTTCTCTCTTCTATAGACTGCACCCAAAGTACCCCCTATTTCACAGACTGGTTCCCATTCCCCCCCTCTCTCTCTCACACAGACTGCTCCCCATGCTCCAAGCTTTCTCACACAGGCTGCTCCCTCATACCCTCTGCTTTCTTACACAAGCTGCTCCATTATGTCTCGTTGTAGAGTCTTACCAGTGCGGGATTGGAGCCACGAGTGTAGTAGCCATGCAGGTCACTAGAAAGTAGTCAGGATAGCCAGGAGTCATTACCAGGAAGTCTTTGTTTGCAGTTCAGAGGGATGAGGCAGGAAACATAGTCAGATGGAAAGCCAGAAGTCGGTATCAGGAGGTCTTGTCACAATAGCAGCGGAGCAGGTAGAATAGGAAATGCTCATTCAATGCAGGAGTTTCAGGGCCAGGCTTTTATAAGAAGTACAATCAAGACAGAGGTGGGTCAGGACCAGGAGGCAGGAACTAGGTAACTGTGATCAGAAAACATGGATGAGAGGCATGCGAGGGAACTGTCCACAGGCTGGATAGCTTAGTAGTGGGAGCTACTGACTGGAGTGCAAGAGGTCCTTGTTCAATTCCTGGCGTCTGTGCTTTCTCACACAGGCTGCATTCCCATGACCTAAAGTGCCCCCTCTTTCACAGACTGCTCCCCTATGCCCCCCATGTTTCCTCACTCTGTCAGACTACTCTCACTGCACTCTCCACCGAGCAGCATAGTGCCCTTTCTCTCAGCTGGTTGCACCTGACAGGTCCTCCTGTTCACCCAAATCCAGGACACATTATGTGTAATGTAAGCTGACCAGGCTGCTATACCCCATCCCAACACTCTATACATTGTCCCAGGCTCTTTAAACTCTTCCTTGTGCGCCCCCTTTCACTCACCTATAATATGCCTTCTTACACTGTTGCACCCTGTTGGATGATTTGTAGCTAAAACCATAGCAGTGTCTGGGAGGAGCGTTACTACTGGTATGTGGACACTAGCTGTCTTAAGGTCAAATTGTCCTCTGAGAAGACACTTCAGTCTGCAGGAAGCAGGGGAGGGGAATGGAAAAAGAAAAAGATATTCCCCTGTTAGTAGATGCCGCCCCCCTACAACTTGCCACCCTAGGCACTGGGCCTCCTGTCAAATACAGCCCTGCCCTCATTTCTATACTATAATGACTCAATACTACACCTTAGGGTATATTCACAGGTATGATTTTTCCAAAATTGAACATAAATAAAGCATATTATTTAAATGGTTTTATTCACAGATGCAAGGTCTTTAATCAGATGAACAGTCCAAGCAAATAAAATTACAAAGTCCCAATTTTGAATTTCTATTCAAGTTTGAGGGTGGGATTAAAAGAAGGATCGCACTGACTTGATGTGATTGTGATTCATTTTTATTGCATGAAACTGTAGTAACCATAAAAAAGTGGCAGCCCTTTACATGACATCATTTGGCCCATCGTGCCAAATGTAAAAATCAGGTGCAAAATTGATGAAAATTGTTCGGGAAATAACAGAAATGCAAACAAATCGCGTGAAAATGGCATGAAAAGCCAGTTGTGTGAATATACCTGATACCGCTGTCCCACCCTTATATCTTCTTGTGTTATGCTATACAATTTCTTGTAAGACCAGTCTAATACAATCTTGTGCCTCCCACTAAAAAAAAGTTTAAGTTATCTGAGTTTTAACATAGGAGCCTGTGGGTGACGGATGGCCGACGGATGGCTTCAGTAGTGGGTGACGGATGGCCGATGGATGGCTTCAGCAGTGGGTGACGGATGGCCGACGGATGGCTTCAGCAGTGGGTGACGGATGGCCGACGGATAACTTCAGCAGTGGGTGACGGATGGCCGATGGATGGCTTCAGCAGTGGGTGACGGATGGCTTTAGCAGTGGGTGATGGATGGCCGATGGATGGCTTCAGCAGTGGGTGACGGATGGCTTCAGCAGTGGGTGATGGATGGCTTCAGCAGTGGGTGACGGATGGCTTCAGTAGTGGGTGACGGATGGCCGACGGATGGCTTTAGCAGTGGGTGACGAATGGCTTCAGCAGTGGGTGACAGATGGCCGATGGATGGCTTCAGCAGTGGGTGATGGATGGCCGACGGATAGCTTCAGCAGTGGGTGACGGATGGCCGACGGATGGCTTTAGCAGTGGGTGACGAATGGCTTGAGCAGTGGGTGACGGATCAGCAACGGATGGCTTGAGCAGTGGGCGACGGATGGCTTCAGCAGTGGGTGACGGATGGGCGACGGATGGCTTCAGCAGTGGGTGACGGATGGGCGATGGATGGCTTCAGCAGTGGGTGACAGATGGCCGATGGATGGCTTCAGCAGTGGGTAATGGATGGCTTGAGCAGTGGGTGACAGATGGCCAACGGATGGCTTCAGCAGTGGGTGACGGATGGCTGAAGAATGGCTTCAGCAGTTGGTGACATATTGCTTCAGTAGTGGGTGACGGATGGCTTCAGTAGTGGGTGACGGATGGCCGACAGATGACTTCAGCAGTGGGTGATGGATGGCCGACGGATGGCTTCAGCAGTGGGTGATGGATGGCTTCAGCAGTGGGTGACGGATGGCCGACGGATGGCTTGAACAGTGGGTGACAGATGGCCGACGGATGGCTTTAGCAGTGGGTGACGAATGGCTTCAGCAGTGGGTGATGGATGGGCGAGGCATGGCTTGAGCAGTAGGTTACGGATGGCCGACGGATGGCTTCAGCAGTGGGTGACAGATGGCCGACGGATGGCTTTAGCAGTGGGTGATGAATGGCTTCAGCAGTAGGTGACGGATGGGCGACGGATGGCTCGAGCAGTGGGTGACGGATGGCCGACGGATAGCTTCAGCAGTGGGTGACAGATGGCCGACGGATGGCTTAAGCAGTGGGTGACGGGTGGCCAACGGATAGCTTCAGCAGTGGGTGACAGATGGCCGACGGATGGCTTTAGCAGTGGGTGATGAATGGCTTCAGCAGTAGGTGACGGATGGGCGACGGATGGCTCGAGCAGTGGGCGACGGATGGCTTCAGCAGTGGGTGACGGATGGCCGACGGATGCCTTCAGCAGTGGGTGACAGATGGCCGATAGATGGCTTCAGCAGTGGGTAATGGATGGCTTGAGCAGTGGGTGACAGATGGCCGACGGATGGCTTCAGCAGTGGGTGATGGATGGCTTCAGCAGTGGGTGACGGATGGCCGACGGATGGCTTCAGCAGTTGGTGACGTATTGCTTCAGCAGTGGGTGACGGATGGCTTCAGCAGTGGGTGACGAATGGCCGACGGATGACTTCAGCGGTGGATGACAGATGGCTTCAGCAGTGGGTGATGGATGGCCGACGGATGGCTTCAGCAGTGGGTGATGGATGGCCAACGGATGGCTTCCGCAGTGGGTGACGGATGGCCGATGCATGACTTCAGCAGTGGGTGATGGATGGCCGACAGATGGCTTCAGCAGTGGGTGATGGATGGCTGACAGATGGCTTCAGCAGTGGGTGACGAATGTCTTCAGCAGTGGGTGACGGATGGCTTTAGTAGTGGGTGACGGATGGCTTCAGCAGTGGGTGACGGATGGCCGACGGATGACTTCAGCAGTGAGTGACGGATGGCTTCAACAGATGGGTCTGCACCAAGAAGGTGTTATAAATATAACAGAATAGGGCATTTCAAGAAGGATTGCCACGCCCTACACAAGCAATGCGGACAATCAAATCAGGCCAGAAGACCGACCGAACCAACACCTTCTGATGATTTTCCTCCTTCCCCTCCACCACCTCCGATATCTTACCATGGCCCATCCTACTAGGATGCTGGCAAACCTGTGTCCAGTATGGTCTCTTCCCAGCAGAACCCTGCAGTTTATAATACCGGACCTCAAGCCCAAGGGACTCTTTCCATTGCAGGGAAATCATCTACCTTCCTACTGGACACTGGTGCAGCCAGGAGCATCATTCGCGCTGATTATTTTCCTTTCAAACACCTGCTGGATGACAGGACCATACTGACTGTGGGAGTAGGTGGAAGATCATCTTCAAACCCACTAAGCAAGCCACTTCCCGTCGGCATACAGAATATCCTGGCTAGGTTTGTGATCCACTAGACTTCACCTTTCAACCTATTGGGAGCAGACCTTCTATCAAGACTTCAAGCTACAATATCCTACACCGAAGACGGTGGCATAACGGTTACCTCTCCTCTATCCGAAGACGACCAGATGACACTTGCCTCAGAACCGTTCCTTATGGCCTGCCAAGAAGTGCAGAAGACAATACCAGAGGAAGTAAAAGCAAGAATCCCTGATACGCTATGGTCAAAAGGGCCTGAGGACATTGGTCGTCTGCGAGTTCCCCCGGTGATTGTGAAGATGAAGGCCGGAATGCTGTTCCCAAGAAGACCACAGTATCCATTGAAGCACTCAGTCTCACTAGCCATTGACGACCAGATCAAGATGTTGGTCCAGAATGGAGCCCTTGTCCCATGTGAATCACCATGCAACACCCCCTTGTTCCCAGTGAAAAAGAAGACTCCAAAGGGCAAGCCAAGCAAATACCGTATGGTTCAAGACCTCCGGGCAGTGAACCAGGCTACCGTAATGTATACTCCTTTGGTTCCAAATCCACACACTCTACTGTCTGGAATTCCACCCACAGCAAAGTACTTCACCGTGGTGGATTTGACAAATGCTTTTTTCAGCATTCCGCTAGACCCATCATGCCAGTTCCTGTTCGCCTTCACACACAATGGAGGCCAACTCACATGGACTGTAATGCCTCAAGGTGCACAGAATTCACCCAGCCAGTTTGCCAAGGCTATGTCTCTAATTCTGAACCCATGGATGGAGGAGCATCCCACAGTGGTCTTGCTCCAATATGTGGATGACCTGTTACTTTGTGCAGATGATCTGGACATAGCCTCCTCCTCATCCGAAAATCTTCTGTGCTATCTGGCGGATCAGGGATGTAAAGTCTAAGAAACTAAACTGCAGTGGTGCTGCACCACCGTCATCTTCCTCGGCCACTGCATTTCCCAAGGAGTACGACACCTGACAGAAGACCGAATTGCAGCTATTCAACGAGTACCTCTTCCTCGGACTGAAAAGGCTCTTCAGGCTTTCCTGGGACTGATCTCATACTGCAGAGCCTGGATTCCAGAGGCTTCTTTGTTGATGCAGCCCCTGTATGAGGATGTTAGAAGAGTCAGCGAAGAGGGCGGGAAAGCCAAGGCCTCTTGTACGCTCTCAGAAGACTCGACAAGAAATTTCAAAACGCTCAAGGCCCTGATTGCTAAAGCACCTGCATTAGGACTGCCAGACTACGACAAACCATTTGCTCTATTTGTGTCCAAAAATCAGGGACACGCATCGGGTGTCCTTACGCAGAAACATGCTGGAAAATCGTGTCCCATCGGCTATTTCTCAGCCAGGCTCGATTCAGTGGCCAGAGCGGGGCCCTCCTGCTTACGGGCAGTCTTTGCAGCCCATGTCCTGCTGGACAAAACTTCAGATCTCGTGTTGGGTTACCCTCTGACTGTCTTAGCTCCACATGACATTGCCGCCGTACTCAACCAGACGCAGCCGAAGCATCTGTCAGCAGCAAGACATCTACGTTTACAATGCTCATTACTGATTCCAGATAATGTCAAGTTGAAGCGTTGTAATGTCCACAACCCTTCGACCCTCCTTCCAATTCTTCAGGGGGAGTGTGAGGATGAAGAGGAAGATGATGCTGAGGAGAAGCCAAACGGTTCTGTCTCCTACTACAACATTCCACGTCCTTCACATGACTGTGTCAAGATGATGCAACGGGAAATCTCTCATCTACCATCAGTCTATGGCAAACCATTGGAACCCGTAGACTACACACTGTTCGTGGACGGCTCCAGATTGGCGATGAGATGGGTCTGTACCATACCGGTTACGCAGTTACCACCTCCACAAAGATAATCCAAGCACAACAACTCCCTCCCACCGTATCAGCACAGGAAGCCAAACTACAGGCCCTCACACGGGCGTGTGAGGTGGCCCAGGATTGTACAGCCAACATCTACACAGATTCACAGTATGCTCATGGAGTGGCACACGACTTCGGGATGATCTGGAAAGTTAGAGGATTCCTCACAGATGCAGGCACCCCAGTCAAGCATCATCAAGCCATCGGGCACCTGCTGGATGCCCTCCAACTGCCACGGAAGGTGGCCGTACTGAAGGTGAAAGCTCACAGTAAGAACACGGAAGAAGCTGTTGGTAATCACACAGTGGACCAGGCAGCAAAAAGAGCTGCAAGGGGGGAGTTTGGAAGAATTGGAATTCAGGTGGAAGCGCGACCGGTTGGTGGGGAATCAGTGGAGAAGCCAGACCCGTCCATGATGGTCAGTGTGGATGAGAAGATACAACCAGACTACCTTACAGAAGCACAGAAGAGAGCAAGCATAAAAGAAAAAGAAGAATGGACAAAGAAGGGAGCAAAAAAGCACAAACAAGGACTGTTCACAGTGACAAGCCGCCCATGTTTGCCTAGAAGTTTTTACCCAGCAGTGGTGCAACCCATTTGTCCAAAATGCTCATGAATTCATTGATCCAGAAATACTACCTGGCGCCTGGCATCTCAACATTGGTGGACAAGTACTGCAAATCCTGTGCTATTTGCGCCCAATGTAACCCGGGAAAAATGGAGGAAACACCCGGAAAACACCTAGCCAAGCCACTGTATCCATTTCAACGTATTCAGATTGACCACATCCAAATGCCGAAATCAAGACGTTTCGAATACGCCTTAGTGGTAGTGGATACTTTCTCGGGGTGGCCAGAAGGATACGCTACTACCAATATGACTGCCAAGACTACAGCCAAGAAGCTCATGACCGAGTTGGTTTGCCGTTTCGGAATACCAGAAGTCATTGAAAGTGATCAAGGCCCGGCGTTTACCGCCAATGTCACCAAAGAGATATGGCAGGCGTTAGGCAGCAGTCTTTTGTTTCACACGCCCTACCACCCCCAGAGTAGTGGTAAGGTGGAAAGACTAAATGGTACCTAAAAAGCAAAAATACTTAAGATGTCATGAGAAACTAGTATGCCTTGGCCAGAAATCCTCCCCATAGCACTGTATAGCGTGAGGTACACGCCAAGGGGAAAACACCAACTATCACCTTATGAGATTCTTTTTGGGACCACCCCCAGACTAGGGTGTTATTTTCCCCAACAGTTACTGTTGCATTCAGATGTCCTGACCAAGTATGTTATGTCTCTTGCAAAAGAAATAACTAAAGTCCATGCACGAGTGTTCTCTTCCATTCCAGACCCAGACCAAGACACAGGCACCCATTCCATACAACCCGGGCATTGGGTGTACGTAAAGAAGTTCCTGAGGAAGCACCCTCTTGAGCCCAGATTTGACGGTCCATTCCAGGTGTTGTTGACTACCGCCACCTCAGTGAAATTAGAGGGGAAGCCTACCTGGATTCACGCGAGCCACTGCAAGAGAGCCTCATCCCGAAAGGACGAACCATCATGAGATATTTAGGTCAAGTTATCTTAATGTTTCTCCTCTCTGGGGTTCTAGTAATATGGTACGGAAGGGACACCCCGGTAAATAACCGGAAACGGTGGGCTAGATGGGCGGAGGAAGGGCATCCCAATATGTGGGAATATTTAGCCAAAGATGTGCTCAATGTAACTAGTATGTGTATGCCTAACCTAAGGAGTGGGGAAGATATTCTACGGACTTGCCTACTGGCCATTCCCACTCCAGTAAAAGTGTTGAGATCAATTTATGCAATCGTACATGACGACAATGAAGTGGGGGAAGATAATGTTATCCAAGAAAACACTTTCCTTAACATTTATGAATATTGTCCCCACTGTAAAGCTGTAGAACATACTGAATGGGCAAATATGACCGAGTTCCAGGTCAGAAATGTCTCACGGGCTGAGGTATGTTACAATTTCACATGTAATCCACAAAACATTGGGAAATGTGAGACGGACCAGGTGGTCACTAGTGACTCCCAAATACTCTGCTCCCGTACGGAAGAACAATGTCAAACGGTATTGACCACCAGGTCCTGCGAGAAGGTAGTTCGAAGTCCTAGCCATTTCAGACATGTCAAACTTACAGTGGGATGGGTCTTGTCCTGTGGCAATTTGACTTACACATATATCCCCGCTAATATTTCAGGAGGGCCGTGTGCATTGTTCCGGTTGAGTATCTTCATGTACCAAAGACCTGACCACCATAAACCCACACTTAGGTATCAGAGGGACATTCACGGCCTAGATAATAGTTGTGAAGGACCACCTACTCTACTGAGTTTCTCAGAACATTCTGCACTAGCTTTCAGTATTGTGGGTACCCAAGCATTGGCCCAATAAAACGCGAGAGTGATTAATAGTTTAGTATGCGACACTGGTAAAAAGTCTAAATGTCACGTCCCAAGCCCTGGACCTACTACTTTTAGATGTACAAAACATTCGGAAAGCAACCCTACAGAACAGAGCTACCATAGACTATCTGTTTATGACTTTAAACCATGGATACGAAGAATTTGAAGGGATGTGTTGTTTTAATCTCTCCGATAACTCTGAATCCATCCACCAAAAAATCAACCAACTGAAAGATCTAGCCACTAGTATTAATCAAGGAACTAATCAAGGGTGGTTTGATTGGTTGAAAGGGTCCTGGTTTGAGTTTACGCTGATAAAAAAGGTATTAATTATATCTGTTGCCATTATAACTGTCCTAATTTCTGTTTGTTGTTGCATACAGTGTATTCCGACCCTGATAACTACCTGGTCCACCTGCTTCACTGTGATGTCCGCCAAGAAGTCCACTGTCAATGCAAACGTCGTTATCATGAGCCCAGAAAAATATGATGATGTCGAACCATCCTACACCCCCATGACAGCATTAGCCCCAGTCTACAACACACTCCAGATTTAGGTCCAGTCGCAAGGGCTGTGAAGAACCCTGTGGTTGACCCGGAGAGCATGGCCTGCTAGAAGGGTCAGGAAAGAGGGGCCAGCTCACGATCTGGGACGTCGAGGAGGGTCAATGGTTGAGGATAATATGCGGTAGTGTAGGGACAGTTAGTGTAGTTAGTTTAGTGAAACGGATAGTTTCAAGGGGGGTTTGTAGTGGATATCCGCCATATCTATATTTTCGGGACAATGGACATACATTTCATGTGTAGTGGACAGGGGACCTGTTTTTATAAATGTTAGGCATTCTGTATACCAATGACAGTATTATTCCATTCTGTTTGCTCCTCTACAAATATAGATATATTCTTCATGTATCCAATATATCCACTTCCTCATATATCTATATAATGAAACTTTCCATTCTCTAAACTTCTATAGATGTAAGCAGAAGCTAACATTTAACATTTAGCAAGAACACTCTATTTCCCGATTCTTAGTAACTTTAGGAGAGGTAAAATCAGACACAAGTAACCGCAGTCTGAAGCATTACCACTGTTAGCTAACGCAATAGTAACACGAGCAGTTTTACTGGAAACTTATGCAAATAACATGGGAAATTTATACAATTAATAGTTCAAGCTGTAATATCCAATCATATCGGAGAAACCACACGTGGGTCCAAGACAACCCACTCATCTCGTCCTGCTACCACATGATGGGCAATAACAGATGACCGGATGAAGGAAGAATCTCAAGATGCTTATCCAATAATTAAACAATACGTTGTATCTATGTAATCTTGCCCAAAAAGGGCAGATATGTTAAACCTTAAAAAAGAGGCTTCGTGCCCACAAATAAAGCAGAATTGGGGAAGTTTATACATGGCTGAACCTGTGTAAGTGTGAAATCTTCTTGTGCGCACAAACAATTCAGAACCTTCAATTTGGAAGGGTGCAAACATTCCTATTCATTAAGCCGTGGACACCCAAAGGTCATCCATGACAACGGATGGCCGACGGATGGCTTCAGCAGTGGGTGATGGATGGCCGCCGGATGGCTTCAGCAGTGGGTGACTAATGGCTTCAACAGTGGGTGATGGATGGCCGACGCATGACTTCAGCAGTGGGTGACGGATGGCCGACAGATGGCTTCAGCAGTGGGTGACGGATGGCCGACGGATGGCTTCAGCAGTGGGTGATGGATCGCCAACGGATGGCTTCAACAGTGGGTGACGGATGGCCGACGGATGGCTTCAGCAGTGGGTGACGGATGGCCGACGGATGGCTTCAGCAGTGGGTGACGGTTGGCCGACAGATGGCTTCAGCAGTGGGTGACGGATGGCTTCAGTAGTGGGCGACGGATGGCTTCAGCAGTGGGTGACGGTTGGCCGACAGATGGCTTCAGCAGTGGGTGACGGATGGCTTCAGTAGTGGGCGACGGATGGCTTCAGCAGTGGGTGACAGATGGCTGACGGATGGCTTCAGCAGTGGGTGACGGATGGCCAACGGATGGCTTCAGCAGTGGGTGACGGATGGCCGACGGATGGCTTCAGCAGTAAGTGACGGATGGCTTCAGCAGTGGGTGACAGATGGCCGATGGATGGCTTTAGTAGTGGGTGACGGATGGCTTCAGCAGTGGGTGACAGATGGCCGACGGATGGCTTCAGCATTGGGTGACGGATGGCTTCAGCAGTGGGTGACAGATGGCTGATGGATGGCTTCAGCAGTGGGTGACGGATGGCTTCAGTAGTGGGTGATGGATGGCTTCAGCAGTGGGTGACAGATGGCCGACGGATGGCTTCAGCAGTGGGTGACGGATGGCCAATGGATGGCTTCAGCAGTGGGTGACGGATGGCCGACGGATGGCTGCAGCAGTGGGTGACGGATGGCTGACGGATGGCTTCAGCAGTGGGTGACGGATGGCCGACGGATGGCTTCAGCAGTGGGTGACGGATGGCTTCAGCAGTGGGTGACGGATGGCTTCAGCGGTGGGTGACGGATGGCCGACGGATGGCTTCAGTAGTGGGTGACGGATGGCTTCAGCAGTGGGTGACAGATGGCCGACGGATGGCTTCAGCAGTGGGTGACGGATGGCTTCAGCAGTGGGTGACGGATGGCCGACGGATGGCTTCAGCAGTGGGTGACGGATGGCTTCAGCAGTGGGTGACAGATGGCCGACGGATGGCTTCAGCAGTGGGTGACGGATGGCCGACGGATGGCTTCAGCAGTGGGTGACGGATGGCTTCAGCAGTGGGTGACAGATGGCCGACGGATGGCTTCAGCAGTGGGTGACGGATTGCATCTATTAACACCTGCACTTGTCCCCCCCTTCTATCAAGCAATCAAAAGGATGGAAGTGCCGGATCGGGCAAAGTTGGGCGTGAACGGCACCAGATTGGCTTCAGTGACTCCATTTTCGAGATTTAAACAGGTGGCTCACTGCTGAGTAGCGCTCACTTCTCATTGACGCCTCGCTCAGCGCTTCACATAGAATGTGAGCGACAAGTGTAGAGTAAACGAATAGTAAACAACGGCTTTGTATTTAGATGTAACGATTATCGTGCCTTGTAAATGGCCTTTTAGATTTTAGCCCTTATTTCTCCTCTCCTGCACCCTTTATTAGCTAATTTATGACCACAACAATGATAAACTTCCATCTGGCTTATCTGATGAGACGCTGCAGGAGAGAAGAGAAGCCGTCAGACCTCCTACTGAGGCCCGGACTGCAGCCTCTACTTACAGCAATATGCAGAAGCTGCAGACGACAAACGCTGCAACATTTTTAATTTAACCCTATTGCAGAAATAACTGTCTGCCCCAAATACATGCATTTAAGTGACTATAAATGCCCCCAAAGGTGTCCACAGCCTTTAAATATTGCTTATCTCTAGTGAATACCAATAATCAAAGCTGAACTGTAGACAGGAAGGACTATCATCAGGGGTATATAAATATTGTGTGGGGTAATAAGGGTCAGTGTGAGGCTGTGTCAGGAGGATACTATCCTATCAAAATATTTGGACATCTGAGCAGGATTTGTGATGGCTTGTGTGCCAGGGCATAACCCATATATCCAGTGTAGAGGCCCAGAGTTAGTGGGGCCCTTCCATAATGTTATAGGTCTGTCTTGTCAGTGTCCTATGTGTAGTATGCATTAGAGTTAAGTGCATTGCACTTCTGCAGGATTGAATGGGTTAAAGTGGTTGTCCCGTGCCGAAACGGTTTTTTTTTTTTTTCAATAGCCCCCCCCCCCGTTCGGCGCGAGACAAACCCGATGCAGGGGTTAAAAAAGAAAACCGGAGAGTGCTTACCTGAATCCCCGCGCTACGGTGACTTCTTACTTACCTGGTGAAGATGGCCGCCGGGATCTTCACCCTCGGTGGACCGCAGGGCTTCTGTGCGGTGAATTGGCGATTCCAGCCTCCTGATTGGCTGGAATCGGCACGTGACGGGGCGGAGCTACAAGGAGCCGCTCTCTGGCACGAGCGACCCCATTCAGAAAAGAAGAAGACCGGACTGCGCAAGCGCGTCTAATCCGGCGATTAGATGCTGAAAATTAGGCGGCTCCATGGAGACGGAGACGCTAGCAACGGAACAGGTAAGTGAATAACTTCTGTATGGCTCATAATTAATGCACGATGTACATTACAAAGTGCATTAATATGGCCATACAGAAGTGTATACCCCCACTTGCTGCCGCGGGACAACCCCTTTAATGTCTGGGTTATGTCTGGAAAATCAATCGTTTTGTGAGTCATGTGATGTTGCTTGTTTTATGTGTTTGCAAGGTCTTCTTGCAAGAGTCAGTCTAGTAGTCAGTTAGCAAAAGTCTGCAAAGTAGTTGGAGTCAGAGAGAAGTTAGCGAGGGGGCCACAGAGGCACTACAGAGATTGGCCTGTGTGTGAAGGGAATGGAGGAAGCTGAGTGACTCCCTTCTCCTTGGCCTGGGCCCAGTCTACCCAGGATATGCCAGGGCTACCACTAAGCACTGAGAGGGAGACAGACCACTGCATGGCAAAAAGAGGGCACAAGTAACGTGAGTATAAACCGGTAGAGAGGGAGAGAGTCGCCGGGTATTACAGAGATAACTTGGATTTATCCAGATATCCCGAGAATCCTCCCTGTGGCACCTCTTTATCTTGTCATGTCTGTGCCAGAACTGTTGGTGTAAGTTGGACGTTGCCAAGTTAGAGTAAACAGACATTACCGACTGTTCCTGGTTTTGTTCAGAAAGTTTCCCCTGTGTGTGGACTACTTTATTCCATCATCAAGATTCACCGCGGAGCACGGAACGGTGGCGTCACGTGTGACAAATGGACTCAAGATGACCCCCTGGTTACTATTCCTGCAATCCCCCCCAGCAGCAACTGGGTTGGGTCCCGAGCTACCCCCAGGGGAGGAGCGGGTAAAGCCCCATGACAAAGTCTTTATCTACCCCGCTATCTCCTGGGCTGTGGGCCTGCCCCTCGGACGCTGCACCAGTAGTGTGCAGTTCCCACCGGACGGTGCCGTCACTGACTTGGTTTCCACTTGCTTTTGGATTCTTAGTGGAAAATCAAGTCCCCCCCAGCTGTCTCTTGTGGCGTTTGGTCATTATTTTGGGTCATCCGGTTTAGGCGTGGTACTTCCATCTTTTCTTCACCTTGTAATCACGTTACTCACAATTGATCCGGTGACCTGGGTTTTAGTGGGAACACCACATACCAATAGTCCACTAATGTGAGGACCAACAATAATACCGCATGTGAACTCTGTAAGTTCCTCAGAACAAGGCATGTTAGGATAAAGAATCTGCGGCTGAGACCTCCAAGGCTCCACACCTCATGTAGCATGGTTTACCATGCTAATAAGACGCAATCCATTCTACTGATAGCGGGGGTGCACATACTTTTGGTAGGGTAGAATCGTGTACATAAACACTAATAAGGAGGTCAATGGGAGAAAATACGGGTCTAAAAATATATGAGTCAGTGGGGGGTATCATCATCGTGGTGTTTTTCCGTAGAGTAAGTCAGTGGGGGGTCACATCTTCAGAGTGATATTCCATAGGGTAAGTCAGTGGGGGGTATCATCATCAGGGTTATATTCCATAGGGTAAGTCAGTGGGAGGTATCATCATCGGGGTGATATTCCATAGGGTAAGTCAGTGGGGGGTATCATCATCGGGGTGATATTCCATATGGTAAGTCAGTGGGGGGTGTCATCATCAGGGACACCCTGCGCCCCCAGATGAAGGGTTAGTACCCAGATGTTTTATACCTGCAACCCAATAGGTTCTGAGACACCCTGCGCCCTCAGATGGAAGGTGGGCACCCAGATGTTTTATACCTGCAACCCAATAGGTTCTGAGACACCCTGCGCCCTCAGATGGAAGGTGGGCACCCAGATGTTTTATACCTGCCCCCCAATAGCCCCTGAGACACCCGGTGCCCTCAGATGGGGTGTGGGCACCCAGATGTTTTATACCTGCACCCCAATAGGTTCTGAGACACCCTGCTACCCAGATGGAGGGTGAGCACCCAGATGTTTTATACCTCTACCCCAATAGGTTCTCAGACACCCTGCGCCCTGAGATGGAGGGTGAGCACCCAGATGTTTTATACCTGCACCCCAATAGGCTCTGAGACACCCTGCGCCCTCAGATGGAGGGTGAGCTCCCAAATGTCTTATAGCTGTACCCCAAAAACCTCTGAGACACCCTGCATCTCCAGATGGAGGGTGAGCACCCAGATGTTTCATACCTGCCCCCTAAAAGGCGCTTAGACACCCTGCACCCTCAGATGGGGGGTGGGCACCCAGTTGTATTATACCTGCACCCCAATAGGCTATGAGACACCCTGCACCCCCAGATGGACGGTGAGCACCCAGATGTTTTATACCTGAACCCTAAAAGGGTTCTGAGACACCCTGCACCCCCAGATGGACGGTGAGCACCCAGATGTTTTATACCTGTACACCAATAGGCTCTGAGACACCCTGCGCCCTCAGATGGGGGGTGGGCACCCAGATGACCTGCACCCCAATAGGCTCTGAGACACCCTGTGCCCTCAGATGGGGGGTAAGCACCCAGATGTATTATACCTGCACCCCAATAGGCTCTGAGACACCCAGCGCCCTCAGATGGGGGGTGAGCACCCACATCTTTTATACCTGCACCCCAATAGGCTTTAAGACATCCTGCACCCTCAGATAGAGGGTGAGCACCCAGATGTTTTATACCCGCACCCCAATAGTCTCTGATACACCCTGCACCCCAGATGGAGGGTGAGCACCCAGATGTTTTATACCTGCACCCCATTCGCCTCTGAGACACCCTGCGCCCTCAGATGGAGGGTGGGCACCCAGATGTTTTATACCTGCACCCCAATAGGTTCTGAGACACCCTGCGCCCTCAGATGGAGGGTGGGCACCCAGATGTTTTATACCTGCACCCCAATAGGCTCTGAGACACCCTGCACCCTCAGATGGAGGGTGAGCACCCAGATGTTTTATACCCGCACCCCAATAGGCTCTGAGACACCCTGCGCCCTCAGATGGAGGGTGAGCACCCAGATGTTTTATACCTGCACCCCAATAGGTTCTGAGACACCCTGCGCCCTCAGATAGAGGGTAAGCACCCAGATGTATTATACCCGCACCCCAATAGGTTCTGAGACACCCTGCGCCCTCAGATAGAGGGTAAGCACCCAGATGTATTATACCCGCACCCCAATAGGCTCTGAGACACCCTGCGCCCTCAGATGGAAGGTGGGCATCCAGATGTCTTATACCTGTACCCCAATAGGTTCTGAGACACCCTGCGCCCTCAGATAGAGGGTAAGCACCCAGATGTATTATACCCGCACCCCAATAGGCTCTGAGACACCCTGCGCCCTCAAATGGAGGGTGAGCACCCAGATGTTTTATACCTGCACCCCAATTGGCTCTGAGACACCCTGCACCCTCAGATGGGGGGTGAGCACCCAGATGTTTTATACCTGCACCCCAATAGGTTCTGAGACACCCTGCACCCTCAGATGGGCGGTGGGTACTCAGATGTCTTATACCTGTACCCCAATAGGTTCTGAGACACCCTGCGCCCTCAGATGGAGGGTGAGCACCCGGATGTTTTGTACCCGCACCCTAATAGGCTCTGAGACACCCTGCGCCCTCAGATGGAGGGTGAGCACCCACATGTTTTATACCTGCACCCCAATAGGTTCTGAGACACCCTGCACCCTCAGATGGAGGGTGGGCACCCAGAAGTTTTATACCCGCACCCCAATAGGTTCTGAGACACCCTGCACCCTCAGATGGAGGGTGAGCACCCAGATGTTTTATACCCGCACTCCAATAGGCTCTGAGACACCCTGCACCCTCAGATGGGGTGTGAGCACCCAGATGTTTTATATCCGCACCCCAATAGGCTCTGAGACACCTTTCACCCTCAGATGGGGTGTGGGCTCCCAGGTATTTTATACCTGCACCCCAATAGGCTCTGAGACACCCTGCGCCCTCAGATGGAGGGTGAGCAGCCAGATGTTTTATACCCGCACCCCAATAGGCTCTGAGACACCCTGCACCCTCAGATGTTTTATACCTGTACCCCAATAGGCTCTGAGACACCCTGCGCCCCCAGATATTTTATACCTGTACCCCAATAGGCTCTGAGACACCCTGCACCCTCAGATAGGGGGTGAGCACCCAGATGTTTTATACCTGCACCCCAATAGGTTCTGAGATACCCTGCACCCCCAGATGGAGGGTGGGCACCCAGATGCTTTATACCTGCACCCCAATAGCCCCTGTGACACCCTGCACCCTCAGATAGGGGGTGAGCACCCACATGTTTTATACCTGAACCACAATAGGCTCTGAGACACCCTGCACCCCCAGATGAGAGGTGAGCACCCAGATGTTTTATACCTGCACCCAAATAGACTCTGAGACACCCTGGGCCCTCAGATGGGGGGTGAGCACCCAGATGTTTTATACCTGCTCCCCAATAGGCACTGAGACACCCTGCGCCCCCAGATGAGAGGTGAGCACCCAGATGTTTTATACCTGCACCCCAATAGACTCTGAGACACCCTGCGCCCTCAGATGGGGGGTGAGCACCCAGATGTTTTATACCTGCACCCCAATAGCCCCTGTGACACACTGCGCCCTCAGATGGGGGGTGAGCACCCAGATGTTTTATACCTGCTCCCCAATAGGCACTGAGACACCCTGCGCCCCCAGATGGAGGGTGAGCACCCAGATGTTTTATACCTGCACCCCAATAGGCTCTGGGACACCCTGCACCCTCAGATGTTTTATACCTGTACCCCAGTAGGCTCTGAGACACCCTGCGCCCCCAGATATTTTATACCTGTACCCCAATAGGCTCTGAGACACCCTGCACACTCAGATAGGGGGTGAGCACCCAGATGTTTTATACCTGCACCCCAATAGGTTCTGAGACACCCTGCACCCCCAGATGGAGGGTGAGCACCCAGATATTTCATACCCGCACCCCAATAGCCCGTGAGACACCCTGCATATCCAGATGGAGGGTGAGCACCCAGTTGTTTCATACCTGCACCTCAATAGGCTCTGAGACACCCTGCACCCCCAGATGGAGGGTGAGCACCCAGATGTTTTATATCCGTACCCCAATAGGCTCTGTGACACCCTGCACCCTCAGATGTGGGGTGGGCACCCAGATGTTTTATATCCGTACCCCTATAGCCCCTCAGACACCCTGCGCCCTCAGATGTGGAGTGGGCACCCAGATGTTTTATACCCGTACCCCAATACCCCTGTGACACCCTGCGTCCTCAGATGGAGGGTGAGCACCCATATGTTTTATACCCGCACCCCAATAGCCCCTGTGACACCCTGCGTCCTCAGATGGAGGGTGAGCACCCATAGGTTTTATACCCGCACCCCAATAGCCCCTGTGACACCCTGCGCCCTCAGATGGAGGGGTGAGCACCCAGATGTTTTATACCCGCACCCCAATAGCCCCTGTGACACCCTGCGCCCTCAGATGGAGGGTGTGCACCCAGATGTTTTATACCCGCACCCCAATAGCCCCTGTGACACCCTGCGCCCTCAGATGGAGGGGTGAGCACCCAGATGTTTTATACCCGCACCCCAATAGCCCCTGTGACACCCTGCGCCCTCAGATGGAGGGTGGGCACCCAGATGTTTTATACCTGCACCCCAATAGCCCCTGTGACACCCTGCACCCCCAGATGGAGGGTGGGCACCCAGATGTTTTATATCCGCACCCCAATAGGCTCTGAGACACCTTTCACCCTCAGATGGGGTGTGGGCTCCCAGGTATTTTATACCTGCACCCCAATAGGCTCTGAGACACCCTGCGCCCTCAGATGGAGGGTGAGCAGCCAGATGTTTTATACCCGCACCCCAATAGGCTCTGAGACACCCTGCGCCCCCAGATATTTTATACCTGTACCCCAATAGGCTCTGAGACACCCTGCACCCTCAGATAGGGGGTGAGCACCCAGATGTTTTATACCTGCACCCCAATAGGTTCTGAGATACCCTGCACCCCCAGATGGAGGGTGGGCACCCAGATGCTTTATACCTGCACCCCAATAGCCCCTGTGACACCCTGCACCCTCAGATAGGGGGTGAGCACCCACATGTTTTATACCTGAACCACAATAGGCTCTGAGACACCCTGCACCCCCAGATGAGAGGTGAGCACCCAGATGTTTTATACCTGCACCCAAATAGACTCTGAGACACCCTGGGCCCTCAGATGGGGGGTGAGCACCCAGATGTTTTATACCTGCTCCCCAATAGGCACTGAGACACCCTGCGCCCCCAGATGAGAGGTGAGCACCCAGATGTTTTATACCTGCACCCCAATAGACTCTGAGACACCCTGCGCCCTCAGATGGGGGGTGAGCACCCAGATGTTTTATACCTGCACCCCAATAGCCCCTGTGACACACTGCGCCCTCAGATGGGGGGTGAGCACCCAGATGTTTTATACCTGCTCCCCAATAGGCACTGAGACACCCTGCGCCCCCAGATGGAGGGTGAGCACCCAGATGTTTTATACCTGCACCCCAATAGGCTCTGGGACACCCTGCACCCTCAGATGTTTTATACCTGTACCCCAGTAGGCTCTGAGACACCCTGCGCCCCCAGATATTTTATACCTGTACCCCAATAGGCTCTGAGACACCCTGCACCCTCAGATAGGGGGTGAGCACCCAGATGTTTTATACCTGCACCCCAATAGGTTCTGAGACACCCTGCACCCCCAGATGGAGGGTGAGCACCCAGATGTTTCATACCCGCACCCCAATAGCCCGTGAGACACCCTGCACACTCAGATAGGGGGTGAGCACCCAGTTGTTTCATACCTGCACCTCAATAGGCTCTGAGACACCCTGCACCCCCAGATGGAGGGTGAGCACCCAGATGTTTTATATCCGTACCCCAATAGGCTCTGTGACACCCTGCACCCTCAGATGTGGGGTGGGCACCCAGATGTTTTATACCCGTAACCCTATAGCCCCTCAGACACCCTGCGCCCTCAGATGTGGAGTGGGCACCCAGATGTTTTATACCCGTACCCCAATACCCCTGTGACACCCTGCGTCCTCAGATGGAGGGTGGGCACCCAGATGTTTTATACCTGCTCCCCAATAGCCCCTGTGACACCCTGCGCCCCCAGATGGAGGGTGAGCACCCATATGTTTTATACCCGCACCCCAATAGCCCCTGTGACACCCTGCGTCCTCAGATGGAGGGTGAGCACCCATAGGTTTTATACCCGCACCCCAATAGCCCCTGTGACACCCTGCGCCCTCAGATGGAGGGGTGAGCACCCAGATGTTTTATACCCGCACCCCAATAGCCCCTGTGACACCCTGCGCCCTCAGATGGAGGGTGGGCACCCACATGTTTTATACCCGCACCCCAATAGCCCCTGTGACACCCTGCGCCCTCAGATGGAGGGTGGGCACCCAGATGTTTTATACCTGCACCCCAATAGCCCCTGTGACACCCTGCACCCCCAGATGGAGGGTGGGCACCCAGATGTTTTATACCTGCACCCCAATAGCCCCTGTGACACCATGCACCCCCAGATGGAGGGTGGGCACCCAGATGTTTTATACCCGCACCCCAATAGCCCCTGTGACACCCTGCACCCCCAGATGGGAGGTGAGCACCCAGATGTTTTATACCCGCACCCCAATAGCCCCTCAGACACCCTGCGCCCTCAGATGGAGGGTGAGCACCCAGATGTTTTATACCCGCACCCCAATAGCCCCTGTGACACCCTGCGTCCTCAGATGGAGGGTGAGCACCCATATGTTTTATACCCGCACCCCAATAGCCCCTGTGACACCCTGCGCCCCCAGATGTGGGGTGGGCACCCAGATGTTTTATACCCGCACCCCAATAGCCCCTGTGACACCCTGCCCCCTTAGATGGAGGGTGGGCACCCAGATGTTTTATACCTGCACCCCAATAGCCCCTGTGACACCCTGCACCCCCAGATGGGGGGTGGGCACCCAGATGTTTTATACCTGCTCCCCAATAGCCCCTGTGACACCCGGCACCCCCAAATGGAGGGTGAGCACCCAGATGTTTTATACCCGCACCCCAATAGCCCCTCAGACACCCTGCGCCCTCAGATGGAGGGTGAGCACCCAGATGTTTTATTCCCGCACCCCAATAGCCCCTCAGACACCCTGCGCCCTCAGATGTGGGGTGAGCACCCAGATTTTTTATACCCGTACCTCAATAGCCCCTGTCACACCCTGCGCCCTCAGATGTGGGGTGGGCACCCAGATGTTTTATACCCGTACCCCAATAGCCCCTGTGACACCCTGCGCCCTCAGATGGAGGGTGAGCACCCAGATGTTTTATACCCGTACCCCAATAGCCCCTGAGACACCCTGCGCCCTCAGATGGAGGGTGAGCACCCAGATGTTTTATACCTGCACCCCAATAGCCCCTGTGACACCCTGCACCCTCAGATGTGGGGTGGGCACCCAGATGTTTTATACCCGCACCCCAATAGGCTCTGAGACACCCTGCGCCCTCAGATGGAGGGTGAGCAACGCATGTTTTATACCTGCGCCCCAATAGGCTCTGGGACACCCTGCACCCTCAGATGTTTTATACCTGTACCCCAATAGGCTCTGAGACACCCTGCGCCCCCAGATATTTTATACCTGTACCCCAATGGGCTCTGAGACACCCTGCGCCCTCAGATGGAGGGTGAGCACCCAGATGTTTTATACCCGTACCCCAATAGCCCCTGTGACACCCTGCACCCTCAGATAGGGGGTGAGCACCCAGATGTTTTATACCTGTACCCCAATAGGTTCTGAGATACCCTGCGCCCCCAGATGGAGGGTGGGCACCCAGATGCTTTATACCTGCACCCCAATAGCCCCTGTGACACCCTGCACCCTCAGATAGGGGGTGAGCACCCAGATGTTTTATACCCGCACCCCAATAGGCTCTGAGACGCCCTGCACCCTTAGATGGAGGGTGAGCACCCACATGTTTTATACCTGAACCACAATAGGCTCTGAGACACCCTGCACCCTCAGATGGGGGGTGGGCACCCAGATGTTTTATACCTGCACCCAAATAGACTCTGAGACACCCTGGGCCCTCAGATGGGGGGTGAGCACCCAGATGTTTTATACCTGCTCCCCAATAGGCACTGAGACATTCTGCGCCCCCAGATGAGAGGTGAGCACCCAGATGTTTTATACCTGCACCCCAATAGACTCTGAGACACCCTGGGCCCTCAGATGGGGGGTGAGCACCCAGATGTTTTATACCTGCTCCCCAATAGGCACTGAGACACCCTGCGCCCTCAGATGGGGGGGGGTGAGCACCCAGATGTTTTATACCTGTACCCCAATAGGCACTGAGACACCCTGCGCCCCCAGATGGAGGGTGAGTACCCAGATGTTTTATACCTGCACTCCAATAGGCTCTGAGACACCCTGCACCCCCAGATGAGAGGTGAGTACCCAGATGTTTTATACCTGCACCCCAATAGACTCTGAGACACCCTGCGCCCTCAGATGGGAGGTGAGCACCCAGATGTCTTATACCTCTACCCCAATAGGTTCTCAGAAACCCTGCGCCCCCAGATGGAGGGTGAGCACCCAGATGTTTTATACCTGCACCCCAATAGGCTCTGAGACACCCTGCACCCTCAGATGTTTTATACCTGTACCCCAATAGGCTCTGAGACACCCTGCACCCTCAGATGTTTTATACCTGTACCCCAGTAGGCTCTGAGACACCCTGCGCCCCCAGATATTTTATACCTGTACCCCAATAGGTTCTGAGACACCCTGCACCCCCAGATGGAGGGTGAGCACCCAGATGTTTCATACCCGCACCCCAATAGCCCGTGAGACACCCTGCTACCCCAGATGGAGGGTGGGCACCTAGATGTTTTATACCTGCACCCCATTAGACTCTGAGACACCCTGCGCCCCCAGATAGAGGGTGAGCTCCCAAATGTCTTATAGCTGTACCCCAAAAACCTCTGAGACACCCTGCATATCCAGATGGAGGGTGAGCACCCAGTTGTTTCATACCTGCACCTCAATAGGCTCTGAGACACCCTGCACCCCCAGATGGAGGGTGAGCACCCAGATGTTTTATATCCGTACCCCAATAGGCTCTGAGACACCCTGCACCCCCAGATGGGGGGTGAGCACCCAGATGTTTTATACCCGTAACCCAATAGCCCCTGTGACACCCTGCACCCTCAGATGTGGGGTGGGCACCCAGATGTTTTATATCCGTACCCCTATAGCCCCTCAGACACCCTGCGCCCTCAGATGTGGGATGGGCACCCAGATGTTTTATACCCATACCCCAATAGCCCCTGAGACACCCTGCGCCCTCAGATGGAGGGTGAGCACCCAGATGTTTTATACCTGTACCCCAATAGGCCCTGTGACATCCTGCGCCCCCAGATGGAGGGTGAGCACCCAGATGTTTTATACCTGCACCCCAATAGGCTCTGAGACACCCTGCGCCCTCAGATGGAGGGTGAGCACCCAGATGTTTTATACCCGTACCCCAATAGCCCCTGTGACACCCTGCACCCTCAGATGTGGGGTGGGCACCCAGATGTTTTATACCCGTACCCCAATACCCCTGTGACACCCTGCGCCCTCAGATGGAGGGGTGGGCACCCAGATGTTTTATACCTGCACCCCAATAGCCCCTGTGACACCCTGCGCCCTCAGATGGAGGGGTGGGCACCCAGATGTTTTATACCTGTACCCCAATAGGCCCTGTGACATCCTGCGCCCCCAGATGGAGGGTGAGCACCCAGATGTTTTATACCCGTACCCCAATAGCCCCTGTGACACCCTGCACCCTCAGATGTGGGGTGGGCACCCAGATGTTTTATACCCGTACCCCAATACCCCTGTGACACCCTGCGCCCTCAGATGGAGGGGTGGGCACCCAGATGTTTTATACCTGCACCCCAATAGCCCCTGTGACACCCTGCGTCCTCAGATGGAGGGTGAGCACCCATATGTTTTATACCCGCACCCCAATAGCCCCTGTGACACCCTGCGTCCTCAGATGGAGGCTGAGCACCCATATGTTTTATACCCGCACCCCAATAGCCCCTGTGACACCCTGCGCCCTCAGATGGAGGGTGGGCACCCAGATGTTTTATACCTGCACCCCAATAGCCCCTGTGACACCCTGCACCCCCAGATGGGGGGTGGGCACCCAGATGTTTTATACCTGCTCCCCAATAACCCCTGTGACACCCGGCACCCCCAGATGGAGGGTGAGCACCCAGATGTTTTATACCCGCACCCCAATAGCCTTTCAGACACCCTGCGCCCTCAGATGGAGGGTGAGCACCCAGATGTTTTATACCCGCACCCCAATAGCCCCTCAGACACCCTGCGCCCTCAGATGTGGGGTGAGCACCCAGATTTTTTATACCCGTACCTCAATAGCCCCTGTCACACCCTGCGCCCTCAGATGTGGGGTGGGCACCCAGATGTTTTATAGCCGTACCCCAATAGTCCCTGTGACACCCTGCGCCCTCAGATGGAGGGTGAGCACCCAGATGTTTTATACCCGTACCCCAATAGCCCCTGTGACACCCTGCGCCCTCAGATGTGGGGTGAGCACCTAGATGTTTTATACCCGTACCTCAATAGCCCCTGTGACACCCTGCGCCCTCAGATGGGGGGTGGGCACCCAGATGTCTTATACCTGCACCCCAATAGGCTCTGTGACACCCTGCGCCCTCAGATGTGGGGTGAGCACCCAGATGTTTTATACCTGCACCCCAATAGGCTCTGAGACACCTTGCGCCCTCAGATCTGGGGTGGGCACCCAGATGTTTTATACCCGCACCCCAATAGCCCCTCAGACACCCTGCGCCCCCAGATGTGGGGTGGGCACCCAGATGTTTTATACCCGCACCCAATAGCCCCTCAGACACCCTGCGCCCCCAGATGTGGGGTGGGCACCCAGATGTTTTATACCCGCACCCCAATAGCCCCTGTGACACCCTGCGCCCTCAGATGTGGGGTGTGCACCCAGATGTATTATACCTGCATCCCAATAGCCCCTGTGACACCCTGCACCCTCAGATGTGGGGTGGGCACCCAGATGTTTTATACCCGCACCCCATTAGTCTCTGATACACCCTGCACCCCCAGATGTTTTATACCTGCACCGCAATAGCCCCTGTGACACCCTGCGCCCCCAGATGTGGGGTGGGCACCCATATGTTTTATACCCGCACCTCAATAGCCCCTGTGACACCCTGCGCCCTCAGATGGAGGGTGAGCACCCATATGTTTTATACCCGCACGCCAATAGCCCCTGTGACACCCTGCGCCCTCAGATGGAGGGTGAGCACCCATATGTTTTATACCCGCACCCCAATAGCCCCTGTGACACCCTGCGCCCTCAGATGGAGGGTGAGCACCCATATGTTTTATACCTGCACCCTAATAGCCCCTGTGACACCCTGTGCCCCCAGATGTGGGGTGGGCACCCAGATGTTTTATACCCGCACCCCAATAGCCCCTGTGACACCCTGCGCCCTCAGATGTGGGGTGGGCACCCAGATGTTTTATACCCGGACCCCAATAGCCCCTGTGACCCCCTGCGCCCTCAGATGGAGGGTGAGCACCCAGATGTTTTATACCCGCACCCCAATAGCCCCTGTGACACCCTGCGCCCTCAGATGTGGGGTGGGCACCCAGATGTTTTATACCCGGACCCCAATAGCCCCTGTGACCCCCTGCGCCCTCAGATGGAGGGTGAGCACCCATATGTTTTATACCCGCACCCCAATAGCCCCTGTGACACCCTGCACCCTCAGATGGAGGGTGAGCACCCAGATGTTTTATACCCGCACCCCAATAGCCCCTGTGACACCCTGCGCCCTCAGATGTGGGGTGGGCACCCAGATGTTTTATACCCGCACCCCAATAGCCCCTGTGACACCCTGTGCTCTCAGATGGAGGGTGAGCACCCAGATGTTTTATACCTGCACCCCAATAGCCCCTGTGACACCCTGTGCTCTCAGATGGAGGGTGGGCACCCAGATGTTTTATACCCGCACCCCAATAGCCCCTGTGACACCCTGCGCCCCCAGATGGAGGGTGAGCACCCAGATGTTTTATACCTGCACCCCAATAGCCCCTGTGACACCCTGCACCCTCAGATGGAGGGTGAGCACCCAGATGTTTTATACCCGCACCCCAATAGCCCCTGTGACACCCTGCGCCCCCAGATGGAGGGTGAGCACCCAGATGTTTTATACCTGCACCCCAATAGCCCCTGTGACACCCTGCACCCTCAGATGTGGGGTGGGCACCCAGATGTTTTATACCCGCACCCCATTAGTCTCTGATACACCCTGCACCCCCAGATGTTTTATACCTGCACCGCAATAGCCCCTGTGACACCCTGCGCCCCCAGATGTGGGGTGGGCACCCATATGTTTTATACCCGCACCTCAATAGCCCCTGTGACACCCTGCGCCCTCAGATGGAGGGTGAGCACCCATATGTTTTATACCCGCACCCCAATAGCCCCTGTGACACCCTGCGCCCTCAGATGGAGGGTGAGCACCCATGTTTTATACCTGCACCCTAATAGCCCCTGTGACACCCTGCGCCCCCAGATGTGGGGTGGGCACCCAGATGTTTTATACCTGCACCCCATTAGTCTCTGATACACCCTGCACCCCCAGATGTTTTATACCCGCACCCCAATAGCCCCTGTGACACCCTGCGCCCTCAGATGGAGGGTGAGCACCCATATGTTTTATACCCGCACCCCAATAGCCCCTGTGACACCCTGCGCCCTCAGATGGAGGGTGAGCACCCAGATGTTTTATACCTGCACCCTAATAGCCCCTGTGACACCCTGCGCCCCCAGATGTGGGGTGGGCACCCAGATGTTTTATACCCGCACCCCAATAGCCCCTGTGACACCCTGCACCCCCAGATGTGGGGTGAGCACCCATATGTTTTATACCCGCACCCCAATAGCCCCTGTGACACCCTGCGCCCTCAGATGTGGGGTGGGCACCTAGATGTTTTATACCCGCACCCCAATAGGCTCTGAGATACCCTGCGCCCTCTGATGTGGGGTGGGCACCCAGATGTTTTATACCCGGACCCCAATAGCCCCTGTGACCCCCTGCGCCCTCACATGGAGGGTGAGCACCCAGATGTTTTATACCCGCACCCCAATAGCCCCTGTGACACCCTGCACCCTCAGATGGGGGGTGGGCACCCAGATGTTTTATACCCGCACCCCAATAGGTTCTGAGACACACTGCGCCCTCAGATGTGGGGTGGGCACCCAGATGATTTATACCCGCACCCCAATATGTTCTGAGATATCCTGCGCCCTCAGATGTGGGGTGAGCACCCAGATGTTTTATACCCGCACCCCAATAGCCCCTGTGACACCCTGCACCCTCAGATGTGGGGTGAGCACCCAGATGTTTTATACCCGCACCCCAATAGGTTCTGAGACACCCTGCGCCCTCAGATGTGGGGTGGGCACCCAGATGTTTTATACCCGCACCCCAATAGGCTCTGAGATATCCTGCGCCCTCAGATGTGGGGTGAGCACCCAGATGTTTTATACCCGCACCCCAATAGGCTCTGAGATATCCTGCGCCCTCTGATGTGGGGTGGGCACCCAGATGTTTTATACCTGCACCCCAATAGCCCCTGTGACCCCCTGCGCCCTCAGATGGAGGGTGAGCACCCAGATGTTTTATACCTGCACCCCAATAGCCCCTGTGACACCCGGCGCCCTCAGATGTGGGGTGGGCACCCAGATGTTTTATACCTGCACCCCAATAGCCCCTGTGACACCCTGCGCCCTCAGATGGAGGGTGAGCACCCAGATGTTCTATACCCGCACCCCAATAGGCTCTGAGACACCCTGCACCCCCAGATGTGGGGTGGGCACCCATATGTTTTATACCCGCACCCCAATAGCCCCTGAGACACCCGGCGCCCTCAGATGTGGGGTGAGCACCCAGATGTTTTATACCTGCACCCCAATAGCCCCTGTGACACCCTGCGCCCTCAGATGGAGGGTGAGCACCCAGATGTTTTATACCCGCACCCCAATAGCCCCTGAGACACCCGGCGCCCTCAGATGTGGGGTGAGCACCTAGATGTTTTATACCTGCACCCCAATAGCCCCTGTGACACCCTGCGCCCTCTGATGGAGGGTTAGCACCCAGATGTTTTATACCCACACCGCATTAGTCTCTGATACACCCTGCACCCCCAGATGTTTTATACCCGCACCCCAATAGCCCCTGTGACACCCTGCGCCCTCAGATGTGGGGTGGGCACCCAGATGTTTTATACCCGCACCCCAATAGGCTCTGAGATATCCTGCGCCCTCAGATGTGGGGTGAGCACCCAGATGTTTTATACCTGCACCCCAATAGCCCCTGTGACACCCTGCACCCTCAGATGGAGGGTGAGCACCCAGATGTTTTATACCTGCACCCCAATAGCCCCTGTGACACCCTGCGCCCTCAGATGGAGGGTGAGCACCCAGATGTTTTATACCCGCACCCCAATAGCCCCTGAGACACCCTGCGCCCTCAGATGGAGGGTGAGCACCCAGATGTTTTATACCCGCACCCCAATAGGCTCTGAGACACCCTGCACGCCCAGATGTGGGGTGGGCACCCAGATGTTTTATACCCGCACCCCAATAGCCCCTGAGACACCCGGCGCCCTCAGATGTGGGGTGGGCACCCAGATGTTTTCTACCCGCACCCCAATAGCCCCTGTGACACCCGGCGCCCTCAGATGTGGGGTGGGCACCTAGATTTTTATACCTGCACCCCAATAGGCTCTGAGATACCCTGCACCCCCAGATGTTTTCTACCCGCACCCCAATAGCCCCGGTGACCCCCTGCGCCCCACATGTTGCACCCCGCCGGCTCTCCAGGACCCCCACATGGAGGGTTGGGGTGGGCTGGGATTCCCTGCCCCCCTGTAGACGATCTGCATTCTCCCTCTCCTCCTGCTCCCTCCTCCTCCTCCTCCACAAAATGGTTTTTCTTGTGGCAGCGGCGAGGAGCGGAGGCTGCTGAGGAGATGCCGTCAGCCCGCAGCCCCGTGCCCGCCGCCGACTGCTGAAGCCGCTGCCGCATCTGCCGGGATTGTCGCCGGTGCTGTGAGGTAAGGAGCCGCCGCCGAGTCCGTGAGGAGCCGCTCATCCTCCATCCCCGCCGCCATGGAGCTGTTTACAGCTGACCCAGATTAGTGAGGCGCGGGGGGCCGCGGGGTGCAGCGGGGGGTTGGGGGGCTGCCGCCGGTATCGGGGGGCTGCCGGGGACAGAGATAACGGGGGTCCCCAGAGAGCAGCGCCGAGTGCGAGGAGATGGAGGGAGGACGGCGGCCATGGATGCTGGGAGGAGAAGGAGGGATGCTGGGGACCGGGGATGGCGGGGAGACTGCGGAGTGCGGGGCCTGCAGGAGGGGCTGCGGACCCCCCGAGCATGGGGCTGCCGACCCCCCGAGCTGCTATGGACCCCCGAGCATGGGGCTGCCGACCCCCCGAGCTGCTATGGACCCCCGAGCATGGGGCTGCCGACCCCCCGAGCTGCTATGGACCCCCGAGCATGGGGCTGCCGACCCCCCGAGCTGCTATGGACCCCCGAGCATGGGGCTGCCGACCCCCCGAGCTGCTATGGACCCCCGAGCATGGGGC
Organism: Eleutherodactylus coqui; assembly: GCA_035609135.1. Classification (NCBI taxonomy): domain Eukaryota; kingdom Metazoa; phylum Chordata; class Amphibia; order Anura; family Eleutherodactylidae; genus Eleutherodactylus; species Eleutherodactylus coqui. The sequence continues at coordinate 332,040,446 of CM069406.1, read as the reverse complement.
TGCCGACCCCCCGAGCTGCTATGGACCCCCGAGCATGGGGCTGCCGACCCCCCGAGCTGCTATGGACCCCCGAGCATGGGGCTGCCGACCCCCCGAGCTGCTATGGACCCCCGAGCATGGGGCTGCCGACCCCCAGAGCTGCTATGGACCCCCCGAGCATGGGGCTGCCGACCCCCAGAGCTTCTGTAGAGCCCCGAGCATGGGGCTGCCGACCCCCAGAGCTGCTATGGACCCCCGAGCATGGGGCTGCCGACCCCCAGAGCTGCTATGGACCCCCGAGCATGGGGCTGCCGACCCCCAGAGCTGCTATGGACCCCCGAGCATGGGGCTGCCGACCCCCCGAGCTGCTATGGACCCCCGAGCATGGGGCTGCCGACCCCCCGAGCTGCTATGGACCCCCGAGCATGGGGCTGCCGACCCCCCGAGCTGCTATGGGCCCCCGAGCATGGGGCTGCCGACCCCCAGAGCTTCTGTAGAGCCTCGAGCATGGGGCTGCCGACCCCCCGAGCTGCAATGGACCCCCGAGCATGGGGCTGCCGACCCCCCGAGCTGCTATGGACCCCCCGAGCATGGGGCTGCCGACCCCCCGAGCTGCTATGGACCCCCGAGCATGGGGCTGCCGACCCCCCGAGCTGCTATGGACCCCGAAGCACGGGGCTGTAGACCCCCAGAGCTGCTGTTGACCCCCGGGCATTAGGCTCCAGACTGCCAAGCTGCAGCGGACCTCCGTGCATGGGGCTGCAGACCCCCTAAGCTGCTGTGGACCCCCCTAAGCTGCTGTGGACCCCCCTAAGCTGCTGTGGACCCCCGGCCTTGGGGCTGCTGACCCCGTGAACTGCCGTGGAGCTCCAGACCCGCTGCCTGTAGGTGGTTTTGTTCCGGGGCCCACGGCGTCCTTCATTATTTTGGCTGGAGAGGCAGGGGGTCGTAAGTCAGTCGTGCCCGGCGACCCCCCACACATAGTGGCACTGCTGGGGGTTGTAGAGGTTGGCTTGTAGATGATGGTGCCAGCAGCGGTGCGGACCGCGGTGGACACCACAGATCTGATTGGTTGTCACGAGTCCTCGCACTAATTTTCACAAATGTCGCTTTGCTCTGAGAACATTAGCGTCGGCCGTCCGCCATGTCAGCTGGGTCTGCGTAACGACCGTTACCATGGAGACGTCCCATCTAGGGGTCCGAGTAGTGTGGCAGCGGACGCGTGCGGTCATTCAGGGTGGCGGACCTGCGGTGATTCTGGTGACCGTTGTCCCGCGGACGTACCGCGCCGCTGTCGGAGTCTCATGGTCCCCAGTGACTGTCGGTGCCATGGAGTCCTGTGTGCTGTGAGTGACCGCTGCGCCTCCGCTCACGGCCAGGAGAGCAGCGGGCAGTAGAGCCTCCATGCTGCCCTCTCGGCTCCGGTCATTACTAATCTCCATCAACCCGAGAACCCAGATGCCCAAATACCGCACCCTCAGCCATCCGCTCTTCACGGCAGATCGCGCCCAGGTCATTCTGGTGACATCTCCCCGCGGGCACGCATTCTCGCACTGACACCCCCAATATACACTCAGTAACACCCACCCCAGGAGTTGTCAGTCTCCTGCAGAACCCGGCATGCAGCTCCATCTCAGGCAGATATGATGAGAGTTGTGGGTGCTTAGAGGAGCGGTCACTGGAGGCCCTAAAAGTGGCACTAGAGCCTCCATGCCAGTCCGTATCACATCCTGTATCCCAGCTAGATGCGGTACCACAGGGTACTAGATCCTCCATGCCAGTCCGTATCACATCCTGTATCCCAGCTAGATGCGGTACCACAGGGTACTAGAGCCTCCATGATACAAGATGTTATACGGGTGGGCATGGAGGCTCTAGTGCCCTGTTGTACCGCCTCTAGCTTGGATACAAGATGTGATACAGGAGGGCATGGAGGCTCTAGTGCTCTGTGGTACCGCATCTAGCTTGGATACAAGATGTGATACCGGCAGGCATGGAGGCTCTAGTACCCTGTTGTACTGCCTCTAGCTTGGATACAAGATGTGATACGGGCGGGCATGGAGGCTCTAGTACCCTGTTGTACCGCATCTAGCTTGGATACAAGATGTGATACCGGCAGGCATGGAGGCTCTAGTACCCTGTTGTACTGCCTCTAGCTTGGATACAAGATGTTATACGGGTGGGCATGGAGGCTCTAGTACCCTGTTGTACCGCCTCTAGCTTGGATACAAGATGTGATACAGGAGGGCATGGAGGCTCTAGTGCTCTGTGGTACCGCATCTAGCTTGGATACAAGATGTGATACGGGGGGCATGGAGGCTCTAGTACCCTGTTGTACCACCTCTAGCTTGGATACAAGACATGATACGGGGGGGGCATGGAGGCTCTAGTACCCTGTTGTACCGCCTCTAGCTTGGATACAAGATGTGATACGGGGGGCATGGAGGCTCTAGTACCCTGTTGTACCACCTCTAGCTTGGATACAAGATGTGATACAGGTGGGTATGGAGGCTCTAGTACCCTTTTGTATCACCTCTAGCTTGGATACATGACATGATACGGGGGGGCATGGAGGCTCTAGTACCCTGTTGTACCACCTCTAGCTTGGATACAAGATGTGATACAGGTGGGTATGGAGGCTCTAGTACCCTTTTGTACCACCTCTAGCTTGGATACAAGATGTGATACGGGGGGACATGGAGGCTCTAGTACCCTGTTGTACCGCCTCTAGCTTAGATACAAGATGTGATACAGGCAGGCATGGGGGCTCTAGTACCCTTGTGTATCGCCTCTAGCTTGGATACAAGATGTGATACAGGCAGGCATGGGGGCTCTAGTACCCTTGTGTACCGCATCTAGCTTGGATACAAGATGTGATACAGGGGGCATGGAGGCTGTAGTACCCTGGTGTACCACCTCTAGCTTGGATACAAGATGTGATACAGGCAGGCATGGAGGCTCTAGTACCCTGTTGTACCGCCTCTAGCTTGGATACAAGATGTGATACAGGCAGGCATGGAGGCTCTAGTACCCTGTTGTACCGCCTCTAGCTTAGATACAAGATGTGATACGGGCGGGCATGGAGGCTCTAGTACCCTGTTGTACCGCCTCTAGCTTGGATACAAGATGTGATACGGGCGGGCATGGAGGCTCTAGTACCCTGTTGTACCACCTCTAGCTTGGATACAAGATGTGATACAGGCAGGCATGGGGGCTCTAGTACCCTTGTGTATCGCCTCTAGCTTGGATACAAGATGTGACACAGGCAGGCATGGAGGCTCCAGTACTCTGTTGTACCGCCTCTAGCTTGGATACAAGATGTGATACAGGTGAGCATGGAGGCTCTAGTGCTCTGTGGTACCGCATCTAGCTTGGATACAAGATGTGATACAGGGGGCATGGAGGCTGTAGTACCCTGGTGTACCACCTCTAGCTTAGATACAAGATTTGATATGGGATACAACAGGGTACTGGAGCCTCCATGCCCACCTGTATTACATCTTGTATCCAAGCTAGATGCGGTACCACAGGGTACTAGAGCCTCCATACCCACCGGTATCACATCTTGTATCCAAGCTAGAGGCAGTGCAACAAGGCACTACAGCCTCAAAACCGAGCCTATCACATTTTGTATCCAAGCTAAAGGTGGTACATCAGATTACTAGAGCCTTCTTGCCCATCTATATCACATCTTGTATCCAAGCTAGATGTGGTACAACAGGGTACTAGAGGCTCCATGCCCCCCCCCCGTTTCACATCTTGTATCCAAGCTAGAGGCAGTACAACAGTGCACTAGAGCCTGCATGGCAACCGTATCACATCTTGTATCCAAGCTAGACGTGGTACTAGAGCCTCCATGCTGGCCGTATCATATCGTGTATCCAAGCTGAATGTAGCACAACAGGGTACTAGAGCCTCCATGCCTGCCCGTATCACATCTTGTATCCAAGCTAGAGGTGGTACAACAGGGTACTAGAGCCTCCATGGCGGCTGTATCACATCTTGTATCCAAGCTAGAGGCGGTACAACAGGGTACTAGAGCCTCCATGCCCACCTGTATCACATCTTGTATCCAAGCTAGAGGCAGTACAACAGGGTACTAGAGTCCCCATGGCGGCCGTATCATATCTTATATCCAAGCTAGAGGTGGTACAACAGGGTACTAGAGCCTCCATGCCCGCCTGTATTACATCTTGTATCTGAGCTAGAGGTGGTACAACAGGGTACTAGAGCCTACATGCCCCCCCGTATCACAACTTGTATCCAAGCTAGCGGTGGAACAACAGGGTACTAGAGCCTCCATGCCCCCCCCCGTATCACATCTAGTATCCAAGCTAGAGGCGGTACAACAGGGTACTAGAGCCTCCATGTCCATCTGTATCACATCTTGTATCCAAGCAAGAAATGTGTACAACAGGGTATTAGATCCTACATGCCCCTCATATCACATCTTGTATCCAATCTAGAGGCGGTACAACAGGGTACTAGAGCCTCCATGCCGGACGTATCATATCTTGTATCCAAGCTAGAGGCGGTACAACAGGGTACTAGAGCCTCCATGCCGGCCGTATCACATCTTGTATCCAAGCTAGAGGTGGTGCAACCGGGTACTAGGGCTTCTATGCCGGCCGTATCACATCTTGTATCCAAGCTAGAGGTGGTGCAACAGGGTACTAGAGCCTCTATGTCGGCCGTATCACATCTTGTATCCAAGCTAGAGGTGGTACAACAGGGTACTAGAGCCTCCATGCCCCCTGTATCACATCTTGTATCCTAGCTAGAGGTGGTACAACAAGGTACTAGAGCCTCTATGCCTGTCTGTATCACAGCTTGTATCCAAGCTAGAGGCGGTACAACGGTACTAGAGCATCCATGCCGGCCGTATTATATCTCGTATCCAAGCTGGAGGCGGACCAATAGATTACTAGAGCCTCCATACCCACCGGTATCACATCTTGTATCCAAGCTAATGGCGGTACACCAGGTCACTAGAGCTTCCATGCCCACTTGTATTACATCTTGTAACCGAGCTAGAGTTGGTACAGCAGGGTACTAGAGCCTCCATGCCGGCCTTATCATATCTTGTATCCAAGCTAGAGCAACAGGGTAGTAGATCCTCCATGCCTGCCCATAGCACGTCCTGTATCTAAGCTAGAGGCGATACAACAGGGCACTAGAAGCTTCATGCCAATCTATATCACATCATGTATCTAAGCTAGAGGTGGTACAACAGAGCACTAGAGCCTTTATGCCCATCTGTATCACATCTTGTTTTCAAGCTAGTGGCGGTACAACAGGGTACTAGAGCCTCCATGCCCCATGTATCACATCTTGTATCCAAGCTAGTGGTGGTACACCAGGGCACTAGAGCCTCCATGCCCCCTGTATCACATCTTGTATCCAAGCTAGAGGCGGTACAACAGGGCACTAGAGCCTCCATGCCCCCTGTATCACATCTTGTATCCAAGCTAGTGGTGGTACAACAGGGTACTAGAGCTTCCATGCCCACCCTTATTACATCTTGTGTCCAAGCTAGAGGCGGTACAACAGGGTACTAGAGCCTCCATACCTGCCGTATCACATCTTGTATCTAGGCTAGAGGTGGCACAATCGAGTAGTAGAGCCTCCATGCCCGTCCGAATCACATATTGTATCCAAGCTAGAGGTGGTACAACAGAGTACTAGAGCCTCCATGTACACCCGTATTACATCTTGTATCCAAGCTAGTGGCGGTACAACAGGGTACTAGAGCCTCCATGCCCATCTCTATCACATCTTGTATCCAAGCTAGAGGTGATACAACAGGGTACCAGAGACTTCATGCCCCCTGTATCACGTCTTGTATCCAAGCTAGAGGCAGTGCAGCAAGGTACTAGAGCCTCCATGCCGACCCGTATCACATCTTGTATCCGAGCCAGTGGCGGTACATCGGGTCACTAGAGCCTCCATGCCCACCCGTATTACATCTTGTATCCAAGCTAGAGTTGGTACAACAGGGTACTAGAGCCTCCATGCCTGCCTGTATCACATCTTGTTTCCAAGCTAGAGGTGTTACAATCGGGTGATAGAGCCTCCATGCTCACCCATATTACATCTTGTATCCGAGCTAGTGGCGGTACAATAGGGTATTAGAGCCTCCATGTGCCCAGGTATCACAACTTGTGTCCATGCTAGTGGCGGTACAACAGGGTACTAGAGTCTCCATGCCCACCGGTATCACATCTAGTATCCAAGCTAGAGGTGGTACAACAGGGTACTAGAGCCTCCATGCCGACCCGTATCACATCTTGTATCTGAGCTAGTGGCGGTAAAACAGGGTACTAGAGCCTCCATGCCCACCTATATTACATCTTGTATCCGAGCTAGTGGCGGTACATCAGAGCAGTAGAGCCTCCATGCCCACCCATATCACATCTTGTATTCGAGCTAGTGGCCGTACAACAGGATACTAGAGCCTTCATGCCAACCCATATCACATCTTGTATCCGAGCTAGTGGCGGTACACCAGGGTACTAGACCCTCCATGCCCTCCTGTATCACATCTTGTATCCGAGCTAGTGGCGGTACATCAGAGCAGTAGAGCCTCCATGCCCACCCATATCACATCTTGTATTCGAGCTAGTGGCCGTACAACAGGATACTAGAGCCTTCATGCCAACCCATATCACATCTTGTATCCGAGCTAGTGGCGGTACACCAGGGTACTAGACCCTCCATGCCCTCCTGTATCACATCTTGTATCCGAGCTAGTGGCGGTACACCAGGGTACTAGAGCCTCCATGGGTGGGGCTAATGTTCCTGACATTCGGTGTATGATGGGTCCTTAGTGCAGATCTTAGCCCGTTAGGCCGCCCTCAGACATGCTGTAAGCAGAACCCTGTGATTTGGACTCTGTTGTTTTCCTGCGATCCTACAGCGTGTTTTAGCGCCCCCTGTCAGTGATGGGTGATCAGGTGCGCTAAACGTGGAAAAATACAGCAGCTGGTGGTTGAAAACCGCGCCGTTAGATAATGATGCGCTGGAGCGCATGTCTGCAAGGCCCCGTGAAAACGATGGAAGCGTTTTACTGCGGTGGTGAAAAGTGCTTGTGTGAGCCCCGCCCACATGACCAAGCCGCTTTGTGGCTTACTGCCCCGCCCACACGCTGCAGCTCTGCCATGTGTCACTAGAACATAGAGTAACTCCGTAAAGGTTCTGCAGACTCGGATGTTTATTCGCCACACCTTGTACTTCATTTAGGCGGTAAAAGTAGTCCGATGGGATTTATTTATTAACCCCTTCCTGGCACAGGATGTAAATGTATGTTGGCGGAGGGGTACTTACCACAACAGGTCGTACATAAGAGATCCCGCACTATCCGGTAGCGGGAAGCGGCTGTCACCGATAGCTCCAACAGCGGGGGTGCATAGGTGCTACGGTGCAGGTCCCGCACACGAACATAAAACGTGGAAAAAGAAGAACTATTTTTCTGCTTTTTCCTATTTAGCATGATTTTTTTTTCTAAATCCCACACATTTGGTATCGCCGTATCCATAAAGACGCTTTTTATCCTGAACGGCAAAAAGTGTTCAGGGCAAAAAATGCTTTTTTTCATTTTGCCTCACAAAAAAGGCAATAAAGGTGATGAAAAAAGCCGTTCGTACCCAAATATGGCAGCGATAAAAACTGCAGCTCAGCCCACAGAGCTCCGCCTGCTCTAAAATACGACAGTCACAGGACTTCGTAATAAGAATCAAAAAGGGGTTTTATTGCGGAAAAACCTAAAAAAAAAGCATTTGGTCTCGTTGTAATCGAAGCGACCCGCAGAAAGAAAACGTGTGATTGATGCTGCGAAGCAGAGAAGCCGTCCCAACTCCCTGCCATGATAAAAGATTCAGAAACGCATTACAGTCCAGTCAACGCACCCAAAAATGGCAGCGCTAACAACCAAGTCATGGAGATGAGAAGCCGCCAAAAATCGTCCTTAAAGGGTTAAAAGCGCCAAAGTTGGGAAAAGTTTGAAAAAATTTAATTTTTTCAAATTTTAAACTGCAGTGTGAAATCTGTGCAAACATCCTGTAAATGGTTGATGAGATCGAGACCTCCACCGGGAGGCATACCAAGCCGAGATGGCAGAGGCTCATGGGGTCAGAATGGGAGAGACCCCATTATATAAACTGCCCCCCTGATGTACCCGCTGAGGGGCCGGGGAGCGCCACTGCACTGTGGATTCAGGACGTAATGCAATTTGGAGGAGAAAAAAAAATCATATATTTGGAAATATGTCTTTTTAAAGAGAATTTTTTTGCTATAGTGCACCTGAAAATGAGGATTTACACCCCAAAAGGGATCCCCTTGTCTGTCCCGTGTTCAGACACATCCCCATTGTGGCCCTACTCTGCTTACTGGACACAGGGCTCGGCCTATAATGGAGACCCGTTGGATCTCAGGGCACAACTGAATACATTCCCGGCTCCAATGCCCACTGGGGCAGAAAAAATTGACCTCGGCTGGGGTGTAAAGTGGCGCTCTGTGAGGCTCCGTAATCTCGCTGAGGTGCGGCGGTCTCACACAGAAGGCGCTCCACAAGCTGCTCCTGGAGCTGCAGGAGGCCGAGCGTTCCCGGGGCGTCTTGTAGAGCATGCAGGCATTACAGGTAGCATCTGAGTAAGACGGATCCTTACCTTGTTATACCATTGCATAACGGCGATCATGTGACTGGGGACTACTCCCTGGGGCCCCCGGTCACTGCTCCAGGATCTTGGCTACCTCTGGTACCTGGAAGCTAGGAGATTTTGAATTTCCCAGGACCTCCTCGGCTTCTGTGCGTGTCAGAAATTTTTACTCTTACCTCCCTTCCAGCCGTCCGAATCCTCTTCTACATTCTCATCATTCTGCATCTTGCAGGTCAGTGTACCCGGTCACTAGTGACGTAGCGTTCACTGCCTAGTAGGGAATGCCGAATCCTCGGCATCCTGTTTTAGCACGCACGGTCTTGCCGCTAGTGTTTACACCACGCAATAGCTTGCACTCAACCTAAAGTAGGCTGCTGAGGGTATGCCGAATGACTGTAAGTGCTCAGCCTCAGAGACCGTCACCGCCAGCTCATAAGTTGTCATCTACTGAAGAATGGTGAGCCAAGAAGATCCCATATCCTGGTCTATTGAGCCTACGCACACCACCATAGACAGTAACGTGATGCAGATATTAGATTTGTCTTCAGTGTCACCCATCTCATCACTTCCATTTGGTCTGCTGAAGTTGTGAATACCTGATGGGGTCTACCTAGAGGTCTAAAGGTCCTAATGGTTGATGACTCTGGATTCGCACTAGCTTTGGTTCTTGACAGCAAGATATGTGTGGAATCCCTCACATAGGAGAGCACCATTCACCAAAGATAGCACCACCAGGGTGTGCGCTTATTTTTACGCAGGCTTCACCTGGCAAACAGATGCTACCACCATCATCTGCTCAGTACAGATGTGCTCAAGAAGAAGAATAAACAGACAAGCAGAAGGCCATCGGACACCAACCCCGACGCTGCTGGGGCCATCGGACACCAGCCCTGACGCTGCTGGGGCCATCGGACACCAACCCCGACGCTGCTGGGGCCATCGGACACCAACGCCGACGCTGCTGGGGCCATCGGACACCGGCCCCGACGCTGCTGGGGCCATCGGACACCGGCCCCGACGCTGCTGGGGCCATCGGACACCGGCCCCGACGCTGCTGGGGCCATCGGACACCGGCCCCGACGCTGCTGGGGCCATCGGACACCGGCCCCGACGCTGCTGGGGCCATCGGACACCGGCCCCGACGCTGCTGGGGCCATCGGACACCGGCCCCGACGCTGCTGGGGCCATCGGACACCGGCCCCGACGCTGCTGGGGCCATCGGACACCAACTTCAATGCTACTGGAGGCCATCAGAGACACGATCCCCATACTTCTAGAGGCCATCAGAGACACGATCCCCATACTTCTAGAGGCCATCAGAGGCACGATCCCCATACTTCTAGAGGCCATCAGAGGCACCAACCCCGATGCTACTGGAGGCCATCAGAGACACCAACCCCGATGCTACTGGAGGCCATCAGAGACACCAACCCCCAATGCTACTGGAGGCCATCAGAGACACCAACCCCGATGCTATACGGGAGACCATCAGAGACACCAACCTCGACTCTTTACTGGAGGCCATCAGAGACACCAACCCCGACTCTATACTGGAGGCCATCAGAGACACCAACCCCGATGCTATACTGGAGGCCATCAGAGACACCCACCCCGATGCTATACTGGAAGCCATCAGAGACACCAACCCTGATGCTATACTGGAGGCCATCAGAGACACTAACACCGATGCTATAGTAGAGGCCATCAGAGACACCAACCCCGATGCTATACTGCAGGCCATCAGAGACACCCACCCCGACGCTATACTGGAGGCCATCAGAGACACCAACCCCGACGCTATACTGGAGACCATCAGAGACACCAACCTCGACTCTATACTGGAGGCCATCAGAGACACCAACCCTGATGCTATACTGGAGGCCATCAGAGACACCAACCCCAATGCTATACTAGAGGCCATCAGAGACACCAACCCCGACTCTATACTGAATGCCATTAGAGACACCAACCCGACTCTATACTGGAGGCCATCAGAGACACCAACCCCGATGCTATACTAGAGGCCATCAGAGACACCAACCCCGACTCTATACTGAATGCCACCAGAGACACCACCCTGACTCTATACTGGAGGCCATCAGAGACACCAACCACAATGCTATATGGGAGACCATCAGAGACACCAACCTCGACTCCAGAAATGGGGGTCTCCTGGTGTTTCTCCTCTGCATCATATGGTCCAGATATACTGTTCCACAACATCTTGCATACATGTGTGTCAGGGGATTTAGCATGGAGCAGGTTCAGGAGCTGAGGCTGCTCCATAGGTGGCAGGTTGTAAAATACAGCAGACACCCAGCCACAGTTGCCAGGATTGGTGATACCTTATAACGTCTATCTTTTATATACTAAGGTAGTGTGGACCCGAGAGAGGTGGGGAGCTCCATCTATTCCCCAATCGCCCACCTTGTGACAAGTACTGATCAGTTGCCATGATAGCCCCCGGCCTAGTGCAGGCTTCCAGGCCTGCCATGGATTTCAGCCTGTTAAACCCAAGGACAATATACTGCAATATGATCAAGTTTCCTGGTGGGAGTAAAAAAGGACAATACAAATACATTTAAGAACATTTTTTCAATATTACAAAAAAATATTTAAAGGGCCACTTCAGTGATTTGCTAATCAGGCATGATGCAGCTGTTCCACAGTAGATAGAAATGGGCTGGTTACCTCAGTTAGTTGTTCCTCTCTGGAGTTCTGACCGCCTCAGCTCTACTTGGGGTTCTGTGTTCAGTTTCTAGTCAGTTTCCCAGTCTATGTGATGCTGTTACATGGACCTACAGTAGAGACTTCCTAGAGGGGAACACAGACACTCCTGTCACAGTTACTGCTAGCAAAACTAATACCCAACGAATGAATTCCAATTTTTTGGTCAACCCATTTTAAAAATTGAATGAAAGTGATGAACCGCTTATATGTACCCCATAATGGTACCAACAGAAGCTCCAACTAGCCCCCACATGGTGAAGGCACAGTAAAAGGTTTACGGGGCTCAGTAGATGGTGACACAAGGGATTCTTTTAATGTAGCACAACACGTAAAACAATATAATTTGGATATCACTGTAGTCATAACGACCAGCAGAATAAAAATAACGCTATTTTCACCACACCATGAACACCTTAATGCAGAGGCTCCTCAAAAATAGAGCAATTGCATTTTCTCCATGATGTCCAATTATACATTTTGAAAAGTTTTTCAGTATATTATATAATACAACTCGTCCTCCTAAATACAAAAGTAACGTGCTAATGTTTTTGAAATTGGAAGAAATAAACAAAAAAAGAATAAATAATGGTTGCGGCAAGAAGGGGTTAAATATAAAAAGGGGTTTCTGTATTTTGGGAGATAGAATCGGGGGGAGAGAGGACATTTGGTATATTTCATATGGGTATACTTGTTATAGGTGGGACTCTGTCTGGAACCACCTAACCTTGTCACATGGGCTCCAACCCATATAACAGGCCGAACCGCAGAGGTGCGGGGGTCTCCAGTGAAAGATTCCGGTACATCTCTCATTCTACGTCTCTCGTTATAAACTTCTTCAGTGGGGGTTATGAGGCAGGCTCGCACAAGAGTATAAAACGCAGCGTTTTACCGGCATGTGGAGCTGCGATCACCGCGATTGCATTTTTATAAATGATCTGGAGGAGGGAATTGAGGGGAAACTGATCACATTTGCCAACGACACAAAGCGAGGAGGGATAGCTAACACTAGGGAAGAGAGAGAGTATTCAAAAAGATCTAGAAAAGCTTGCACAGTGGTCGGCGACTAACAGAATGGGATTTAACAAGGAGAAATGCAAAGTCCTACATCTGGGCAAGAAACATGAGGAAAGCACATACAGAATGGGAGGAATTGGGCTAAGCAGCAGCACATGTGAGAAAGACTTGGGTATACTAATAGATCATAGACTGAACATGAGTCAACAATGTGATGCAGCAGCCAAAAAGGCAAACACAATTCTGGGATGTATTAAGAGAACCATAGAGTCTAGATCACGGAATGTTGGGAATGTTTAGCAGAAGAGAAGGCTGAGAGGAGACTTAATAGCGGTCTACAAATATCTGAAGGGCTGTCACACTGCAGAGGGATCAGCCCTATTATCATCTGCACAAGGAAAGACTAGAAGCAATGGGATGAAACTGAAAGGAAGGAGACACAGATTAGATATTAGACAGTGAGGGGATCAATGAGTGGAACAGGTTGCCACAGGAGGTGGAGAGTTCTCCTTCAATGGAAGTCTTCAGAGGCTGGGCAGACATCTGTCTAGGATGATTTAGTGATCCTGCACTGAGCAGGGGGTTGGAACCGATGACCCTGGGGGACCCTTCCAACTCCACCAGTCTAGGATTCTATGCCGTGTGCCACCCTACCCTTTTAATGGTCCACTTGATTTCTTTTCTACTCATCCTATAGGGTTTAAGCTAGTGTTGTGTTTTGGAAGGGAGGAGCCTGCAATGGCAACCATACAGATTTCTCACGTGAAGTTAATCATTTGAATATGGCTACCGTATATACTCGAGTATAAGCCGAGTTTTTCAGCACATTTTTTTTATACTGAAAAAGCCCTCTTCGGCTTATACTCGAGTGAGGTAAAAAAAAACAACAAAAAAAACCCGCACAATACTCCCCTCCCAGCCGGCGTCTGTGTCCCCGGCGCGATAGTCTCCCCAGCGCTGCGGCAAGTTGCTTGAGAATTCTCCCCGCTGTCATCTCTCTGCTAGGCTTTGAATTCCCCCGCCCTCAGCGCTCTGTAAGTAAGCGCTGTGATTGGATTAAGTGCCAACCAATCACTGCCGGCCCTCGATCATTCACAGCCATTCAGGGAATGACATCCCTAAATGTCTGTGATTGGTTTATCGAGTACTGGCTGTGATTGGCTGGTGCTCGATCCAATCACAATGCTTACTTACAGAGCGCTGAGGGCGGGGGAATTCAAAGCCTAGCAGAGAGATGACAGCGGGGAGAATTCTCAAGCAGGTTGCCGCACCGCCGTCTGGGAGTTTTGCCCGCGCGCGGGGGGGGGGGGGGTGTTACCTAGTATATACTTGGGTCAATAAGTTTTCTCAGTTTTTGTGGTAAAACGTATTGACTCGGCCTACACTTTTGTAGGCTAATACTCGTATAACGGTATATGTTTTTCTAGATCCCAGAGTATGTTTAGCATTACTCCTAGTAAGTCCCTAAGTCTTAGCTGCTGATCGGATGAGAATCCATCTCCAGCCTATCGTTCCCTCATTCTTTAATGATGAAGCAACATTGCAAGACTCCCACGTGTGAGCGGGCACTTCTTCCATCTCAGCTGCAGCGTTCATGATAAGGGTGTTCCACTGTTTCTTTGCATACCGCCATGTAGTATTGTCCGTGAAGCCAACTTTCTCTCCTGGTGAACAGATAATATGGGTGTTCCAGAACCAGTCTTGGGTTTGGGTCATCAGGCATCTCTTTGTTGTTTCTATGATTCTGACAACTGTTGTCCCCTTCTTCACATCTCCGATGAGCTGCTGCTTCCCAATTGGTCCAGAATCAGATGAAACTTCAGTCTGGTCCTTTGTACGTCAGATGGAAGGTTCATCTCCAAAGTACATACATTATTTTGACACAAGTACGCACATAGAAGGTGATGAAATTAGATTTTACTCCCATTTTCCCACCCGGTGTTGGGCCTTCTTTGGCCTCAATGACTGCAGTCCCCCTCTGCAGTCGCTTTCCACCAAATTCCCATAGATGTGTGGAGGGATTTGCCTCCATTTCTCGAGGAGCTTCAGATAGTCATGCAGGGTGGGGTGAGCATGTTGGGAATGCACGGATATGGTGTTCTAGTCCCAAAGATGTTCGATGGGATTGATACGGGGGGGATGTTTTTTGTAGAGATCATCATGAGGGTGTAGGCATTTTTGTAGACCATGCAATGTTCCCTGGGAAAAAGCTATGCAAATGAGTGATGAATTCTCTACAGCACCACCTGCTGGAAGACAGGTACCCTATGAAACAATATCTGGCCTTGCTACATGACTGGATAATAGCCAAACCAGAATATTCAAGTACGGACAGCTGTTTCAGGGGTCTTCCTCGAGGGTGCATAGCAGCTGGGCTGAAAGGCCACCAATCGGTGATCTCTCTACGTGCATTCATTGCAGGTAGTTGAATCATTTCTCTTCCTCAGCAACAGATTATCAGATATGTTCCAGTCGCAGCTGAGAAGGAGATGGTGATCTCTAGCACGGAGTGCTTCAGGACTCAGCATCTTCCCTTGTCAGTCGGGTTGTAACAGTTGAATACCGACTGGATAATAATGTGACCATCGCCAGGTCCTCTTCTCTGCCATGTCCATGCCAAATTCACCATGATCACCCTTCACGTCATACAGGAAGGATCTAAACAGTGCAACATTTTACTCATGATTGGCACTTCCGGTACGGAGAAGATCCTCGTGACCCCGGAGTGCGGCATAAAATCACGTGACAAGTTTTTGTGGATCAGTTTCAGTGTAAATCCACATTAGATGGGAAAATCCAGCGATCGGAGCGACTTCCAAAGAAAGTCTGATTATCGGTGCTGGACTAGCCGGGGTCTCACTGCCAACCGCAAAGGCAGAGCAGACGACTAGCGCCAGGCAGTGAAACAGATGGATCCAGATTTCTATTGCACCGAGCTGATGGGAAGTCAGAGTTTGGTACAAGTAGCATGAATCGATGACCCCTTCTAGTCAGCTGTACACAACATGGCTGCCTGCACATCTTTATTGTATTTTCAATCGCACAGAGCTGGGGGGAAGTGGGTTGATTTTTACTCCATTAAATCCATGCTCCATTCTGTTGATGAACACTCATTTGTTTGACCATTGGCCCATCTGAATATGATCGGCCAATGAATGAGCAAATGGAACAGTCATATTTGATTGTCTAAAGGGCCTTAACGCTTGAGCACACGTCATCTATTCTAGATGTTCAGTGTTATCGCCATCACTCTACTTTACACCTTCGTCTTCTTCACTACACTGTGTTCTTGAAACCTCTCAATATCCCTCCATCGTCTTCTAGATGCTTCCCACATCATGTTTCCATAACTCATTTCAGTTAGTATATGGTTTGGGACTGAGCGCCTGTAGTGGAATGGTTGGGAAAGTGCACAAGTGATTGAGTGAAAAGAAAGGGAACTTACCTGGTGCCCGCGAGAAAGACCCTGGTAGCAATCCCCATCCACTGTAGTATTTCTGAGTGCCTTACAACCTACAGGACCTCCAGTCAATGGAGATCAGCTAGAGACTTTGAGAACCCTACACCTAGAGATTTTTGTGAACATTCTTATCTGGATTGTTCTAGTTCATCCACGTCAACCACAAAATCTTTACAAGTGCAGAGATTTCTCCTTTTGCCCCATCCTCTTCCTACCATAACTCATTTCAGAGCTTCCCATCTTGTGTTTGGGTCTTCAAGCTCCTCAATGTCTTGGTGGTGATCTCTATGATTAATTCCATCCATCTCTTGGCTGGTTTTCCATCAGCACATTTCCTGTTAACACTTCCAAGCATAAGGTCATTTCCATGAAGTTGCTTCTTCCTATAATATGTGGGAATGGTTGGACATCACTTGGTCAAGAACCATACTTCCCCGATGCTTTTCTCCAGCACATCTATATTGCCAATCACTCTTCATATACATTTAATGGCTTTTGTGCTTTTCTGATCTTATATGTTGAAGGTTAACTTCTCCTAAGTGTTCTGCTCCTTCTTCTTAGGGTAGCCCTCTGTACCAAATGTTGGGGAAACATCTACCCATCCCCAGCCCCCCAAACATCACCCTATGAGAAAAGTAAGGATTCATGTTCACCTGAAGAAAGCAGTAGGACCTTCTGAGTAGATTTTGGTGGTGGATGGTTGGCTTTACCTCCAGCCTTCGTTTTACCCATGTGCCATTTGAGTGATCCTGCTATTTTTGGTGGGATTGGCCTGTGATTGGGGGATGAACCAACATGTCCAATCATTTGCTCCCACAAAGAATGAACTTCTGCCAAAGGGACCAAGAAGAGTCAGCGGTGCCCGGCAGCGGCTTGTTGCCCACAGAGCTTGGCTTGAGAGGAGAGAGGAGAAAAAATATCGGGGGGGATTTATGAAACCGTTTCGAAGAAAAATGTCCTTAGTCGCCCAGCAACCAATTACAGCGTAGCTTTCATTTTGTATTCTGCTCTGCTAAAATGGAAGCTGAATTCTAACTGATTGCTGGGTCGACTAAGGATGTTATTTCTCATGGACTGTTTCATAATTCTCCCCCAATGTATTCAATTCTCCCCCAATGTATTCAACTATCTGACAGTCATTTCATGTACACTACACTAAACGGCCCTATCTAGTAGCATTGGACTTCTTCGCCCTTCAGATCTCAAGTAATTCGGGCCCTGCAGACAGGAAGCTTTTTGTAGTTGCTGCAGATTGCAGACATGTTCTGACCAGCTGACAGGAAGGGGTCATCGATTCATGCTGCTTGCACTAAATTCTGACCTCCCGTCAGCAACTGAAATCTGGAGCCATCTGACCAGGAGATGTTTTTCTGCTGCTCAGTGATACAAGTTTCCGTGCTCTTTTGCCCGCTGGAGTCGCCTTTCTGTTTGGCGCTGGAACTGGTCGCCAGCTGTTATAGCCTGTCCGTGCTATAGAACGGCGAGTTGTGTGCGTTCGGACATGTTAGATGGAGCACTAGTGTTGTATTCGGCTAACTGTGATGACTAGTCTAGCACCGATAACCAGGCCTCACTGGAAGTCGGTCCGATCGCTTGATTTTCCCATCTAATGTGGATTCACAATGAAACTGACCTCCTGTTCCCAGACTGGCGTCTCTCCCTCTTGAGCCATCCAAGCCTTTGGGCAAATTCCCCTGCAAACCCTAGCCTTGTTTCTATGTCCTCGTTAACCCAGTTCCTGCCTTCTGGACCTGACCCCGCCTTTGTCTTAATTGGACTTTCTATAAAAGCCTGGCTTTGCCCCTCCCTCAGTGTGAGATTTTTGTGCACTTTGCCTTGATCAAGCTGCACCTCCTAATCCTGCTCCACTACTGTAAATGTGACTACTCGATAACGACTCCTGGCTTCCTTCTGACTACGCTTCCTGCCTCATCCATCTGTACTGTAAACGTGACTACCCGATAACGACTCCTGGCTTCCTTCTGACTACGCTTCCTGCCTCATCCATTTGTACTGCAAACGTGACTACCCGATAACGACTCTCCGCTTCCTCCTGACTACTCTTCAGTCCTGCACAGCTACTACACCCATGGTTCCTATCCAGCGCCGGTAAGCTGTTACAAAGTAATCTCACTCAAACATGGATCCCGTAGTGGCCACTCTGAGGAAACAGATTACGGAGCTCCAGGAATTTTGTGCCTCCTACCAGGAAAAGGTTGCTGCTATGCAACGAGAGATCGAGGGGTTACAAAGGCAACTCTTGGAGATGCGCAATTCAGTGTCAGACGTCCGAATGATGCTGCCTGCGAAATTCGCAGGAGATCCACAATCACAATTCTAAATGCCAAAGACAAAAAATACCCATAGGTAATATCCCCTAAAATATAATCTAAATGCTTTATTATTCAAAAAGACCAAGACAACATTTGCGGGAGATCTCCAATACCGGGGTTTCCTTAATCAATGCCAGATTTATTTCCAGATGCAGCCCACCTTGTTTACCAGCGACAGGAAAATAGTGTTTTTCATCATTATTCTCCTCATTGATGAGGCGCTCGCATGGGCCTCGCCATACATAGAGACTAACCGTAATCTCCTTGATCATCTCAATGCCTTCATGACCGCTATGGGCCAAATCTTTGATGATCCAAATTTTGGGCCATGGCCGAAGGGAGGTTACATAACCTACGATAAAGGCGACGTTTCATTGCAGAGTTTAAGGCAGAATTTCATCGCTGGGCGAATGATACCACATGGAATCCAGCTGCAGAACAGAGCCAATTCTGCCAGCGACTACCTGAGTGGGTAAAGGATGAACTTGCCAGAGTGGAGACCCCTCATAACCTGAAAGACTTGATTCAGCTATGCATCTGTATTGATCTGAGACTTTCCAAGTGGTGAAAAGAGAGACTGCGGGGTTTCGGCACCAACACCCCTTACTCCTTCAGTCAAACCCCATTGAGTTCCCAACGAAGGACTGAAGCCGCTCCTGAACCGATGCAGGTTGACGTCTGCAAACCTCTTTCCACCACTGAAAAAGAAAGGTGCCGGGCTAAAAATCTGTGCCTTTATTGTGGAAGCTCTGGATATTATGCCTTAAACTGTCCAAACTAATACCAAAGGACTCTTGCTCTAGCCGACGTCAAGACCACGACCAATCCAGCCATCATGAAACAAGGGGATGCCACCAAACACAGCTTTGCAACAGTAGTTCAAGATGATGTGAAAACCTTTCCCCCGCTCCACCACTCTGTCCTCCCAATAGAAATCTTAACGGGTAGCCATAAGACACAGGGCTCAGCGATGTTGTCGGGAGCTCGAGGAAACTTCATGGATTTAAAGGGGTTGTCTCGCGGCAGCAAGTGGGTCTATACACTTCTGTATGGCCATATTAATGCACTTTGTAATGTACATTGTGCATTAATTATGAGCCATACAGAAGTTATTCACTTACCTGCTCCGTTGCTGGCGTCCCCGTCTCCATGGTCCGTCTAATTCTGATGTCTTCTGGTGTTTTTAGACACGCTTGCGCAGTCCGTGCTTCTGCCTGGTGAATGGGGCCGCTCGTGCCGGAGAGCTGGTCACCGCGTCGTCAGCGTAGCTCCGCCCCGTCACGTGTGCTGATTCCAGCCAATCAGGAGGCTGGAATCGGCAATGGAACGCACAGAGCCCATGGTGCACCATGGGAGAAGACCCGCGGTGCATCGTGGGTGAAAACCGCAGTGCATCCCTGGGAAAGGACCGGCGGTCATCTTAGGGAGAAGATTTTTATAACTCCATATTTCGCCGGATCGGTGTGTAGCAAGCGGTTTAAAAACCGCTTTAAATTGCTATTTTATGCCAGGGGGGTGACAGGGGGAATGGGGTAAGGTAAAATTTTGATGTTTGCCGCGAGACAACCCCTTTAAGGTGATAAGAACGTTGCCACCAAACTTAAGCCCATACTAATTGATATTGAAACTGCGGATGGGTCACCCTTGTCCTCGGGTCCCATCAGACAGGAGACTATTGAACTACAGCTTCGCATGAACTCTGACCATCAAGAAACAATCAGCTTCTCGGAATCCATTGGTTCTCTGCCCATAATCTCTCCATCGACTGAGAAACAAGGATCATTGCCTTCCCTTAAGATTACTGTAAAGAAAACTGTCAGATGGCACCATCAACCCCTAAACCAGTGCAAGACCTCGAGGATGGACAACAGGACTTTGAGAAATTACCAGTCCACTACCGGATGTTCAGGGATGTTTGCAACAAGAAGAAAGCTGATAACTGTCCTATTCAGCTGCTCCCTGGATCTTCTTTTCCATTTTGGTGTATCTACAACTTCTCAAAATCAAAGGTAAAGGGCCTTTGGGGATATTTGGATGAAAATTTAAAATAAGGCTTCATCTGGCCTTCCTTCCCGGATTCTACCCTTCGACCGTGCATTAATTTACCAGGAACTAAACAAGATTACTATTAAGAATCGCTATTCTCTCCCACTAATCCCAGAACGTCTGGAGAGGCTTCAGACAGCCAAGGTCTTTACCAAACTGGACCTCAGAGGAGATGAATAGAAGACGGCTTTCAGAACAAGATATGGACACTTCGAATCTCCAGTGATGCCGTTCGGTCTCTGCAATGCTCCCGCTACCTTCCAGCACTTCATCAACATTTTATGATCTGTTGGATCAATCCGTAGTGGCATATCTCGATGACATTCTCATCTTCTCTGACAATTTGGAGGAACATCGCAGGCATGTTCGGGGGGTCTTGGAACAGCTTTAAAAGAATAACCTCTACATCAAGTTAGAGAAGTGTCAGTTTGAACAGACCCAAATGCAGTTCCTGGGATACATTATCTCCCCAGATGAAATTTTTTAGGTATGTTGCATTTGGAGGACCTCCTAACACAGCTTAAGAAAGGCTACGAAAGTGACCCTTTCCTGAGGCATCCTTCTAAGGATGCGAGGTTCTCTTTCGAGATTGAACTTTGGAGGCGAGAGCACCAACAACATGTTCCTGAGGCTGGTCAAATTGAAATCCTCAACTGCTCACGATTCCAAGCTGGCCAGTCACTTTGGGGTCACAAAAACACTGGAACTTCTGCTTCAATCCTTCTGGTGGTCTGACTGCAGGAAGGACATGAAGAGATATGTCACCTCTTGCAATGTATATGCCCAGAACAAGACACCACGAGCACTACCTCTGGGTTTCCTAAAACCTCTGCCAATCCCATCCAGGCCATGGGGATCTATATCGATGGACTTTATAGTGGACCTGCCCGCCTTGAAAGGAATGACCACCAGCCCTCGGAATTACCGTGAGTCTCTCTTCTGCCTTTCATCTGCAGTCTAACAGCCAAACCGAGAGAACTAACCAGACGCTGGAGCAGTATCTCCGCTGCTTCATCTCCTATCTTCAGGATGACTGGGTGGATTATCTATCAACAGCGGAGTTCACTTATAACAATGCCCAACCCAGCTCAACTGCCCAGAGTCCATTGTTTGTGAACCACAGGATACATCCTGCCCTTATTCCGGTCCTTCCAATCAGCACTCTCGTCCCAACAGTTGACCATAGACTGACGGCATTAGCTGGGATCCAAGCAGCCCCGACCTTCCAAGTGGGCGACAAGGTGTCCAAAAATCCACCAACAATTTAAAATTTCATGTACCCTCCCCCGGATTTATCGGACCTTTCCCAATCACAGCAAAGATCAGCCAGGTGGCATTCTGGTTAAAGCTCCCGGGCATCCTGGAGGTGCACCCAGTTTTTTACGTGGTCCTGCTCTCCAGGAAGAAGCCAGCCAACTCCTCCATCAGTGAGGGTCCAAGAGGAGGAAAAGTTCGTAGTGGTGGACAAGAGTACAGTACCTTGTTAAATGGAAGGGGTATGGCCCGAAGCAAAACTCGTGGGAACTGGCCAGCAATGCCCATGTTGCTAGGCTCATGAATGGGTTCCATTACAGGTACACTGGAAAGCCAGTCCCTAGGATGTCCAGAGGCCATCCTAGAAGGAGGAGGTTACACTGGGGATTCAAATCCAGGACCTCCTGTTCGCAGACTGTCGTCTCTCCCTGTTGAGCTATGCAAGGCTTTGGAAAAGTTCCCCTGCAAACCCTAGCCTTGTTTCCATGTCCTTGTTAACCCAGTTCCTGCCTCCTAGTCCTGACTTGATTGGACTTCCTATAAAAGCCTGGCTTTGCCCCTCCCTGAGTGTCAGATTATTGTGCTCTTTGCCTTGATCAAGCGGCACCTCCTAATCCGGCGGGGGGGGGGGGGGGGGGGGCAGCGGTGAGGGACGGCCGGGGGCAGGGCGGCGGTGAGGGACGGCCGGGGGGGCGGCGGTGAGGGACGGCCGGGGGGGCGGTGGTGAGGGACGGCCTGGGGCGGCAGTGGTGAGGGACGGCCGGGGGCGGGGCGGCGGTGAGGGACGGCCGGGGGGGGGGCGGTGGTGAGGGACGGCTGGGGGCGGCGCGGTGGTGAGGGACGGCCGGGGGCAGGGCGGCGGTGAGGGACGGCCGATGGGGGCGGCGGCGGTGAGGGACGGCCGATGGGGGCGGCGGCGGTGAGGGACGGCCGGGGGCAGGGCGGCGGTGAGGGACGGCTGGGGGCAGGGCGGCGGTGAGGGACGGCCGGGGGGCGGTGGTGAGGGACGGCCGGGGGCAGGGCGGCGGTGAGGGACGGCCGGGGGGCGGTGGTGAGGGACGGCCGGGGGCAGGTTGGCGGTGAGGGACGGCCGATGGGGGCGGCGGCGGTGAGGGACGGCCGGGGGGGGGGGGGGGGGCGACAGCGGTGAGGGGCGGCCGGGGGCAGGGCGGCGGTGAGGGACGGCCGGGGGCAGGGCGGTGGTGAGGGGGCCGTTCATGCTGTTTGGCTACTTCTAGTTTTTTTGTTATTCAGTTACATCTGGATCAGCTGGCAGCCGATGCGGGGGTCCGACATGTCCTACAGACTGAATGTTTCGGGCAGATATCAGGTGTAGAGAGCTGCTAGCGCACATACACGCCGTATTGTGTGCACATAGATGGGATACTGCAGCTGCTAAAGAACGGAAACTAATGTGGGACCAATGAAGACCCCTTATAATAACGGCTGATTACCGCGCTGTGGTCTGCGCTGCGAGCGGCGCGGTCGGTAAACGCAGCGTCTTCCTCCCCCCTCTGCTTATCATCATTAATAACCTCATTTCAGTCACGGCGACAATCAGTAAGATCGAATATTTGCGCGGGCCGAGGCGACTGATGTGAGGCGCTCCCAGCGGCGGTGGGGTGAGCGGGGTACATGCCGCGCTCCTCCCTCCCCGCAGCGCTCGGCAGCCCGCACTCCCACATCCACTAATTATAAGTTGGTTACTATAATTGTCGGATTCCAAACTATAAACAGAAGGAACGGTCTAATTAAACAAACGATGGGGGAGCGCGGTCTGAGGGACGGCGGAGCGGGTAGGTGGGAGGCAGATTTAGGAAGTTGTCTCAAGGAGGACGGCTCCTGGTCATCCGCAGCGCTGCTGCCATTGGTTGCTACGGGCGACGAGGAGCGGCTTGCCTTGACACAACTTCATTAATCTGAGACTAATTTCAGTAGGTTGTCATTGCCGTGGCGGGGGGCGCTATTGACTCCCGTGCGCTGTTCTTCGCGATGTTGACCTGTCCTCTTGTCTCTTTCCAGGTTCTTCGATGTCGCCCATGAGGAGGTGTGCCGGTAGCCCGCTGCCCTGTGCCCGGGTCAGAGATGGAACGTAACAGAGCGGCAGCCTCGTCTTCGGTCCTCCACCTGTTTTCATAGAGGCTTTGCCAGACGTTAAGCCCCGTGTCGTACCCCGATATGTGCGCCACGCTGTCACCCGCGTACCTCGGCCGCTCCCACTGACGGCAGCTTGGTCTCCCTTCCGGTTGGATGAGGTTTTCTGCTATTTTTTGTATTTCCTCTCTGTTTGATCCACCAGTCGGCTCCTCTTCACGTTCCTCTTTAACTTTTGCGCCATTTGTTCCTTTGACTATCGTAAGCGCGTTTCCTCGGAACGTTTTCTTTGGCTTCACCGTTGTGCTGCATTCTCCCTGATGGCGCCCGATCTCCGAGCCCCACTGATGCTGTGGCTCCTGGCCGCGTGTCCCGCGGCGGGGCAGAAGGCGGATGAGAAGTATCCCGTGGTGAACACCAACTACGGGAAACTGCGGGGAGTGAAGAAGGATCTTAACAATGAGATCCTGGGCCCCGTGGTGCAGTACTTGGGGATTCCTTATGCCACCCCTCCCATAGGAGAACGCAGGTTCCAGCCGCCCGAGGCTCCGGCGTCCTGGACAGAAGTAAGGAACGCTACCACCTTTGCGCCGGTGTGTCCGCAGAACCTGCACGGAATGTTACCTGGGATCATGCTGCCTTTATGGTTCACCGAGAACATGGATGTGGTGGCCGGATACGTCCAAAACCAGAGCGAAGACTGCCTGTACCTCAACATCTACGTCCCCCTGGAAGACGGTGAGAACACGTAGGGTAGTCATGTGATGGCGAGCGTGACACGTGCTGGGGAGAGGAGTAAGTGCAGAGCGGGACGGCCCATGTACACCGACGGCACACCATATCTGTAGGGGCGACAGCAGATCCACAGACATACCTGACCCGACGGACATCCCCTACCCGGGTAACACGTAGTATACGCCCCTATATACTGCTGATATACAGAGTGTACAGATAGTAGTGAGTATACGGCTCTATATGCTGCTGATATACAGTGTGTACAGATAGTAGTGAGTATACGGTTCTATATACTGCTGATATACAGTGTGTACAGATAGTAGTGAGTATACGGCTCTATATACTGCTGATATACAGTGTGTACAGATAGTAGTGAGTATACGCCCCTATATACTGCTGATATACAGTGTGTACAGATAGTAGTGAGTATATGCTTCTATATACTGCTGATATACAGTGTGTACAGATAGGAGTGAGCATACGCCTCGATATACTGCTGATATACAGTGTGTACAGATAGCAGTGAGTATATGCCTCTATATACTGCTCATATACAGTGTGTACAGATAGTAGTGAGTATACGCCTCTATATACTGCTGATATACAGTGTGTACAGATAGTAGTGAGTATACGGCTCTATATACTGCTGATATACAGAGTGTACAGATAGTAGTGAGTATACGGCTCTATATACTGCTGATATACAGTGTGTACAGATAGTAGTGAGTATACGCCTCTATATACTGCTGATATACAGTGTGTACAGATAATAGTGAGTATACGCCTCTATATACTGCTGATACACAGTGTGTACAGAGAGTAGTGAGTATACGCCTCTATATACTGCTGATATACAGTGTGTACAGATAGTAGTGAGTATACGGCTCTATATACTGCTGATATACAGAGTGTACAGATAGTAGTGAGTATACGGCTCTATATACTGCTGATATACAGTGTGTACAGATAGTAGTGAGTATACGCCTCTATATACTGCTGATATACAGTGTGTACAGATAATAGTGAGTATACGCCTCTATATACTGCTGATATACAGTGTGTACAGATAGTAGTGAGTATACGCCTCTATATACTGCTGATATACAGTGTGTACAGATAGTAGTGAGTATACGCCTCTATATACTGCTGATATACAGTGTGTACAGATAATAGTGAGTATACGCCTCTATATACTGCTGATATACAGAGTGTACAGATAGTAGTGAGTATACGCCTCTATATACTGCTGATATACAGTGTGTACAGATAGTAGTGAGTATACGGCTCTATATACTGCTGATAAACAGTGTGTACAGATAGTAGTGAGTATACGGCTCTATATACTGCTGATATACAGTGTGTACAGATAGGAGTGAGTATATGCCTCTATATACTGCTGATATACAGTGTGTACAGATAGTAGTGTGTATACGGCTCTATATACTGCTGATATACAGTGTGTACAGATAGTGGTGAGTATACACCTCTATATACTGCTGATATACAGTGTGTACAGATAGTAGTGAGTATACGCCTCTATATACTGCTGATATACAGTGTGTACAGATAGTAGTGAGTATATGCCTCTATATACTGCTGATATACATTGTGTACAGATAGTAGTGAGTATACGCCTCTATATACTGCTGATATACAGTGTGTGCAGATAGTAGTGAGTATACACCTCTATATACTGCTGATATACAGTGTGTACAGATAGTAGTGAGTATACGCCTCTATATACTGCTGATATACAGTGTGTACAGATAGTAGTGAGTATACGCCTCTATATACTGCTGATATACAGTGTGTACAGATAGTAGTGAGTATACTGCTGTATATACTGCTGATATACAGTGTGTACAGATAGTAGTGAGTATACACCTCTATATACTGCTGATATACAGTGTGTACAGATAGTAGTGAGTATACTGCTGTATATACTGCTGATATACAGTGTGTACAGATAGTAGTGAGTATACGCCTCTATATACTGCTGATATACTGTGTACAGATAGTAGTGAGTATACTGCTGTATATACTGCTGATATACAGTGTGTACAGATAGTAGTGAGTATACGGCTCTATATACTGCTGATATATAGTGTGTACAGATAATAGTGAGTATACGGCTCTATATACTGCTGATTTACAGTGTGTACAGATAGTAGTGAGTATACACCTCTATATACTGCTGATATACAGTGTGTACAGATAATAGTGAGTATACGCCTCTATATACTGCTGATTTACAGTGTGTACAGATAATAGTGAGTATACGCCTCTATATACTGCTGATATACAGAGTGTACAGATAGTAGTGAGTATACGCCTCTATATACTGCTGATATACAGTGTGTACAGATAGGAGTGAGTATACACCTCTATATACTGCTCATATACAGTGTGTACAGATAGTAGTGAGTATACGCCTCTATATACTGCTGATATACAGTGTGTACAGATAGTAGTGAGTATACGGCTTTATATACTGCTGATATACAGTGTGTACAGATAGTAGTGAGTATACGCCTCTATATACTGCTGATATACAGAGTGTACAGATAGTAGTGAGTATACGGCTCTATATACTGCTGATATACAGAGTGTACAGATAGTAGTGAGTATACGGCTCTATATACTGCTGATATACAGTGTGTACAGATAGTAGTGAGTATACGCCTCTATATACTGCTGATATACAGTGTGTACAGATAATAGTGAGTATACGCCTCTATATACTGCTGATATACAGAGTGTACAGATAGTAGTGAGTATACGCCTCTATATACTGCTGATATACAGTGTGTACAGATAGTAGTGAGTATACGGCTCTATATACTGCTGATATACAGTGTGTACAGATAGTGGTGAGTATACACCTCTATATACTGCTGATATACAGTGTGTACAGATAGGAGTGAGCATACGGCTCTATATACTGCTGATATACAGTGTGTACAGATAGTAGTGAGTATACGGCTCTATATACTGCTGATATACAGTGTGTACAGATAGTAGTGAGTATACGGCTCTATATACTGCTGATATACAGTGTGTACAGATAGTAGTGAGTATTTGCCTCTATATACTGCTGATATACAGTGTGTACAGATAGTAGTGAGTATACGCCTCTATATACTGCTGATATACAGTGTGTGCAGATAGTGAGTATACACCTCTATATACTGCTGATATACAGTGTGTGCAGATAGTAGTAGTATACGGCTCTATATACTGCTGATATACAGTGTGTACAGATAGTAGTGAGTATACGGCTCTATATACTGCTGATATACAGTGTGTACAGATAGTAGTGAGTATACGGCTCTATATACTGCTGATATACAATGTGTACAGATAGTGAGTATACACCTCTATATACTGCTGATATACAGTGTGTGCAGATAGTGAGTATACACCTCTATATACTGCTGATATACAGTGTGTGCAGATAGTGAGTATACACCTCTATATACTGCTGATATACAGAGTGTACAGATAGTAGTGAGTATACGGCTCTATATACTGCTGATATACAGTGTGTACAGATAGTGGTGAGTATACGGCTCTATATACTGCTGATATACAGTGTGTACAGATAGTAGTGAGTATACGCCTCGATATACTGCTGATATAAAGTGTGTACAGATAGGAGTGAGTATACGGCTCTATATACTGCTGATATACAGTGTGTACAGTTAATAGTGAGTATACGCCTATATATACAGTGTGTACAGATAGTACTGAGTATACGCCTCTATATACAGTGTGTACAGATAGTAGTGAGTATACGCCTCTATATACTGCTGATATACAGACTGTACACATGGCAGTGAGTATACGGCTCTATATACTGCTGATATACAGTGTGTACAGATAGTAGTGAGTATACGGCTCTATATACTGCTGATATACAGTGTGTACAGATAGTAGTGAGTATACGGCTCTATATACTGCTGATATACAGTGTGTACAGATAGTAGTGAGTATACGGCTCTATATACTGCTGATATACAGTGTGTACAGTTAATAGTGAGTATACGCCTATATATACAGTGTGTACAGATAGTAGTGAGTATACGCCTCTATATACTGCTGTTATACAGAGTGTACAGATAGGAGTGAGTATATGCCTCTATATACTGCTGTTATACAGAGTGTACAGATAGGAGTGAGTATACGCCTCTATATACTGCTGTTATACAGAGTGTACAGATAGGAGTGAGTATACGCCTCTATATACTGCTGATATACAGTGTGTACAGATAGTAGTGAGTATACGCCTCTATATACTGCTGATATACAGTGTGTACAGATAGTAGTGAGTATATGCCTCTATATACTGCTGATATACAGTGTGTACAGATAGTAGTGAGTATACGGCTCTATATACTGCTGATATACAGTGTGTACAGATAGTAGTGAGTATACGTCTCTATATACTGCTGATACACAGTGTGTACAGATAGTAGTGAGTATACGCCTATATATACTGCTGATATACAGTGTGTACAGATAGTAGTGAGTATACGGCTCTATTTACTGCTGATATACAGTGTGTACAGATAGTAGTGAGTATACACCTCTATATACTGCTGATATACAGTGTGTACAGATAGTAGTGCGTATACGCCTCTATATACTGCTGATATACAGTGTGTACAGGTAGTAGTGAGTATACGCCTCTATATACTGCTGATATACAGTGTGTACAGATAGGAGTGAGCATACGGCTCTATATACTGCTTATATACATTGTGTACAGATAGTAGTGAGTATACGGCTCTATATACTGCTGATATACAGTGTGTACAGATAGTAGTGCGTATACGCCTCTATATACTGCTGATATACAGTGTGTACAGATAGTAGTGAGTATTCGCCTCTATATACTGCTGATATACAGTGTGTACAGATAGGAGTGAGCATACACCTCTATATACTGCTGATATACAGTGTGTACAGATAGTAGTGAGTATACGGCTCTATATACTGCTGATATACATTGTGTACAGATAGTAGTGCGTATACGCCTCTATATACTGCTGATATACAGTGTGTACAGATAGTAGTGAGTATTCGCCTCTATATACTGCTGATATACAGTGTGTACAGATAGGAGTGAGCATACACCTCTATATACTGCTGATATACAGTGTGTACAGATAGTAGTGCGTATACGCCTCTATATACTGCTGATATACAGTGTGTACAGGTAGTAGTGAGTATACGCCTCTATATACTGCTGATATACAGTGTGTACAGATAGGAGTGAGCATACGGCTCTATATACTGCTGATATACAGTGTGTACAGATAGTAGTGAGTATACGCCTCTATATACTGCTGATATACAGTGTGTACAGATAGTAGTGAGTATACGCCTCTATATACTGCTGATATACAGTGTGTACAGATAGTAGTGAGTATACGCCTATATATACTGCTGATATACAGTGTGTACAGATAGGAGTGAGCATACTGCTCTATTTACTGCTGATATACAGTGTGTACAGATAGTAGTGAGTATACACCTCTATATACTGCTGATATACAGTGTGTACAGATAGTAGTGCGTATACGCCTCTATATACTGCTGATATACAGTGTGTACAGGTAGTAGTGAGTATACGCCTCT
The DNA here is from genome assembly GCA_035609135.1 of Eleutherodactylus coqui. NCBI lineage: Eukaryota > Metazoa > Chordata > Amphibia > Anura > Eleutherodactylidae > Eleutherodactylus > Eleutherodactylus coqui. Next base: position 332,010,507 of record CM069406.1, on the reverse strand, counting down.
ATATACTGCTGATATACAGTGTGTACAGATAGTAGTGAGTATACGCCTCTATATACTGCTGATATACAGTGTGTACAGATAGTAGTGAGTATACGGCTCTATATACTGCTGATATACAGTGTGTACAGATAGTAGTGAGTATACGGCTATATATACTGCTGATATACAGTGTGTACAGATAGTAGTGAGTATACGCCTCTATATACTGCTGATATACAGTGTGTACAGATAGTAGTGAGTATACGCCTCTATATACTGCTGATATACAGTGTGTACAGATAGGAGTGAGCATACGGCTCTATATACTGCTGATATACAGTGTGTACAGATAGGAGTGAGTATACGCCTCTATATACTGCTGATATACAGTGTGTACAGATAGTAGTGAGTATACGCCTCTATATACTGCTGATATACAGTGTGTACAGATAGTAGTGAGTATACGCCTCTATATACTGCTGATATACAGTGTGTACAGGTAGTAGTGAGTATACGCCTCTATATACTGCTGATATACAGTGTGTACAGATAGGAGTGAGCATACGGCTCTATATACTGCTGATATACATTGTGTACAGATAGTAGTGAGTATACGGCTCTATATACTGCTGATATACAGTGTGTACAGATAGGAGTGAGCATACACCTCTATATACTGCTGATATACAGTGTGTACAGATAGTAGTGCGTATACGCCTCTATATACTGCTGATATACAGTGTGTACAGATAGGAGTGAGCATACGGCTCTATATACTGCTGATATACAGTGTGTACAGATAGTAGTGAGTATACGCCTCTATATACTGCTGATATACAGTGTGTACAGATAGTAGTGAGTATACGCCTATATATACTGCTGATATACAGTGTGTACAGATAGGAGTGAGCATACGGCTCTATTTACTGCTGATATACAGTGTGTACAGATAGTAGTGAGTATACACCTCTATATACTGCTGATATACAGTGTGTACAGATAGTAGTGCGTATACGCCTCTATATACTGCTGATATGCAGTGTGTACAGGTAGTAGTGAGTATACGCCTCTATATACTGCTGATATACAGTGTGTACAGATAGTAGTGAGTATACGCCTCTATATACTGCTGATATACAGTGTGTACAGATAGTAGTGAGTATACGCCTCTATATACTGCTGATATACAGTGTGTACAGATAGTAGTGAGTATACGCCTCTATATACTGCTGATATACAGTGTGTACAGATAGGAGTGAGCATACGGCTCTATATACTGCTGATATACAGTGTGTACAGATAGGAGTGAGTATACGCCTCTATATACTGCTGATATACAGTGTGTACAGATAGTAGTGAGTATACGCCTCTATATACTGCTGATATACAGTGTGTACAGATAGTAGTGAGTATACGCCTCTATATACTGCTGATATACAGTGTGTACAGATAGTAGTGAGTATACACCTCTATATACTGCTGATATACAGCGTGTACAGATAGTAGTGAGTATACGCCTCTATATACTGCTGATATACAGTGTGTACAGATAGTAGTGAGTATACGCCTCTATATACTGCTGATATACAGTGTGTACAGATAGTAGTGAGTATACGCCTCTATATACTGCTGATATACAGTGTGTACAGATAGGAGTGAGCATACGGCTCTATATACTGCTGATATACAATGTGTACAGATAGGAGTGAGTATACGCCTCTATATACAGTGTGTACAGATAGTAGTGAGTATACGCCTATATATACAGTGTGTACAGATAGTAGTGAGTATACGCCTCTATATCCTGCTGATATACAGTGTGTACAGATAGTAGTGAGTATATGCCTCTATATACTGCTGATATACAGTGTGTACAGATAGTGAGTATACGGCTCTGTATACTGCTGATATACAGTGTGTACAGATAGTAGTGAGTATACGCGTCTATATACTGCTGATATACAGTGTGTACAGATAGTAGTGAGTATACGGCTCTATATACTGCTGATATACAGTGTGTACAGATAGTAGTGAGTATATGGCTCTATATACTGCTGATATACAGAGTATACAGATAGTAGTGAGTATACGCCTCTATATACTGCTGATATACAGTGTGTACAGATAGTAGTGAGTATATGCCTCTATATACTGCTGATTTACAGTGTGTACAGATAGTAGTGAGTATACGCCTCTATATACTGCTGATATACAGTGTGTACAGATAGTAGTGAGTATATGCCTCTATATACTGCTGATTTACAGTGTGTACAGATAGTAGTGAGTATACGCCTCTATATACTGCTGATATACAGTGTGTACAGATAGTAGTGAGTATACGCCTCTATATACTGCTGATATACAGTGTGTACAGATAGCAGTGAGTATACGCCTCTATATACTGCTGATATACAGTGTGTACAGATAGCAGTGAGTATACGCCTCTATATACTGCTGATATACAGAGTGTACAGATAGTAGTGAGTATTCGCCTCTATATACTGCTGATTTACAGTGTGTACAGATAGTAGTGAGTATACGCCTCTATATACTGCTGATACACAGTGTGTACAGATAGTAGTGAGTATACGGCTCTATATACCGCTGATATACAGTGTGTACAGATAGTGGTAAGTATACGCCTCTATATACTGCTGATATACAGTGTGTACAGATAGTAGTGAGTATACGCCTCTATATACTGCTGTTATACAGAGTGTACAGATAGGAGTGAGTATACGGCTCTATATACTGCTGATATACAGTGTGTACAGATAGTAGTGAGTATACACCTCTATATACTGCTGATATACAGTATGTACAGATAATAGTGAGTATACGCCTCTATATACTGCTGATATACAGTGTGTACAGATAGTAGTTAGTATACGGTTCTATATACTGCTGATATACAGTGTGTACAGATAGTAGTGAGTATTCACCTCTATATACTGCTGATATACAGTGTGTACAGATAGTAGTGAGCATACGGCTCTATATACTGCTGATATACAGTGTGTGCAGATAGTAGTGAGTATACGCGTCTATATACTGCTGATATACAGTGTGTACAGATAGTAGTGTGTATACGCCTCTATATACTGCTGATATACAGTGTGTACAGATAGTAGTGAGTATACGCCTATATATACTGCTGATATACAGTGTGTACAGATAGGAGTGAGCATACGGCTCTATTTACTGCTGATATACAGTGTGTACAGATAGTAGTGAGTATACACCTCTATATACTGCTGATATACAGTGTGTACAGATAGTAGTGCGTATACGCCTCTATATACTGCTGATATACAGTGTGTACAGGTAGTAGTGAGTATACGCCTCTATATACTGCTGACATACAGTGTGTACAGATAGGAGTGAGTATACGGCTCTATATACTGCTGATATACATTGTGTACAGATAGGAGTGAGCATACGCCTCTATATACTGCTGATATACAGTGTGTACAGATAGTAGTGAGTATACGCCTCTATATACTGCTGATATACAGTGTGTACAGATAGTAGTGAGTATACGCCTCTATATACTGCTGATATACAGTGTGTACAGATAGGAGTGAGCATACGGCTCTATATACTGCTGATATACAGTGTGTACAGATAGGAGTGAGTATACGCCTCTATATACTGCTGATATACAGTGTGTACAGATAGTAGTGAGTATACGCCTCTATATACTGCTGATATACAGTGTGTACAGATAGTAGTGAGTATACGCCTCTATATACTGCTGATATACAGTGTGTACAGATAGTAGTGAGTATACGGCTCTATATACTGCTGATATATAGTGTGTACAGATAGTAGTGAGTATACGCCTCTATATACTGCTGATATACAGTGTGTACAGATAGTAGTGAGTATACGGCTCTATTTACTGCTGATATACAGTGTGTACAGATAGTAGTGAGTATACGCCTCTATATACTGTTGATATACAGTGTGTACAGATAGTAGTGAGTATATGCCTCTATATACTGCTGATTTACAGTGTGTACAGATAGTAGTGAGTATATGCCTCTATATCCTGCTGATATACAGTGTGTACAGATAGTAGTGAGTATACGCCTCTATATACTGCTGATATACAGTGTGTACAGATAGTAGTGAGTATATGCCTCTATATACTGCTGATTTACAGTGTGTACAGATAGTAGTGAGTATACGCCTCTATATACTGCTGATATACAGTGTGTACAGATAGTAGTGAGTATACGCCTCTATATACTGCTGATATACAGTGTGTACAGATAGCAGTGAGTATACGCCTCTATATACTGCTGATATACAGAGTGTACAGATAGTAGTGAGTATACGCCTCTATATACTGCTGATTTACAGTGTGTACAGATAGTAGTGAGTATACGCCTCTATATACTGCTGATACACAGTGTGTACAGATAGTAGTGAGTATACGGCTCTATATACCGCTGATATACAGTGTGTACAGATAGTGGTAAGTATACGCCTCTATATACTGCTGATATACAGTGTGTACAGATAGGAGTGAGTATACGCCTCTATATACTGCTGATATACAGAGTGTACAGATAGTAGTGAGTATACGCCTCTATATACTGCTGATATACATTGTGTACAGATAGTAGTGAGTATACGCCTCTATATACTGCTGATATACAGTGTGTGCAGATAGTAGTGAGTATACGCCTATATATGCTGCTGATATACAGCGTGTGCAGATAGTAGTGAGTATACGGCTCTATAAACTGCTGATATACAGTGTGTACAGAGAGTAGTGAGTATACGGCACTATATACTGCTGATATACAGTGTGTACAGAGAGTAGTGAGTATACGCCTCTTTATACTGCTGATATACAGTGTGTACAGATAGGAGTGAGTATATGCCTCTATATACTGCTGATATACAGTGTGTACAGATAGTAGTGAGTATACGGCTCTATATCCTGCTGATATACAGTGTGTACAGAGAGTAGTGAGTATACGCCTCTATATACTGCTGATATACTGTGTGTACAGATAGTAGTGAGTATACGGCTCTATATACTGCTGATATACAGTGTGTACAGATAGTAGTGAGTATATGCCTCTATATACTGCTGATATACAGTGTGTGCAGATAGTAGTGAGTATACGGCTCTATATACTGCTGATATACAGTGTGTACAGATAGTAGTGAGTATACGGCTCTATATACTGCTGATATACAGTGTGTACAGATAGTAGTGAGTATACGGCTCTATATACTGCTGATATACAGTGTGTACAGATAGTAGTGAGTATACGCCTCTATATACTGCTGATATACAGTGTGTACAGATAGTAGTGTGTATACGGCTCTATATACTGCTGATATACAGAGTGTACAGATAGTGGTGAGTATATGCCTCTATATACTGCTGATATACTGTGTGTACAGATAGTAGTGAGTATACGCCTCTATATACTGCTGATATACAGTGTGTACAGATAGTACTGAGTATATGCCTCTATATACTGCTGATATACAGTGTGTGCAGATAGTAGTGAGTATACGGCTCTATATACTGCTGATATACAGTGTGTACAGATAGTAGTGAGTATTCGCCTCTATATACTGCTGATATACATTGTGTACAGATAGTAGTGAGTATACGCCTCTATATACTGTTGATATACAGTGTGTACATATAGTAGTGAGTATACGCCTCTATATACTGCTGATATACAGTGTGTACAGATAGTAGTGAGTATACGGCTCTATATACTGCTGATATACAGTGTGTACAGATAGTAGTGAGTATACGCCTCTATATACTGCTGATATACAGTGTGTACAGATAGTAGTGAGTATACGGCTCTATATACTGCTGATATACAGTGTGTACAGATAGTAGTGAGTATACGCCTCTATATACTGCTGATATACAGTGTGTACAGATAGTAGTGAGTATACGGCTCTATATACTGCTGATATACAGTATGTACAGATAGTATTGAGTATACGCCTCTATATACTGCTGATATACAGTGTGTACAGATAGTAGTGAGTATACGGCTCTATATACTGCTGATTTACATTGTGTACAGATAGTAGTGAGTATACGCCTCTATATACTGCTGATATACAGTGTGTACAGATAGTAGTGAATATACGGCTCTATATACTGCTGATATACAGTGTGTAGAGATAGTAGTGAGTATACGGCTCTATATACTGCTGATATACAGTGTGTACAGATAGTAGTGAGTATACGGCTCTATATACTGTTGATATACAGTGTGTACAGTTAATAGTGAGTATACGCCTATATATACAGTGTGTACAGATAGTAGTGACTATACGCCTCTATATACTGCTGTTATACAGAGTGTACAGATAGTAGTGAGTATACGGCTCTATATACTGCTGATATACAGTGTGTACAGATAGTAGTCAGTATACACCTCTATATACTGCTGATATACAGTGCGTGCAGATAGTAGTGAGTATACACCTCTATATACTGCTGATATACAGTGTGTACAGATAGGAGTGAGTATACGCCTCTATATACTGCTGATATACAGTGTGTACAGATAGTAGTGAGTATATGCCTCTATATACTGCTGATTTACAGTGTGTACAGATAGTAGTGAGTATACGGCTCTATATACTGCTGATATACAGTGTGTCCAGATAGTAGTGAGTATACGCCTCTATATACTGCTGATATACAGTGTGTACAGATAGTAGTGAGTATACGCCTCTATATACTGCTGATATACAGTGTGTACAGATAGTAGTGAGTATACGCCTCTATATACTGCTGATATACAGTGTGTACAGATAGTAGTGAGTATACGTCTCTATATACTGCTGATATACAGTGTGTACAGATAGTAGTGAGTATACGCCTCTATATACTGCTGATATACAGTGTGTCCAGATAGTAGTGAGTATACGCCTCTATATACTGCTGATATACAGTGTGTACAGATAGTAGTGAGTATACGCCTCTATATACTGCTGATATACAGTGTGTACAGATAGTAGTGAGTATACGCCTCTATATACTGCTGATATACAGTGTGTACAGATAGTAGTGAGTATACGTCTCTATATACTGCTGATATACAGTGTGTACAGATAGTAGTGAGTATACGCCTCTATATACTGCTGATATACAGTGTGTACAGATAGTAGTGTGTATACGGCTCTATATACTGCTGATATACAGTGTGTACAGATAGTAGTGAGTATATGCCTCTATATACTGCTGATATACAGTGTGTACAGATAGTAGTGAGTATTCGCCTCTATATACTGCTGATATACATTGTGTACAGATAGTAGTGAGTATACGCCTCTATATACTGTTGATATACAGTGTGTACATATAGTAGTGAGTATACGCCTCTATATACTGCTGATATACAGTGTGTACAGATAGTAGTGAGTATACGGCTCTATATACTGCTGATATACAGTGTGTACAGATAGTAGTGAGTATACGCCTCTATATACTGCTGATATACAGTGTGTACAGATAGTAGTGAGTATATGCCTCTATATACTGCTGATATACAGTGTGTACAGATAGTAGTGAGTATACGGCTCTATATACTGCTGATATACAGTGTGTACAGATAGTAGTGAGTATACGCCTCTATATACTGCTGATATACAGTGTGTACAGATAGTAGTGAGTATACGGCTCTATATACTGCTGATATACAGTGTGTACAGATAGTATTGAGTATACGCCTCTATATACTGCTGATATACAGTGTGTACAGATAGTAGTGAGTATACGGCTCTATATACTGCTGATTTACATTGTGTACAGATAGTAGTGAGTATACGCCTCTATATACTGCTGATATACAGTGTGTACAGATAGTAGTGAATATACGGCTCTATATACTGCTGATATACAGTGTGTACAGATAGTAGTGAGTATACGGCTCTATATACTGCTGATATACAGTGTGTACAGATAGTAGTGAGTATACGGCTCTATATACTGTTGATATACAGTGTGTACAGTTAATAGTGAGTATACGGCTCTATATACTGCTGATATACAGTGTGTACAGATAGTAGTGAGTATACGGCTCTATATACTGTTGATATACAGTGTGTACAGTTAATAGTGAGTATACGCCTCTATATACTGCTGATACACATTGTGTACAGATAGTAGTGAGTATATGCCTTTATATACTGCTGATATACAGTGTGTACAGATAGCAGTGAGTATACGGCTCTATATACTGCTGATATACAGTGTGTACAGATAGTAGTGAGTATACGGCTCTATATACTGCTGATATACAGTGTGTACAGATAGTAGTGAGTATACGGCTCTATATACTGTTGATATACAGTGTGTACAGATAGTAGTGAGTATACGCCTCTATATACTGCTGTTATACGGAGTGTACAGATAGGAGTGAGTATACGGCTCTATATGCTGCTGATATACAGAGTGTACAGATAGTAGTGAGTATACGGCTCTATATTCTGCTGATATACAGTGTGTACAGATAGTAGTGAGTATACGCCTCTATGTACTGCTGATATACAGTGTTTACAGATAGTAGTGAGTATACGCCTCTATATACTGCTGATATACAGTGTGTACAGATAGTAGTGAGTATACGCCTCTATATACTGCTGATATACAGTGTTTACAGATAGTAGTGAGTATACGCCTCTATATACTGCTGATATACAGTGTGTACAGATAGTAGTGAGTATACGCCTCTATATACTGCTGATATACAGTGTGTACAGATAGTAGTGAGTATACGCCTCTATATACTGCTGATATACAGTGTGTACAGATAGTAGTGAGTATACACCTCTATATACTGCTGATATACAGAGTGTACAGATAGTAGTGAGTATACACCTCTATATACTGCTGATATACAGTGTGTGCAGATAGTAGTGAGTATACGCCTCTATATACTGCTGATATACAGTGTGTACAGATAGGAGTGAGTATACGCCTCTATATACTGCTGATATACAGTGTGTACAGATAGGAGTGAGTATACGGCTCTATATACTGCTGATATACAGTGTGTACAGAAAGTAGTGAGTATACGCCTATATATACTGCTGATATACATTGTGTACAGATAGTAGTGAGTATACGCCTATATATACAGTGTGTACAGATAGTAGTGAGTATACGCCTCTATATCCTGCTGATATACAGTGTGTGCAGATAGTAGTGAGTATACGGCTCTATTTACTGCTGATATACAGTGTGTACAGATAGTAGTGAGTATACACCTCTATATACTGCTGATATACAGTGTGTACAGATAGTAGTGCATATACGCCTCTATATACTGCTGATATACAGTGTGTACAGGTAGTAGTGAGTATACGCCTCTATATACTGCTGATATACAATGTGTACAGATAGTAGTGAGTATATGCCTCTATATACTGCTGATATACAGTGTGTACAGATAGGAGTGAGCATACGGCTCTATATACTGCTGATATACAGTGTGTACAGATAGGAGTGAGTATACGCCTCTATATACTGCTGATATACAGTGTGTACAGATAGTAGTGAGTATACGCCTCTATATACTGCTGATATACAGTGTGTACAGATAGTAGTGAGTATACGCCTCTATATACTGCTGATATACAGTGTGTACAGATAGTAGTGAGTATACGCCTCTATATACTGCTGATATACAGTGTGTACAGATAGTAGTGAGTATACGCCTCTATATACTGCTGATATACAGTGTGTACAGATAGGAGTGAGTATACGCCTCTATATACAGTGTGTACAGATAGTAGTGAGTATACGCCTATATATACAGTGAGTACATGCCTCTATATACTGCTGATATACAGTGTGTACAGATAGTGAGTATACGGCTCTATATACTGCTGATATACAGTGTGTACAGATAGTAGTGAGTATACGGCTCTATATACTGCTGATATACAGTGTGTGCAGATAGTAGTGAGTATACGCCTCTATATCCTGCTGATATACAGAGTGTACAGATAGCAGTGAGTATACGGCTCTATATACTGCTGATATACAGAGTGTACAGATAGTAGTGAGTATACGGCTCTATATACTGCTGATATACAGTGTGTACAGATAGTAGTGAGTATACGCCTCTATATACTGCTGATATACAGAGTGTACAGATAGTAGTGAGTATACGCCTCTATATACTGTTGATATACAGTGTGTACAGATAGTAGTGAGTATACGCCTCTATATACTGCTGATATACAGTGTGTACAGTTAATAGTGAGTATACGCCTATATATACAGTGTGTACAGATAGTAGTGAGTATACGGCTCTATATACTGCTGATATACAGTGTGTACAGATAGTAGTGAGTATACGCCTCTATATACTGCTGTACAGATAGTAGTGAGTATACACCTCTATATACTGCTGATTTACAGTGTGTACAGATAGTAGTGAGTATACGGCTCTATATACTGCTGATATACAGAGTGTACAGATAGTAGTGAGTATACGCCTCTATATACTGCTGATATACAGTGTGTACAGATAGTAGTGAGTATACGGCTCTATATACTGCTGATATACAGTGTGTACAGATAGTAGTGAGTATACGCCTCTATATACTGCTGATATACAGTGTGTACAGATAGTAGTGAGTATACGCCTATATATACTGCTTGTATACAGTGTGTACAGATAGTAGTGAGTATACGCCTCTATATACTGCTGATATACAGTGTGTACAGATAGTAGTGAGTATACGGCTCTATATACTGCTGATATACAGTGTGTACAGATAGTAGTGAGTATACGCCTCTATATACTGCTGATATACAGTGTGTACAGATAGTAGTGAGTATACGCCTATATATACTGCTTGTATACAGTGTGTACAGATAGTAGTGAGTATACGCCTCTATATACTGCTGATATACAGTGTGTACAGATGGTAGTGAGTATACGCCTCTATATACTGCTGATATACAGTGTGTACAGATAGCAGTGAGTATACGGCTCTATATACTGCTGATATACAGTGTGTACAGATAGTAGTGAGTATACGCCTCTATATACTGCTGATATACAGTGTGTACAGATAGTAGTGAGTATACGCCTCTATATACTGCTGATATACAGTGTGTACAGATGGTAGTGAGTATACGCCTCTATATACTGCTGATATACAGTGTGTACAGATAGCAGTGAGTATACGCCTCTATATACTGCTGATATACAGTGTGTACAGATAGTAGTGAGTATACGCCTCTATATACTGCTGATATACAGTGTGTACAGATAGTAGTGAGTATACGGCTCTATATACTGCTGATATACAGTGTGTACAGATAATAGTGAGTATATGCCTCTATACACTGCTGATATACAGTGTGTACAGAGAGTAGTGAGTATACGCCTTTATATACTGCTGATATACAGTGTGTACAGATAGGAGTGAGCATACGGCTCTATATACTGCTGATATACAGTGTGTACAGATAGTAGTGAGTATACGGCTCTATATACTGCTGATATACAGTGTGTACAGATAGTAGTGAGTATACAGCTCTATATACTGCTGATATACAGTGTGTACAGATAGTAGTGAGTATACGGCTCTATATACCGCTGATATACAGTATGTACAGATAGTAGTGAGTATACGCCTCTATATACTGCTGTTATACAGAGTGTACAGATAGTAGTGAGTATATGCCTCTATATACTGCTGATATACAGTGTGTACAGATAGTAGTGAGTATACGCCTCTATATACTGCTGATATACAGTATGTACAGATAGTAGTGAGTATACGCCTCTATATACTGCTGTTATACAGAGTGTACAGATAGTAGTGAGTATATGCCTCTATATACTGCTGATATACAGTGTGTACAGATAATAGTGAGTATATGCCTCTATACACTGCTGATATACAGTGTGTACAGATAGTAGTGAGTATATGCCTCTATATACTGCTGATATACAGTGTGTACAGATAGTAGTGAGTATACGCCTCTATATCCTGCTGATATACAGAGTGTACAGATAGCAGTGAGTATACGCCTCTATATACTGCTGTTATACAGAGTGTACAGATAGTAGTGAGTATACACCTCTATATACTGCTGATATACAGTGTGTACAGATCGTAGTGAGTATACGGCTCTATATACTGCTGATATACAGTGTGTACAGATAGTAGTGAGTATACACCTCTATATACTGCTGATATACAGTGTGTACAGTTAATAGTGAGTATACGCCTATATATGCAGTGTGTACAGATAGTAGTGAGTATACGCCTCTATATACTGCTGATATACAGTGTGTACAGATAGTAGTGAGTATACGCCTCTATATACTGCTGTACAGATAGTAGTGAGTATACGCCTCTATATACTGCTGTACAGATAGTAGTGAGTATACGCCTCTATGTACTGCTGATATACAGTGTGTACAGATAGTAGTGAGTATACGGCTCTATATACTGCTATTATACAGTGTGTACAGATAGTAGTGAGTATACGGCTCTATATACTGCTGATGTACAGTGTGTACAGATAGTAGTGAGTATACGCCTCTATATACTGCTGATATACAGTGTGTACAGATAGTAGTGAGTATACGCCTCTATATACTGCTGATATACTGTGTGTACAGATAGTAGTGAGTATACGCCTCTATATACTGCTCATATACAGTGTGTACAGATAGTAGTGAGTATACGCCTCTATATACTGCTGATATACAGTGTGTACAGATAGTAGTGAGTATACGCCTCTATATACTGCTGATATACAGTGTGTGCAGATAGTAGTGAGTATACGGCTCTATATACTGCTGATATACAGTGTGTACAGAGAGTAGTGAGTATACGGGTCTATATACTGCTGATATATAGTGTGTACAGATAGTAGTGAGTATACACCTCTATATACTGCTGATATACAGTATGTGCAGATAGTAGTGAGTATATGCCTCTATATACTGCTGATATACAGTGTGTACAGATAGTAGTGAGTATACGGCTCTATATACTGCTGATATACAGTGTGTACAGATAGTAGTGAGTATACGCCTCTATATACTGCTGATATACTGTGTGTACAGATAGTAGTGAGTATACGCCTCTATATACTGCTGATATACAGAGTGTACAGATAGTAGTGAGTATACGCCTGTATATACTGCTGATATACAGTGTGTACAGATAGTAGTGAGTATACGGCTCTATATACTGCTGATATACAGTGTGTACAGATAGTAGTGAGTATACGCCTCTATATACCGCTGATATACAGTGTGTGCAGATAGTAGTGAGTATACGGCTCTATATACTGCTGATATACAGTGTGTACAGAGAGTAGTGAGTATACGGGTCTATATACTGCTGATATACAGTGTGTACAGATAGTAGTGAGTATACACCTCTATATACTGCTGATATACAGTGTGTACAGATAGTAGTGAGTATACGCCTCTATATACTGCTGATATACAGTATGTGCAGATAGTAGTGAGTATATGCCTCTATATACTGCTGATATACAGTGTGTACAGATAGTAGTGAGTATACGCCTCTATATACTGCTGATATACAGTATGTGCAGATAGTAGTGAGTATATGCCTCTATATACTGCTGATATACAGTGTGTACAGATAGTAGTGAGTATACGGCTCTATATACTGCTGATATACAGTGTGTACAGATAGTAGTGAGTATACGCCTCTATATACTGCTGATATACTGTGTGTACAGATAGTAGTGAGTATACGCCTCTATATACTGCTGATATACAGAGTGTACAGATAGTAGTGAGTATACGCCTCTATATACTGCTGATATACAGTGTGTACAGATAGTAGTGAGTATACGCCTCTATATACTGCTGATATACAGTGTGTACAGATAGTAGTGAGTATACGCCTCTATATACTGCTGATATACAGTGTGTACAGATAGTAGTGAGTATACGGCTCTATATACTGCTGATATACAGTGTGTACAGATAGTAGTGAGTATACACCTCTATATACTGCTGATATACAGTGTGTACAGATAGTAGTGAGTATACGCCTCTATATACTGCTGATATACAGTGTGTACAGATACTAGTGAGTATACGCCTCTATATACTGCTGATATACAGTGTGTACAGATAGTAGTGAGTATACCGCTCTATATACTGCTGATATACAGTGTGTACAGATAGTGGTGAGTATATGCCTCTATATACTGCTGATATACATTGTGTACAGATAGTAGTGAGTATACGCCTCTATATACTGCTGATATACTGTGTGTACAGATAGTAGTGAGTATACGCCTCTATATACTGCTGATATACAGAGTGTACAGATAGTAGTGAGTATACGCCTCTATATACTGCTGATATACAGTGTGTACAGATAGTAGTGAGTATATGCCTCTATATACTGCTGATATACAATGTGTACAGATAGTAGTGAGTATACGCCTCTATATACTGCTGATATACAGTGTGTACAGATAGTAGTGAGTATACGCCTCTATATACTGCTGATATACAGTGTGTGCAGATAGTAGTGAGTATACGGCTCTATATACTGCTGATATACAGTGTGTACAGAGAGTAGTGAGTATACGGGTCTATATACTGCTGATATACAGTGTGTACAGATAGTAGTGAGTATACGACTCTATATACTGCTGATATACAGTGTGTACAGATAGTAGTGAGTATACACCTCTATATACTGCTGATATACAGTGTGTGCAGATAGTGGTGAGTATACACCTCTATATACTGCTGATATACAGAGTGTACAGATAGTAGTGAGTATACACCTCTATATACTGCTGATATACAGAGTGTACAGATAGTAGTGAGTATACACCTCTATATACTGCTGATATACAGTGTGTACAGATAGTAGTGAGTATACGCCTCTATATACTGCTGATATACAGTGTGTACAGATAGTAGTGAGTATACGCGTCTATATACTGCTGATATACAGTGTGTGCAGATAGTAGTGAGTATACGCCTCTATATACTGCTGATACACAGTGTGTACAGATAATAGTGAGTATACGGCTCTATATACTGCTGATATACAGTGTATACAGATAGTAGTGAGTATACGCCTTTATATACTGCTGATATACAGTGTGTACAGATAGTAGTGAGTATACGGCTCTTTATATTGCTGATATACAGTGTGTACAGATAGTAGTAAGTATATGCCTCTATATACTGCTGATATACAGTGTGTACAGATAGTAGTGAGTATACGGCTCTATATACTGCTGATATACAGTGTGTACAGATAGTAGTGAGTATACGGCTCTATATACTGCTGATATACAGTGTGTACAGGTAGTAGTGAGTATACACCTCTATATACTGCTGATATACAGTGTGTACAGATAGTAGTGAGTATACGCCTCTATATACTGCTGATATACAGTGTGTACAGATAGTAGTGAGTATACGGCTCTCTATACTGCTGATATACAGTGTGTACAGATAGTAGTGAGTATACGCCTTTATATACTGCTGTTATACAGAGTGTACAGATAGGAGTGAGTATACGCCTCTATATACTGCTGATATACAGTGTGTACAGATAGTAGTGAGTATACGGCTCTATATACTGCTGATATACAGAGTGTACAGATAGTAGTGAGTATACGCCTCTATATACTGCTGATATACAGTGTGTACAGATAGTAGTGAGTATACGCCTCTATATACTGTTGATATACAGTGTGTACAGATAGTAGTGAGTATACGCCTCTATATACTGCTGATATATAGTGTGTACAGTTAATAGTGAGTATACGCCTATATATACAGTGTGTACAGATAGGAGTGACTATACGCCTCTATATCCTGCTGATATACAGTGTGTACAGATAGTAGTGAGTATACGGCTCTATATACTGCTGATATACAGAGTGTACAGATAGTAGTGAGTATACGGCTCTATATACTGCTGATATACAGTGTGTACAGATAGTAGTGAGTATACGGCTCTATATACTGCTGATATACAGAGTGTACAGATAGTAGTGAGTATACGGCTCTATATACTGCTGATATACAGAGTGTACAGATAGGAGTGAGTATACGCCTCTATATAGTGCTGTTATACAGAGTGTACAGATAGGAGTGAGTATATGCCTCTATATACTGCTGATATACAGTGTGTACAGATATTAGTGAGTATACGGCTCTATATACTGCTGATACACAGTGTGTACAGATAGTAGTGAGTATACGCCTCTATATACTGCTGATATACAGAGTGTACAGATAGTAGTGAGTATACGCCTCTATATACTGCTGATATACAGTGTGTACAGATAGGAGTGAGTATACGGCTCTATATACTGCTGATATACAGTGTGTACAGATAGTGAGTATACGGCTCTATATACTGCTGATATACAGTGTGTACAGATAGTAGTGAGTATACGCCTCTATATACTGCTGATATACAGTGTGTACAGATAGTAGTGAGTATACGCCTCTATATACTGCTGATATACAGTGTGTACAGATAGTAGTGAGTATACGGCTCTATATGCTGCTGATATACATTGTGTACAGATAGTAGTGAGTATATGCCTCTATATACTGCTGATATACATTGTGTACAGATAGTAGTGAGTATACGCCTCTATATACTGCTGATATACAGTGTGTACAGATAGGAGTGAGCATACGCCTCTATATACTGCTGATATACAGTGTGTACAGTTAATAGTGAGTATACGCCTATATATACAGTGTGTACAGATAGTAGTGAGTATACGCCTCTATATACTGCTGATATACAGAGTGTACAGATAGTAGTGAGTATACGCCTCTATATACTGCTTATATATAGTGTGTACAGATAGTAGTGAGTATACGCCTCTATATACTGCTGATATACAGTGTGTACAGATAGGAGTGAGCATACGGCTCTATATACTGCTGATATACAGTGTGTACAGATAGTAGTGAGTATACGCCTCTATATACTGCTGATATACATTGTGTACAGATAGTAGTGAGTATACAGCTCTATATACTGCTGATATACTGTGTGTACAGATAGTAGTGAGTATACGGCTCTATATACTGCTGATATACAGTGCGTGCAGATAGTAGTGAGTATACACCTCTATATACTGCTGATATACAGTGTGTACAGATAGTGGTAAGTATATGCCTCTATATACTGCTGATATACATTGTGTACAGATAGTAGTGAGTATACAGCTCTATATACTGCTGATATACTGTGTGTACAGATAGTAGTGAGTATACGGCTCTATATACTGCTGATATACAGTGTGTACAGATAGTAGTGAGTATACACCTCTATATACTGCTGATATATAGTGTGTACAGATAGTAGTGAGTATACACCTCTATATACTGCTGTACAGATAGTAGTGAGTATACACCTCTAGATACTGCTGTACAGATAGTAGTGAGTATACACCTCTATATACTGCTGATATACAGTGTGTACAGATAGTAGTGAGTATACGCCTCTATATACTGCTGATATACAGTGTGTACAAATAGTAGTGAGTATACGGCTCTATATACTGCTGTACAGATAGTAGTGAGTATACAACTCTATATACTGCTGATATACATTGTGTACAGGTAGTACTTAGTATACGCCTCTATATACAGTGTGTACAGATAGTAGTGAGTATACGGCTCTATATACTGCTGATATACATTGTGTACAGATAGTACTGAGTATACGCCTCTATATACAGTGTGTACAGATAGTAGTGAGTATATGCCTCTATATACTGCTGATATACAGTGTGTACAGATAGTAGTGAGTATGCGGTTCTATATACTGCTGATATACAGTGTGTACAGATAGTAGTGAGTATACGGCTCTATATACTGCTGATATACAGTGTGTACAGATAGTAGTGAGTATACGGCTCTATATACTGCTGATATACAGTGTGTACAGATCGTGAGTATACGCCTCTATATACTGCTGATATATAGTGTGTACAGATAGCAGTGAGTATATGCCTCTATATACAGATGATATACAGTGTGTACAGATAGTAGTGAGTATATGCCTCTATATACTGCTGATATACAGTGTGTACAGATAATGGTGAGTATACGCCTCTATATACTGCTGATATACAGTGTGTACAGATAGTAGTGAGTATACGCCTCTATATACTGCTGATATACAGTGTGTACAGATAGTAGTGAGTATACGGCTCTATATACTGCTGATATACAGTGTGTACAGATAGTAGTGAGTATACACCTCTATATACTGCTGATATACAGTGTGTACAGATAGTAGTGAGTATACGCCTCTATATACTGCTGATATACAGTGTGTACAGATACTAGTGAGTATACGCCTCTATATACTGCTGATATACAGTGTGTACAGATAGTAGTGAGTATACGCGTCTATATACTGCTGATATACAGTGTGTGCAGATAGTAGTGAGTATACGCCTCTATATACTGCTGATACACAGTGTGTACAGATAATAGTGAGTATACGGCTCTATATACTGCTGATATACAGTATGTACAGATAGTAGTGAGTATACACCTCTATATACTGCTGATATACAGTGTGTACAGATAGGAGTGAGTATACGGCTCTATGTACCGCTGATATACAGTGTGTACAGATAGTAGTGAGTATATGCCTCTATATACTGCTGATATACAGTGTATACAGATAGTAGTGAGTATACGCCTTTATATACTGCTGATATACAGTGTGTACAGATAGTAGTGAGTATACGGCTCTTTATATTGCTGATATACAGTGTGTACAGATAGTAGTAAGTATATGCCTCTATATACTGCTGATATACAGTGTGTACAGATAGTAGTGAGTATACGGCTCTCTATACTGCTGATATACAGTGTGTACAGATAGTAGTGAGTATACGCCTTTATATACTGCTGTTATACAGAGTGTACAGATAGGAGTGAGTATACGCCTCTATATACTGCTGATATACAGTGTGTACAGATAGTAGTGAGTATACGGCTCTATATACTGCTGATATACAGAGTGTACAGATAGTAGTGAGTATACGCCTCTATATACTGCTGATATACAGTGTGTACAGATAGTAGTGAGTATACGCCTCTATATACTGCTGATATACAGTGTGTACAGATAGTAGTGAGTATACGGCTCTATATACTGCTGATATACAGAGTGTACAGATAGTAGTGAGTATACGCCTCTATATACTGCTGATATACAGTGTGTACAGATAGTAGTGAGTATACGCCTCTATATACTGTTGATATACAGTGTGTACAGATAGTAGTGAGTATACGCCTCTATATACTGCTGATATACAGAGTGTACAGATAGTAGTGAGTGTACGGCTCTATATACTGCTGATATACAGTGTGTACAGATAGTAGTGAGTATACGGCTCTATATACTGCTGATATACAGAGTGTACAGATAGTAGTGAGTATACGGCTCTATATACTGCTGATACACAGTGTGTACAGATAGTAGTGAGTATACGCCTCTATATACTGCTGATATACAGAGTGTACAGATAGTAGTGAGTATACGCCTCTATATACTGCTGATATACAGTGTGTACAGATAGGAGTGAGTATACGGCTCTATATACTGCTGATATACAGTGTGTACAGATAGTGAGTATACGGCTCTATATACTGCTGATATACAGTGTGTACAGATAGTAGTGAGTATACGCCTCTATATACTGCTGATATACAGTGTGTACAGATAGTAGTGAGTATACGCCTCTATATACTGCTGATATACAGTGTGTACAGATAGTAGTGAGTATACGGCTCTATATGCTGCTGATATACATTGTGTACAGATAGTAGTGAGTATACGCCTCTATATACTGCTGATATACAGTGTGTACAGATAGGAGTGAGCATACGCCTCTATATACTGCTGATATACAGTGTGTACAGTTAATAGTGGGTATACGCCTATATATACAGTGTGTACAGATAGTAGTGAGTATACGCCTCTATATACTGCTGATATACAGAGTGTACAGATAGTAGTGAGTATACGCCTCTATATACTGCTTATATATAGTGTGTACAGATAGTAGTGAGTATATGGCTCTATATACTGCTGATATACAGTGTGTACAGATAGGAGTGAGCATACGGCTCTATATACTGCTGATATACAGTGTGTACAGATAGTAGTGAGTATACGCCTCTATATACTGCTGATATACATTGTGTACAGATAGTAGTGAGTATACAGCTCTATATACTGCTGATATACTGTGTGTACAGATAGTAGTGAGTATACGGCTCTATATACTGCTGATATACAGTGCGTGCAGATAGTAGTGAGTATACACCTCTATATACTGCTGATATACAGTGTGTACAGATAGTGGTAAGTATATGCCTCTATATACTGCTGATATACATTGTGTACAGATAGTAGTGAGTATACGGCTCTATATACTGCTGATATACAGTGTGTACAGATAGTAGTGAGTATACACCTCTATATACTGCTGATATATAGTGTGTACAGATAGTAGTGAGTATACACCTCTATATACTGCTGTACAGATAGTAGTGAGTATACACCTCTAGATACTGCTGTACAGATAGTAGTGAGTATACACCTCTATATACTGCTGATATACAGTGTGTACAGATAGTAGTGAGTATACGCCTCTATATACTGCTGATATACAGTGTGTACAAATAGTAGTGAGTATACGGCTCTATATACTGCTGTACAGATAGTAGTGAGTATACAACTCTATATACTGCTGATATACATTGTGTACAGGTAGTACTTAGTATACGCCTCTATATACAGTGTGTACAGATAGTAGTGAGTATACGGCTCTATATACTGCTGATATACATTGTGTACAGATAGTACTGAGTATACGCCTCTATATACAGTGTGTACAGATAGTAGTGAGTATATGCCTCTATATACTGCTGATATACAGTGTGTACAGATAGTAGTGAGTATGCGGTTCTATATACTGCTGATATACAGTGTGTACAGATAGTAGTGAGTATACGGCTCTATATACTGCTGATATACAGTGTGTACAGATAGTGGTGAGTATACGCCTCTATATACTGCTGATATACAGTGTGTACAGATCGTGAGTATACGCCTCTATATACTGCTGATATATAGTGTGTACAGATAGCAGTGAGTATATGCCTCTATATACAGCTGATATACAGTGTGTACAGATAGTAGTGAGTATATGCCTCTATATACTGCTGATATACAGTGTGTACAGATAATGGTGAGTATACGCCTCTATATACTGCTGATATACAGTGTGTACAGATAGTAGTGAGTATACGCCTCTATATACTGCTGATATACAGTGTGTACAGATAGTAGTGAGTATACGCCTCTATATACTGCTGATATACAGTGTGTACAGATAGTACTGAGTATACCCCTCTATATACTGCTGATATACAGTGTGTACAGATAGTAGTGAGTATACGCCTCTATATACTGCTGATATACAGTGTGTACAGATAGTAGTGAGTATACAGCTCTATATACTGCTGATATACAGTATGTACAGATAGTAGTGAATATACGGCTCTATATACTGCTGATATACAGTGTGTACAGATAGTAGTGAGTATACGGCTCTATATACTGCTGATATACAGTGTGTACAGATAGTAGTGAGTATACGTGTCTATATACTGCTGATATACAGTGTGTAAAGATAGTAGTGAGTATATGCCTCTATATACTGCTGATATACAGTGTGTACAGATAGTAGTGAGTATACACCTCTATATACTGCTGATATACAGTGTGTACAGATAGTAGTGAGTATACGCCTCTATATACTGCTGATATACAGTGTGTACAGATACTAGTGAGTATACGCCTCTATATACTGCTGATATACAGTGTGTACAGATAGTAGTGAGTATACCGCTCTATATACTGCTGATATACAGTGTGTACAGATAGTGGTGAGTATATGCCTCTATATACTGCTGATATACATTGTGTACAGATAGTAGTGAGTATACGCCTCTATATACTGCTGATATACTGTGTGTACAGATAGTAGTGAGTATACGCCTCTATATACTGCTGATATACAGAGTGTACGGATAGTAGTGAGTATACGCCTCTATATACTGCTGATATACAGTGTGTACAGATAGTAGTGAGTATATGCCTCTATATACTGCTGATATACAATGTGTACAGATAGTAGTGAGTATACGCCTCTATATACTGCTGATATACAGTGTGTACAGATAGTAGTGAGTATGCGCCTCTATATACTGCTGATATACAGTGTGTGCAGATAGTAGTGAGTATACGGCTCTATGTACTGCTGATATACAGTGTGTACAGAGAGTAGTGAGTATACGGGTCTATATACTGCTGATATACAGTGTGTACAGATAGTAGTGAGTATACGACTCTATATACTGCTGATATACAGTGTGTACAGATAGTAGTGAGTATACACCTCTATATACTGCTGATATACAGTGTGTGCAGATAGTGGTGAGTATACACCTCTATATACTGCTGATATACAGAGTGTACAGATAGTAGTGAGTATACACCTCTATATACTGCTGATATACAGAGTGTACAGATAGTAGTGAGTATACACCTCTATATACTGCTGATATACAGTGTGTACAGATAGTAGTGAGTATACGCCTCTATATACTGCTGATATACAGTGTGTACAGATAGTAGTGAGTATACGCGTCTATATACTGCTGATATACAGTGTGTGCAGATAGTAGTGAGTATACGCCTCTATATACTGCTGATATACAGAGTGTACAGATAGTAGTGAGTATACACCTCTATATACTGCTGATATACAGTGTGTACAGACAATAGTGAGTATACGCCTCTATATACTGCTGATATACAGAGTGTACAGATAGTAGTGAGTATATGGCTCTATATACTGCTGATATACAGTGTGTACAGATAATAGTGAGTATACGGCTCTATATACTGCTGATATACAGTGTGTACAGATAGTAGTGAGTATACGCCTTTATATACTGCTGATATACAGTGTGTACAGATAGTAGTGAGTATACGGCTCTTTATATTGCTGATATACAGTGTGTACAGATAGTAGTAAGTATATGCCTCTATATACTGCTGATATACAGTGTGTACAGATAGTAGTGAGTATACGGCTCTCTATACTGCTGATATACAGTGTGTACAGATAGTAGTGAGTATACGCCTTTATATACTGCTGTTATACAGAGTGTACAGATAGGAGTGAGTATACGCCTCTATATACTGCTGATATACAGTGTGTACAGATAGTAGTGAGTATACGGCTCTATATACTGCTGATATACAGAGTGTACAGATAGTAGTGAGTATACGCCTCTATATACTGCTGATATACAGTGTGTACAGATAGTAGTGAGTATACGCCTCTATATACTGTTGATATACAGTGTGTACAGATAGTAGTGAGTATACGCCTCTATATACTGCTGATATATAGTGTGTACAGTTAATAGTGAGTATACGCCTATATATACAGTGTGTACAGATAGGAGTGACTATACGCCTCTATATCCTGCTGATATACAGTGTGTACAGATAGTAGTGAGTATACGGCTCTATATACTGCTGATATACAGAGTGTACAGATAGTAGTGAGTATACGGCTCTATATACTGCTGATATACAGTGTGTACAGATAGTAGTGAGTATACGGCTCTATATACTGCTGATATACAGAGTGTACAGATAGTAGTGAGTATACGGCTCTATATACTGCTGATATACAGAGTGTACAGATAGGAGTGAGTATACGCCTCTATATAGTGCTGATATACAGTGTGTACAGATAGTAGTGAGTATACGCCTCTATATACTGCTGATATACAGTGTGTACAGATAGTAGTGAGTATACGGCTCTATATACTGCTGATATACAGTGTGTACAGATAGGAGTGAGTATACGGCTCTATATACTGCTGATATACAGTGTGTACAGATAGTGAGTATACACCTCTATATACTGCTGATACACAGTGTGTACAGATAGTAGTGAGTATACGCCTCTATATACTGCTGATATACAGAGTGTACAGATAGTAGTGAGTATACGCCTCTATATACTGCTGATATACAGTGTGTACAGATAGGAGTGAGTATACGGCTCTATATACTGCTGATATACAGTGTGTACAGATAGTGAGTATACGGCTCTATATACTGCTGATATACAGTGTGTACAGATAGTAGTGAGTATACGCCTCTATATACTGCTGATATACAGTGTGTACAGATAGTAGTGAGTATACGCCTCTATATACTGCTGATATACAGTGTGTACAGATAGTAGTGAGTATACGGCTCTATATGCTGCTGATATACATTGTGTACAGATAGTAGTGAGTATACGCCTCTATATACTGCTGATATACAGTGTGTACAGATAGGAGTGAGCATACGCCTCTATATACTGCTGATATACAGTGTGTACAGTTAATAGTGAGTATACGCCTATATATACAGTGTGTACAGATAGTAGTGAGTATACGCCTCTATATACTGCTGATATACAGAGTGTACAGATAGTAGTGAGTATACGCCTCTATATACTGCTGATATACAGTGTGTACAGATAGTAGTGAGTATACGTGTCTATATACTGCTGATATACAGTGTGTAAAGATAGTAGTGAGTATATGCCTCTATATACTGCTGATATACAGTGTGTACAGATAGTAGTGAGTATACGCCTCTATATACTGCTGATATACAGTGTGTACAGATAGGAGTGAGCATACGGCTCTATATACTGCTGATATACAGTGTGTACAGATAGTAGTGAGTATACGCCTCTATATACTGCTGATATACATTGTGTACAGATAGTAGTGAGTATACAGCTCTATATACTGCTGATATACTGTGTGTACAGATAGTAGTGAGTATACGGCTCTATATACTGCTGATATACTGTGCGTGCAGATAGTAGTGAGTATACACCTCTATATACTGCTGATATACAGTGTGTACAGATAGTGGTAAGTATATGCCTCTATATACTGCTGATATACATTGTGTACAGATAGTAGTGAGTATACAGCTCTATATACTGCTGATATACTGTGTGTACAGATAGTAGTGAGTATACGGCTCTATATACTGCTGATATACAGTGTGTACAGATAGTAGTGAGTATACACCTCTATATACTGCTGATATATAGTGTGTACAGATAGTAGTGAGTATACACCTCTATATACTGCTGTACAGATAGTAGTGAGTATACACCTCTAGATACTGCTGTACAGATAGTAGTGAGTATACACCTCTATATACTGCTGATATACAGTGTGTACAGATAGTAGTGAGTATACGCCTCTATATACTGCTGATATACAGTGTGTACAAATAGTAGTGAGTATACGGCTCTATATACTGCTGTACAGATAGTAGTGAGTATACAACTCTATATACTGCTGATATACATTGTGTACAGGTAGTACTTAGTATACGCCTCTATATACAGTGTGTACAGATAGTAGTGAGTATACGGCTCTATATACTGCTGATATACATTGTGTACAGATAGTACTGAGTATACGCCTCTATATACAGTGTGTACAGATAGTAGTGAGTATATGCCTCTATATACTGCTGATATACAGTGTGTACAGATAGTAGTGAGTATACGGCTCTATATACTGCTGATATACAGTGTGTACAGATAGTGGTGAGTATACGCCTCTATATACTGCTGATATACAGTGTGTACAGATCGTGAGTATACGCCTCTATATACTGCTGATATATAGTGTGTACAGATAGCAGTGAGTATATGCCTCTATATACAGCTGATATACAGTGTTTACAGATAGTAGTGAGTATACGCCTCTATATACTGCTGATATACAGTGTTTACAGATAGTAGTGAGTATACGGCTCTATATACTGCTGATATACAGTGTGTACAGATAATGGTGAGTATACGCCTCTATATACTGCTGATATACAGTGTGTACAGATAGTAGTGAGTATACGCCTCTATATACTGCTGATATACAGTGTGTACAGATAGTAGTGAGTATACGCCTCTATATACTGCTGATATACAGTGTGTACAGATAGTACTGAGTATACCCCTCTATATACTGCTGATATGCAGTGTGTACAGATAGTAGTGAGTATACGCCTCTATATACTGCAGATATACAGTGTGTACAGATAGTAGTGAGTATACACCTCTATATACTGCTGATATACAGTGTGTACAGATAGTAGTGAATATACAGCTCTATATACTGCTGATATACAGTATGTACAGATAGTAGTGAATATACGGCTCTATATACTGCTGATATACAGTGTGTACAGATAGTAGTGAGTATACGGCTCTATATACTGCTGATATACAGTGTGTACAGATAGTAGTGAGTATACGTGTCTATATACTGCTGATATACAGTGTGTAAAGATAGTAGTGAGTATATGCCTCTATATACTGCTGATATACAGTGTGTACAGATAGTAGTGAGTATACGCCTCTATATACTGCTGATATACAGTGTGTACAGATAGTAGTGAGTATACGTCTCTATATACTGCTGATATACAGTGTGTACAGATAGTAGTGTGTATACGCCTCTATATACTGCTGATATACAGTGTGTACAGATAGTAGTGAGTATATGCCTCTATATACTGCTGATATACAGTGCGTACAGATAGTAGTGAGTATACACCTCTATATACTGCTGATATACATTGTGTACAGATAGTAGTGAGTATACGCCTCTATATACTGCTGATATACAGTGTGTACAGATAGTAGTGAGTATATGCCTCTATATACTGCTGATATACAGTGTGTACAGATAGTAGTGAGTATACGCCTCTATATACTGCTGATATACAGTGTGTACAGATAGTAGTGAGTATACGCCTCTATATACTGCTGATATACAGTGTGTACAGATAGTAGTGAGTATACGCCTCTATATACTGCTGATATACAGTGTGTACAGATAGTAGTGAGTATACGCCTCTATATACTGCTGATAGACAGTGTGTACAGATAGTAGTGAGTATACGCCTCTATATACTGCTGATATACAGTGTGTACAGATAGTAGTGAGTATACGCCTCTATATACTGCTGATATACAGTGTGTGCAGATAGTAGTGAGCATTCGGCTCTATATACTGCTGATATACAGTGTGTACAGATATTAGTGAGTATACGCCTCTATATACTGCTGATATACAGTGTGTACAGATAGTAGTGAGTATATGCCTCTATATACTGCTGATATACAGTGTGTACAAATAGTAGTGAGTATACGCCTCTATATACTGCTGATATACAGTGTGTACAGATAGTAGTGAGTATACGCCTCTATATACTGCTGATATACAGAGTGTACAGATAGTAGTGAGTATACGTCTCTATATACTGCTGATATACAGTGTGTACAGATAGTAGTGAGTATACACCTCTATATACTGCTGATATACAGTGTGTACAGATAGTAGTGAGTATACACCTCTATATACTGCTGATATACAGTGTGTACAGATAGTAGTGAGTATACGGCTCTATATACTGCTGATATATAGTGTGTGCAGATAGTAGTGAGTATACGGCTCTATATACTGCTGATATACAGTGTGTACAGATAGTGAGTATACGGCTCTATATACTGCTGATATACAGTGTGTACAGATAGTAGTGAGTATACGGCTCTATATACTGCTGATATACAATATGTACACATAGTAGTGAGTATACGGCTCTATATACTGCTGATATACAGTGTGTGCAGATAGTAGTGAGTATACGGCTCTATATACTGCTGATATACAGTGTGTACAGATAGTAGTGAGTATACGGCTCTATATACTGCTGATATATAGTGTGTGCAGATAGTAGTGAGTATACGGCTCTATATACTGCTGATATACAGTGTGTACAGATAGTAGTGAGTATACGGCTCTATATACTGCTGATATACAGTGTGTACAGATAGTAGTGAGTATACGGCTCTATATACTGCTGATATACAATATGTACACATAGTAGTGAGTATATGCCT
Source organism: Eleutherodactylus coqui (assembly GCA_035609135.1). Taxonomy (NCBI): domain Eukaryota; kingdom Metazoa; phylum Chordata; class Amphibia; order Anura; family Eleutherodactylidae; genus Eleutherodactylus; species Eleutherodactylus coqui. The sequence goes on along the minus strand of CM069406.1, from coordinate 331,982,408 downwards.
CTATATACTGCTGATATACAGTGTGTACAGATAGTAGTGAGTATACGCCTATATATACTGCTGATATACAGTGTGTACAGTTAGTAGTGAGTATACACCTCTATATACTGCTGATATACAGTGTGTACAGATAGTAGTGAGTATACGGCTCTATATACTGCTGATATATAGTGTGTGCAGATAGTAGTGAGTATACGGCTCTATATACTGCTGATATACAGTGTGTACAGATAGTAGTGAGTATACGGCTCTATATACTGCTGATATACAGTGTGTACAGATAGTAGTGAGTATACGGCTCTATATACTGCTGATATACAATATGTACACATAGTAGTGAGTATACGGCTCTATATACTGCTGATATACAGTGTGTACAGATAGTAGTGAGTATACGCCTCTATATACTGCTGATATACAGTGTGTATAGATAGTAGTGAGTATACGCCTCTATATACTGCTGATATACAGTGTGTACAGATATTAGTGAGTATACGCCTCTATATACTGCTGATATACAGTGTGTACAGATAGTAGTGAGTATACGGCTCTATATACTGCTGATATACATTGTGTACAGATAGTACTGAGTATACGCCTCTATATACAGTGTGTACAGATAGTAGTGAGTATATGCCTCTATATACTGCTGATATACAGTGTGTACAGATAGTAGTGAGTATACGGCTCTATATACTGCTGATATACAGTGTGTACAGATAGTGGTGAGTATACGCCTCTATATACTGCTGATATACAGTGTGTACAGATCGTGAGTATACGCCTCTATATACTGCTGATATATAGTGTGTACAGATAGCAGTGAGTATATGCCTCTATATACAGCTGATATACAGTGTTTACAGATAGTAGTGAGTATATGCCTCTATATACTGCTGATATACAGTGTGTACAGATAATGGTGAGTATACGCCTCTATATACTGCTGATATACAGTGTGTACAGATAGTAGTGAGTATACGTCTCTATATACTGCTGATATACAGTGTGTACAGATAGTAGTGTGTATACGCCTCTATATACTGCTGATATACAGTGTGTACAGATAGTAGTGAGTATATGCCTCTATATACTGCTGATATACAGTGCGTACAGATAGTAGTGAGTATACACCTCTATATACTGCTGATATACATTGTGTACAGATAGTAGTGAGTATACGCCTCTATATACTGCTGATATACAGTGTGTACAGATAGTAGTGAGTATATGCCTCTATATACTGCTGATATACAGTGTGTACAGATAGTAGTGAGTATACGCCTCTATATACTGCTGATATACAGTGTGTACAGATAGTAGTGAGTATACGCCTCTATATACTGCTGATATACAGTGTGTACAGATAGTAGTGAGTATACGCCTCTATATACTGCTGATATACAGTGTGTACAGATAGTAGTGAGTATACGCCTCTATATACTGCTGATAGACAGTGTGTACAGATAGTAGTGAGTATACGCCTCTATATACTGCTGATATACAGTGTGTACAGATAGTAGTGAGTATACGCCTCTATATACTGCTGATATACAGTGTGTGCAGATAGTAGTGAGCATTCGGCTCTATATACTGCTGATATACAGTGTGTACAGATATTAGTGAGTATACGCCTCTATATACTGCTGATATACAGTGTGTACAGATAGTAGTGAGTATATGCCTCTATATACTGCTGATATACAGTGTGTACAAATAGTAGTGAGTATACGCCTCTATATACTGCTGATATACAGTGTGTACAGATAGTAGTGAGTATACGCCTCTATATACTGCTGATATACAGAGTGTACAGATAGTAGTGAGTATACGTCTCTATATACTGCTGATATACAGTGTGTACAGATAGTAGTGAGTATACACCTCTATATACTGCTGATATACAGTGTGTACAGATAGTAGTGAGTATACACCTCTATATACTGCTGATATACAGTGTGTACAGATAGTAGTGAGTATACGGCTCTATATACTGCTGATATATAGTGTGTGCAGATAGTAGTGAGTATACGGCTCTATATACTGCTGATATACAGTGTGTACAGATAGTGAGTATACGGCTCTATATACTGCTGATATACAGTGTGTACAGATAGTAGTGAGTATACGGCTCTATATACTGCTGATATACAATATGTACACATAGTAGTGAGTATACGGCTCTATATACTGCTGATATACAGTGTGTGCAGATAGTAGTGAGTATACGGCTCTATATACTGCTGATATACAGTGTGTACAGATAGTAGTGAGTATACGGCTCTATATACTGCTGATATATAGTGTGTGCAGATAGTAGTGAGTATACGGCTCTATATACTGCTGATATACAGTGTGTACAGATAGTAGTGAGTATACGGCTCTATATACTGCTGATATACAGTGTGTACAGATAGTAGTGAGTATACGGCTCTATATACTGCTGATATACAATATGTACACATAGTAGTGAGTATATGCCTCTATATACTGCTGATATACAGTGTGTACAGATAGTAGTGAGTATACGCCTATATATACTGCTGATATACAGTGTGTACAGTTAGTAGTGAGTATACACCTCTATATACTGCTGATATACAGTGTGTACAGATAGTAGTGAGTATACGGCTCTATATACTGCTGATATATAGTGTGTGCAGATAGTAGTGAGTATACGGCTCTATATACTGCTGATATACAGTGTGTACAGATAGTGAGTATACGGCTCTATATACTGCTGATATACAGTGTGTACAGATAGTAGTGAGTATACGGCTCTATATACTGCTGATATACAATATGTACACATAGTAGTGAGTATACGGCTCTATATACTGCTGATATACAGTGTGTGCAGATAGTAGTGAGTATACGGCTCTATATACTGCTGATATACAGTGTGTACAGATAGTAGTGAGTATACGGCTCTATATACTGCTGATATATAGTGTGTGCAGATAGTAGTGAGTATACGGCTCTATATACTGCTGATATACAGTGTGTACAGATAGTAGTGAGTATACGGCTCTATATACTGCTGATATACAGTGTGTACAGATAGTAGTGAGTATACGGCTCTATATACTGCTGATATACAATATGTACACATAGTAGTGAGTATATGCCTCTATATACTGCTGATATACAGTGTGTACAGATAGTAGTGAGTATACGCCTATATATACTGCTGATATACAGTGTGTACAGTTAGTAGTGAGTATACACCTCTATATACTGCTGATATACAGTGTGTACAGATAGTAGTGAGTATACGGCTCTATATACTGCTGATATATAGTGTGTGCAGATAGTAGTGAGTATACGGCTCTATATACTGCTGATATACAGTGTGTACAGATAGTAGTGAGTATACGGCTCTATATACTGCTGATATACAGTGTGTACAGATAGTAGTGAGTATACGGCTCTATATACTGCTGATATACAATATGTACACATAGTAGTGAGTATACGGCTCTATATACTGCTGATATACAGTGTGTACAGATAGTAGTGAGTATACGCCTCTATATACTGCTGATATACAGTGTGTATAGATAGTAGTGAGTATACGCCTCTATATACTGCTGATATACAGTGTGTACAGATAGTAGTGAGTATACGCCTCTATATACTGCTGATATACAGTGTGTACAGATAGTAGTGAGTATACACCTCTCTATACTGCTCACATACAGTGTGTACAGATAGTAGTGAGTATACGGCGCTATATACTGCTGATATACAGTGTGTACAGATAGTGAGTATACACCTCTATATACTGCTGATATACAGAGTGTACAGATAGTAGTGAGTATATGCCTCTATATACTGCTGATATACAGTGTGTACAGATAGGAGTGAGTATATGCCTCTATATACTGCTGATATACAGTGTGTACAGATAGTAGTGAGTATATGCCTCTATATACTGCTGATATACAGTGTGTACAGATAGTAGTGAGTATATGCCTCTATATACTGCTGATATACAGTGTATACAGATAGTAGTGAGTATACGGCTCTATATACTGCTAATATACAGTGTGTACAGATAGTGAGTATACGCCTCTATATACTGCTGATATACAGTGTGTACAGATAGTAGTGAGTATACGGCTCTATATACTGCTGATATACAGTGTGTACAGATAGTAGTGAGTATACACCTCTATATGCTGCTGATATACAGTGTGTACAGATAGTAGTGAGTATATGCCTCTATATACTGCTGATATACAGTGTGTACAGATAGTAGTGAGTATATGCCTCTATATACTGCTGATATACAGTGTGTACAGAGAGTAGTGAGTATACGCCTCTATATACTGCTGATATACAGTGTGTACAGATAGTAGTGAGTATACGGCTCTATATACTGCTGATATACAGTGTATACAGATAGTAGTGAGTATACGGCTCTATATACTGCTGATATACAGTGTGTACAGATAGTGAGTATGCGCCTCTATATACTGCTGATATACAATGTGTACAGATAGTAGTGAGTATTCGCCTCTATATACTGCTGATATACAGTGTGTACGGATAGTAGTGAGTATACGGTTCTATATACTGCTGATATACAGTGTGCACAGATAGTAGTGAGTATACGCCTCTATATACTGCTGATATACAGTGTGTACAGATAGTAGTGAGTATACGGCTCTATATACTGCTGTACAGATAGTAGTGAGTATACGACTCTATATACTGCTGATATACAGTGTGTACAGATAGTAGTGAGTATACGGCTCTATATACTGCTGATATACAGTGTGTACAGATAGTAGTGAGTATACGCCTCTATATTCTGCTGATATACAGTGTGTACAGATAGTAGTGAGTATACGGTTCTATATACTGCTGATATACAGTGTGTACAGATAGTAGTGAGTATACGGTTCTATATACTGCTGATATACAGTGTGCACAGATAGTAGTGAGTATACGGCTCTATATACTGCTGATATACAGTGTGTACAGATAGTAGTGAGTATACGGCGCTATATACTGCTGATATACAGTGTGTACAGATAGTAGTGAGTATACGCCTCTATATACTGCTGATATACAGAGTGTACAGATAGTAGTGAGTATACGCCTCTATATACTGCTGATATACAGAGTGTACAGATAGTAGTGAGTATACGGCTCTATATACTGCTGATATACAGTGTGTACAGATAATAGTGAGTATACGCCTCTATATACTGCTGATATACAGAGTGTACAGATAGTAGTGAGTATACGCCTCTATATACTGCTGATATACAGTGTGTACAGATAGTAGTGAGTATACGGCTCTATATACTGCTGATATACAGTGTGTACAGATAGTAGTGAGTATACGGCTCTATATACTGCTGATATACAGTGTGTACAGATAGTAGTGAGTATACGCCTCTATATACTGCTGATATACAGTGTGTACAGATAGTAGTGAGTATACGCCTCTATGTACTGCTGATATACAGTGTGTACAGATAGTAGTGAGTATACGCCTCTATATACTGCTGATATACAGTGTGTGCAGATAGTAGTGAGTATACGGGTCTATATACTGCTGATATACAGTGTGTACAGATAGTAGTGAGTATACGCCTCTATATACTGCTGATATACAGAGTGTACAGATAGGAGTGAGTATACACCTCTATGTACTGCTGATATACAGTGTGTACAGATAGTAGTGAGTATACGCCTCTATATACTGCTGATATACAGTGTGTACAGATAGTAGTGAGTATACGCCTCTATATACTGCTGATATACAGTGTGTACAGATAGTAGTGAGCATTCGGCTCTATATACTGCTGATATACAGTGTGTACAGATAGTAGTGAGTATACGCCTCTATATACTGCTGATATACAGTGTGTACAGATAGTAGTGTGTATACGGCTCTATATACTGCTGATATACAGTGTGTACAGATAGTAGTGAGCATACGCCTCTATATACTGCTGATGTACAGTGTGTAGAGATAGTAGTGAGTATACGGATCTATATACTGCTGATATACAGTATGTACAGATAGTAGTGAGTATACAACTCTATATACTGCTGATATACAGTGTGTACAGATAGTAGTGAGTATACGGCTCTATATACTGCTGATATACAATATGTACACATAGTAGTGAGTATACAACTCTATATACTGCTGATATACAGTGTGTACAGATAGTAGTGAGTATACGGCTCTATATACTGCTGATATACAGTGTGTACAGATAGTAGTGAGCATACGGCTCTATATACTGCTGATATACAGTATGTACAGATAGTAGTGAGTATACAACTCTATATACTGCTGATATACAGTGTGTACAGATAGTAGTGAGTATACGGCTCTATATACTGCTTGTATACAGAGTGTACAGATAGTAGTGAGTATACGCCTCTATATACTGCTGATATACAGTGTGTAGAGATAGTAGTGAGTATACGGATCTATATACTGCTGATGTACAGTGTGTACAGATAGTAGTGAGTTTACGCCTCTATATACTGCTGATATACAGTGTGTACAGATAGTAGTGAGCATGCGGCTCTATATACTGCTGATATACAGTATGTACAGATAGTAGTGAGTATACAACTCTATATACTGCTGATATACAGTGTGTACAGATAGTAGTGAGTATACGGCTCTATATACTGCTTGTATACAGAGTGTACAGATAGTAGTGAGTATACGCCTCTATATACTGCTGATATACAGAGTGTACAGATAGTAGTGAGTATACGCCTCTATATACTGCTGATATACAGCGTGTACAGATAGTAGTGAGTATACGCCTCTATATACTGCTGATATACAGTGTGTACAGATAGTAGTGAGTATACGACTCTATATACTGCTGATATACATTGTGTACAGATAGTAGTGAGTATACGACTCTATATACTGCTGATATACAGTGTGTACAGATAGTAGTGAGTATACGCCTCTATATACTGCTGATACACAGTGTGTACAGATAGTAGTGAGTATACGTCTCTATATACTGCTGATACACAGTGTGTACAGATAGTAGTGAGTAATCGGCTCTATATACTGCTGATACACAGTGTGTACAGATAGTAGTTAGTATACGGCTCTATATACTGCTGATATACAGTGTGTACAGATAGTGGTGAGTATACGCCTCTACATACTGCTGATATACAGTGTGTACAGATAGTAGTGAGTATACGCCTCTATATACTGCTGATATACAGTGTGTACAGATAGTAGTGAATATATGCCTCTATATACTGCTGACATACAGAGTGTACAGATAGTAGTGAGTATGCGGCTCTATATACTGCTGATATACAGTGTGTACAGATAGTAGTGAGTATACACCTCTATATACTGCTGATATACAGTGTGTACAGATAGTAGTGAGTATACGCCTCTATATACTGCTGATATACAGTGTGTACAGATAGTAGTGAGTATACGGCTCTATATACTGCTGATATACAGTGTGTACAGATAGTAGTGAGTATACGCCTCTATATACTGCTGATATACAGTGTGTACAGATAGTAGTGAGTATACGGCTCTATATACTGCTGATATACAGTGTGTACAGATAGTAGTGAGTATACGCCTCTATATACTGCTGATACACAGTGTGTACAGATAGTAGTGAGTATACGCCTCTATATACTGCTGATACACAGTGTGTACAGATAGTAGTGAGTATACGCCTCTATATACTGCTGATATACAGTGTGTACAGATAGTAGTGAGTATACACCTCTATATACTGCTGATATACAGTGTGTACAGATAGTAGTGAGTATACGCCTCTATATACTGCTGATATACAGTGTGTACAGTTAGTAGTGAGTATACGGCTCTATATACTGCTGATATACAGTGTGTACAGATAGTAGTGAGTATACGCCTCTATATACTGCTGATATACAGTGTGTACAGATAGTAGTGAGCATTCGGCTCTATATACTGCTGATATACAGTGTGTACAGATAGTAGTGAGTATACGTCTCTATATACTGCTGATATACAGTGTGTACAGATAGTAGTGAGTATACGCCTATATATACTGCTTGTATACAGTGTGTACAGATAGTAGTGAGTATACACCTCTATATACTGCTGATATACAGTGTGTACAGATAGTAGTGAGTATACGCCTCTATATACTGCTGATATACAGTGTGTACAGATAGTAGTGAGTATACGCCTATATATACTGCTTGTATACAGTGTGTACAGATAGTAGTGAGTATACGGCTCTATATACTGCTGATATACAGTGTGTACAGATAGTAGTGAGTATACACCTCTATATACTGCTGATATACAGTGTGTACAGATAGTAGTGAGTATACGCCTCTATATACTGCTGATATACAGTGTGTACAGATAGTAGTGAGTATACACCTCTATATACTGCTGATATACAGTGTGTACAGATAGCAGTGAGTATACGCCTCTATATACTGCTGATATACAGTGTGTACAGATAGTAGTGAGTATACGCCTCTATATACTGCTGATATACAGTGTGTACAGATAGTAGTGAGTATACACCTCTATATACTGCTGATATACAGTGTGTACAGATAGTAGTGAGTATACGGCTCTATATACTGCTGATATACATTGTGTACAGATAGTAGTGAGTATACGCCTCTATATACTGTTGATATACTGTGTGTACAGATAGTAGTGAGTATACGCCTCTATATACTGCTGATATACAGAGTGTACAGATAGTAGTGAGTATATGGCTCTATATACTGCTGATATACAGTGTGTACAGATAGTAGTGAGTATACGCCTCTATATACTGCTGATATACAGTGTGTACAGATAGTGGTGAGTATACGGCTCTATATACTGCTGATATACAGTGTGTACAGATAGTAGTGAGCATACGCCTCTATATACTGCTGATATACAGTGTGTACAGATAATAGTGAGTATACGCCTCTATATACTGCTGATATACAGTGTGTACAGATAGTAGTGAATATACGGCTCTATATACTGCTGATATACATTGTGTACAGATAGTAGTGAGTATACGGCTCTATATACTGCTGATATATAGTGTGTACAGATAGTAGTGAGTATTCGCCTCTATATACTGCTGATATACAGTGTGTACAGATAGTAGTGAGTATACGCCTCTATATACTGCTGATATACAGTGTGTACAGATAGTAGTGAGTATACGCCTCTATATACTGCTGATATACAGTGTGTACAGATAGTAGTGAGTATACGCCTCTATATACTGCTGATACACAGTGTGTACAGAGAGTAGTGAGTATACGCCTCTATATACTGCTGATATACAGTGTGTACAGATAGTAGTGAATATACGGCTCTATATACTGCTGATATACAGTGTGTACAGATAGTAGTGAGTATACGGCTCTATATACTGCTGATATACAGTGTGTACAGATAGTAGTGAGTACACGGCTCTATATACTGCTGATATACAGTGTGTACAGATAGTAGTGCGTATACACCTCTATATACTGCTGTACAGGTAGTGGTGAGTATACGCCTCTATATACTGCTGATATACAGTGTGTACAGATAGTAGTGAGTATACGGCTCTATATACTGCTGATACACAGTGTGTACAGATAGTAGTGAGTATACGCCTCTATGTACTGCTGATATACAGTGTGTACAGATAGTAGTGAGTATACGGGTCTATATACTGCTGATATACAGTGTGTACAGATAGTAGTGAGTATACGCCTCTATATACTGTTGATATACTGTGTGTACAGATAGTAGTGAGTATACGCCTCTATATACTGCTGATATACAGAGTGTACAGATAGTAGTGAGTATATGGCTCTATATACTGCTGATATACAGTGTGTACAGATAGTAGTGAGTATACGCCTCTATATACTGCTGATATACTGTGTGTACAGATAGTAGTGAGTATACGCCTCTATATACTGCTGATATACAGTGTGTACAGATAGTGGTGAGTATACGGCTCTATATACTGCTGATATACAGTGTGTACAGATAGTAGTTAGTATACGCCTCTATATACTGCTGATATACAGTGTGTACAGATAGTAGTGAGTATACGCCTCTATATACTGCTGATATACAGTGTGTGCAGATAGTAGTTAGTATACGCCTCTATATACTGCTGATGTACAGTGTGTACAGATGTAGTGAGTATACGCCTCTATATACTGCTGATATACAGTGTGTACAGATAGTAGTGAGTATACGCCTCTATATACTGCTGATATACAGTGTGTACAGATAGTAGTGAGTATACGCCTCTATATACTGCTGATATACAGTGTGTACAGATAGTAGTTAGTATACGCCTCTATATACTGCTGATGTACAGTGTGTACAGATAGTAGTGAGTATACGGCTCTATATACTGCTGATATACAGTGTGTACAGATAGTAGTGAGTATACGCCTCTATATACTGCTGATATACAGAGTGTGCAGATAGTAGTGAGTATACGCCTCTATGTACTGCTGATATACAGTGTGTACAGATAGTAGTGAGTATACGGCTCTATATACTGCTGATATACAGTGTGTACAGATAATAGTGAGTATACGCCTCTATATACTGCTGATATACAGTGTGTACAGATAGTAGTGAGTATACGGCTCTAAATACTGCTGATATACATTGTGTACAGATAGTAGTGAGTATACGGCTCTATATACTGCTGATATACAGTGTGTACAGATAGTAGTGAGTATACGCCTCTATATACTGCTGATATATAGTGTGTACAGATAGTAGTGAGTATTCGCCTCTATATACTGCTGATATACAGTGTGTGCAGATAGTAGTGAGTATACGGTTCTATATACTGCTGATATACAGTGTGTACAGATAGTAGTGAGTATACGGCTCTATATACTGCTGATATACAGTGTGTACAGATAGTAGTGAGTATACGGCTCTATATACTGCTGATATACAGTGTGTACAGATAGTAGTGAGTATACGCCTCTATATACTGCTGATATACAGTGTGTGCAGATAGTAGTGAGTATATGCCTCTATATACTGCTGATATACAGTGTGTACAGATAGTAGTGAGTATACGCCTCTATATACTGCTGATACACAGTGTGTACAGATAGTAGTGAGTATACGCCTCTATATACTGCTGATATACAGTGTGTACAGATAGTAGTGAATATACGGCTCTATATACTGCTGTACAGGTAGTGGTGAGTATACGCCTCTATATACTGCTGATATACAGTGTGTACAGATAGTAGTGAGTATACGCCTCTATATACTGCTGATACACAGTGTGTACAGAGAGTAGTGAGTATACGCCTCTATATACTGCTGATATACAGTGTGTACAGATAGTAGTGAGTATACGGCTCTATATACCGCTGATATACAGTGTGTGCAGAGAGTGGTGAGTATACGCCTCTATATACTGCTGATATACAGTGTGTGTAGATAGTTGTGAGTATACGCCTTATATACTGCTGTACAGATGGTAGTGAGTATACGGCTCTATATACTGCTGATATACAGTGTGTACAGATAGTAGTCAGTATACACCTCTATATACTGCTGATATACAGTGTGTACAGATAGTAGTGAGTATACACCTCTATATACTGCTGATATACAGTGTGTACAGATAGTAGTGAGTATACACCTCTATATACCGCTGATATACAGTGTGTACAGATAGTAGTGAGTATACGCCTCTATATACTGCTGATATACATTGTGTACAGATAGTAGTGAGTATACGCCTCTATATACTGTTGATATACTGTGTGTACAGATAGTAGTGAGTATACGGCTCTATATACTGCTGATATACAGAGTGTACAGATAGTAGTGAGTATATGGCTCTATATACTGCTGATATACAGTGTGTACAGATGGTAGTGAGTATACGGCTCTATATACTGCTGATATACAGTGTGTACAGACAATAGTGAGTATACGGCTCTATATACTGCTGATATACAGTGTGTACAGATAGTAGTGAGTATACGCCTCTATATACTGCTGATATACTGTGTGTACAGATAGTAGTGAGTATACGCCTCTATATACTGCTGATATACAGTGTGTACAGTTAATAGTGAGTATACGCCTCTATATACAGTGTGTACAGATAGTAGTGAGTATACGCCTCTATATACTGCTGATATACAGTGTGTACAGATAGTAGTGAATATACGGCTCTATATACTGCTGTACAGGTAGTGGTGAGTATACGCCTCTATATACTGCTGATATACAGTGTGTACAGATAGTAGTGAGTATACGCCTCTATATACTGCTGATATACAGTGTGTACAGATAGTAGTGAGTATACGGCTCTATATACCGCTGATATACAGTGTGTACAGAGAGTAGTGAGTATACGCCTCTATATACTGCTGATATACAGTGTGTACAGATAGTAGTGAGTATACGCCTCTATATACTGCTGATATACAGTGTGTACAGATAGTAGTGAATATACGGCTCTATATACTGCTGTACAGGTAGTGGTGAGTATACGCCTCTATATACTGCTGATATACAGTGTGTACAGATAGTAGTGAGTATACGCCTCTATATACTGCTGATACACAGTGTTTACAGAGAGTAGTGAGTATACGCCTCTATATACTGCTGATATACAGTGTGTACAGATAGTAGTGAGTATACGGCTCTATATACCGCTGATATACAGTGTGTACAGAGAGTAGTGAGTATACGCCTCTATATACTGCTGATATACAGTGTGTACAGATAGTAGTGAGTATACGGCTCTATATACTGCTGATATACAGTGTGTACAGATAGTAGTGAGTATACGGCTCTATATACCGCTGATATACAGTGTGTACAGAGAGTAGTGAGTATACGCCTCTATATACTGCTGATATACAGTGTGTACAGATAGTAGTGAATATACGGCTCTATATACTGCTGTACAGGTAGTGGTGAGTATACGCCTCTATATACTGCTGATATACAGTGTGTACAGATAGTAGTGAGTATACGCCTCTATATACTGCTGATACACAGTGTGTACAGAGAGTAGTGAGTATACGCCTCTATATACTGCTGATATACAGTGTGTACAGATAGTAGTGAGTATACGGCTCTATATACCGCTGATATACAGTGTGTGCAGAGAGTGGTGAGTATACGCCTCTATATACTGCTGATATACAGTGTGTGTAGATAGTTGTGAGTATACGCCTTATATACTGCTGTACAGATGGTAGTGAGTATACGGCTCTATATACTGCTGATATACAGTGTGTACAGATAGTAGTCAGTATACACCTCTATATACTGCTGATATACAGTGTGTACAGATAGTAGTGAGTATACACCTCTATATACTGCTGATATACAGTGTGTACAGATAGTAGTGAGTATACACCTCTATATACCGCTGATATACAGTGTGTACAGATAGTAGTGAGTATACGCCTCTATATACTGCTGATATACATTGTGTACAGATAGTAGTGAGTATACGCCTCTATATACTGTTGATATACTGTGTGTACAGATAGTAGTGAGTATACGGCTCTATATACTGCTGATATACAGAGTGTACAGATAGTAGTGAGTATATGGCTCTATATACTGCTGATATACAGTGTGTACAGATGGTAGTGAGTATACGGCTCTATATACTGCTGATATACAGTGTGTACAGACAATAGTGAGTATACGGCTCTATATACTGCTGATATACAGTGTGTACAGATAGTAGTGAGTATACGCCTCTATATACTGCTGATATACTGTGTGTACAGATAGTAGTGAGTATACGCCTCTATATACTGCTGATATACAGTGTGTACAGTTAATAGTGAGTATACGCCTCTATATACAGTGTGTACAGATAGTAGTGAGTATACGCCTCTATATACTGCTGATATACAGTGTGTACAGATAGTGGTGAGTATACGGCTCTATATACTGCTGATATACAGTGTGTACAGATAGTAGTGAGTATACGGCTCTATATACTGCTGATATACAGTGTGTACAGATAGTAGTGAGTATACGCCTCTATATACTGTTGATATACTGTGTTTACAGATAGTAGTGAGTATACGCCTCTATATACCGCTGATATACAGTGTGTACAGATAGTAGTGAGTATACGCCTCTATATACTGCTGATATACAGTGTGTACAGATAGTAGTGAGTATACGGCTCTATATACTGCTGATATACAGAGTGTACAGATAGTAGTGAGTATACACCTCTATATACTGCTGATATACAGAGTGTACAGATAGTAGTGAGTATATGGCTCTTTATACTGCTGATATACAGTGTGTACAGATAGTAGTGAGTATACGGCTCTATATACTGCTGATATACAGTGTGTACAGATAGTAGTGAGTATACGCCTCTATATACTGTTGATATACTGTGTTTACAGATAGTAGTGAGTATACGCCTCTATATACTGCTGATATACAGAGTGTACAGATAGTAGTGAGTATATGGCTCTATATACTGCTGATATACAGTGTGTACAGATAGCAGTGAGTATACGCCTCTATATACTGCTGATATACAGAGTGTACAGATAGTAGTGAGTATACGCCTCTATATACTGCTGATATACAGTGTGTACAGGTAGTAGTGAGTATACGCCTCTATATACTGCTGATATACAGTGTGTACAGATAGGAGTGAGTATATGCCTCTATATACTGCTGATATACAGTGTGTACAGATAGTAGTGAGTATACGGCTCTATATACTGCTGATATACAGTGTGTACAGATAGTAGTGAGTATACGCCTCTATATACTGCTGATATACAATGTGTACAGATAGTAGTGAGTATATGCCTCTATATACAGTGTGTCCAGATAGTAGTGAGTATACGCCTCTATATACTGCTGATATACAGTGTGTACAGATAGTAGTGAGTATACACCTCTATATACTTCTGATATACAGTGTGTACAGATAGTACTGAGTATACGCCTCTATATACTGCTGATATACAGTGTGTACAGATAGTAGTGAGTATACACCTCTATATACTGCTGATATACAGTGTGTACAGATAGTAGTTAGTATACGGCTCTATATACTGCTGATATACAGTGTGTACAGATAGTAGTGAGTATACGGCTCTATATACTGCTGATATACAGTGTGTCCAGATAGTAGTGAGTATACGCCTCTATATACTGCTGATATACAGTGTGTACAGATAGGAGTGAGTATACGCCTCTATATACTGCTGATATACAGTGTGTCCAGATAGTAGTGAGTATACGCCTCTATATACTGCTGATATACAGTGTGTACAGATAGGAGTGAGTATACGCCTCTATATACTGCTGATATACAGTGTGTCCAGATAGTAGTGAGTATACGCCTCTATATACTGCTGATATACAGTGTGTACAGATAGTAGTGAGTATACGCCTCTATATACTGCTGATATACAGTGTGTACTGATAGTATTGAGTATACGCCTCTTTATACTGCTGATATACAGTGTGTACAGATACTAGTGAGTATACGCCTCTATATACTGCTGATATACAGTGTGTACAGATAGTAGTGAGTATACGCCTCTATATACAGTGTGTACAGATAATAGTGAGTATACGCCTCTATATACTGCTGATATACAGTGTGTACAGTTAGTAGTGAGTATACGCCTCTATATACTGCTGATATACAGTGTGTACAGATAGTAGTGAGTATACGGCTCTATATACTGCTGATATACAGTGTGTACAGATAGTAGTGAGTATATGGCTCTATATACTGCTGATATACAGTGTGTACAGATAGTAGTGAGTATACGCCTCTATATACTGCTGATATACAGTGTGTACAGATAGCAGTGAGTATACTCCTCTATATACTGCTGATATACAGTGTGTACAGATAGTAGTGAGTGTACGCCTCTATATACTGCTGATATACAGTGTGTACAGATAGGAGTGAGTATACGCCTCTATATACTGCTGATATACAGTGTGTCCAGATAGTAGTGAGTATACGCCTCTATATACAGTGTGTACAGATAATAGTGAGTATACGCCTCTATATACTTCTGATATACAGTGTGTACAGATAGCAGTGAGTATACGGCTCTATATACTGCTGATATACAGTGTGTACAGATAGTAGTGAGTATACGGCTCTATATACTGCTGATATACAGTGTGTACAGATAGTAGTGAGTATACGGCTCTATGTACCGCTGATATACAGTGTGTACAGATAGTAGTGAGTATACGGTTCTATATACTGCTGATATACAATGTGTACAGATAGTAGTGAGTATACACCTCTATATACTGCTGATATACAGTGTGTACAGATAGTAGTGAGTATATGGCTCTATATACTGCTGATATACAGTGTGTACAGATAGTAGTGAGTATACGCCTCTATATACTGCTGATATACAGTGTGTACAGATAGCAGTGAGTATACTCCTCTATATACTGCTGATATACAGTGTGTACAGATAGTAGTGAGTATACGCCTCTATATACTGCTGATATACAGTGTGTACAGATAGTAGTGAGTATATGGCTCTATATACTGCTGATATACAGTGTGTACAGATAGTACTGAGTATACGCCTCTATATACTGCTGATATACAGTGTGTACAGATAGTAGTGAGTATACACCTCTATATACTGCTGATATACAGTGTGTACAGATAGTAGTGAGTATACGGCTCTATATACTGCTGATATACAGTGTGTACAGATAGCAGTGAGTATACGCCTCTATATACTGCTGATATACAGTGTGTACAGATAGTAGTGAGTATACGCCTCTATATACTGCTGATATACAGTGTGTGCAGATAGTAGTGAGTATACGCGTCTATATACTGCTGATATACAGTGTGTGCAGATAGTAGTGAGTATACGCGTCTATATACTGCTGATATACAGTGTGTGCAGATAGTAGTGAGTATACGGCTCTATATACTGCTGATATACAGTGTGTGCAGATAGTAGTGAGTATACGCCTCTATATACTGCTGATATACAGTGTGTGCAGATAGTAGTGAGTATACGCCTCTATATACTGCTGATATACAGTGTGTACAGATAGTAGTGAGTATACGGCTCTATATACTGCTGATATACAGTGTGTACAGATAGTAGTGAGTATACGGCTCTATATACTGCTGATATACAGTGTGTACAGATAGTAGTGAGTATACGCCTCTATATACTGCTGATATACAGTTTGTACAGATAATAGTGAGTATACGCCTCTATATAGTGTGTACAGATAGTAGTGAGTATACGCATCTATATACTGCTGATATACAGTGTGTGCAGATAGTAGTGAGTATACGGCTCTATATACTGCTGATATACAGTGTGTACAGATAGCAGTGAGTATACGCCTCTATATACTGCTGATATACAGTGTGTACAGATAGTAGTGAGTATACACCTCTATATACTGCTGATATACAGTGTGTACAGATAGTACTGAGTATACGCCTCTATATACTGCTGATATACAGTGTGTACAGATAGTAGTGAGTATACACCTCTATATACTGCTGATATACAGTGTGTACAGATAGTACTGAGTATACGCCTCTATATACTGCTGATATACAGTGTGTACAGATAGTAGTGAGTATACACCTCTATATACTGCTGATATACAGTGTGTACAGATAGTAGTTAGTATACGGCTCTATATACTGCTGATATACAGTGTGTACAGATAGTAGTGAGTATACGGCTCTATATACTGCTGATATACAGTGTGTCCAGATAGTAGTGAGTATACGCCTCTATATACTGCTGATATACAGTGTGTACAGATAGGAGTGAGTATACGCCTCTATATACTGCTGATATACAGTGTGTCCAGATAGTAGTGAGTATACGCCTCTATATACTGCTGATATACAGTGTGTACAGATAGGAGTGAGTATACGCCTCTATATACTGCTGATATACAGTGTGTCCAGATAGTAGTGAGTATACGCCTCTATATACTGCTGATATACAGTGTGTACTGATAGTATTGAGTATACGCCTCTTTATACTGCTGATATACAGTGTGTACAGATACTAGTGAGTATACGCCTCTATATACTGCTGATATACAGTGTGTACAGATAGTAGTGAGTATACGCCTCTATATACAGTGTGTACAGATAATAGTGAGTATACGCCTCTATATACTGCTGATATACAGTGTGTACAGTTAGTAGTGAGTATACGCCTCTATATACTGCTGATATACAGTGTGTACAGATAGTAGTGAGTATACGGCTCTATATACTGCTGATATACAGTGTGTACAGATAGTAGTGAGTATATGGCTCTATATACTGCTGATATACAGTGTGTACAGATAGTAGTGAGTATACGCCTCTATATACTGCTGATATACAGTGTGTACAGATAGCAGTGAGTATACTCCTCTATATACTGCTGATATACAGTGTGTACAGATAGTAGTGAGTGTACGCCTCTATATACTGCTGATATACAGTGTGTACAGATAGGAGTGAGTATACGCCTCTATATACTGCTGATATACAGTGTGTCCAGATAGTAGTGAGTATACGCCTCTATATACAGTGTGTACAGATAATAGTGAGTATACGCCTCTATATACTTCTGATATACAGTGTGTACAGATAGCAGTGAGTATACGGCTCTATATACTGCTGATATACAGTGTGTACAGATAGTAGTGAGTATACGGCTCTATATACTGCTGATATACAGTGTGTACAGATAGTAGTGAGTATACGGCTCTATGTACCGCTGATATACAGTGTGTACAGATAGTAGTGAGTATACGGTTCTATATACTGCTGATATACAATGTGTACAGATAGTAGTGAGTATACACCTCTATATACTGCTGATATACAGTGTGTACAGATAGTAGTGAGTATATGGCTCTATATACTGCTGATATACAGTGTGTACAGATAGTAGTGAGTATACGCCTCTATATACTGCTGATATACAGTGTGTACAGATAGCAGTGAGTATACTCCTCTATATACTGCTGATATACAGTGTGTACAGATAGTAGTGAGTATACGCCTCTATATACTGCTGATATACAGTGTGTACAGATAGTAGTGAGTATATGGCTCTATATACTGCTGATATACAGTGTGTACAGATAGTACTGAGTATACGCCTCTATATACTGCTGATATACAGTGTGTACAGATAGTAGTGAGTATACACCTCTATATACTGCTGATATACATTGTGTACAGATATTAGTGAGTATATGGCTCTATATACTGCTGATATACAGTGTGTACAGATAGTACTGAGTATACGGCTCTATATACTGCTGATATACAGTGTGTACAGATAGTAGTGAGTATACGGCTCTATATACTGCAGATATATAGTGTGTACAGATGGTATTGAGTATACGGCTCTATATACTGCTGATATACCGTGTGTACAGATAGTAGTGAGTATACACCTCTATATACTGCTGATATACTGTGTGTACAGATAGTTGTGAGTATACGCCTCTATATACTGCTCATATACAGTGTGTACAGATAGTAGTGAGTATACGCCTCTATATACTGCTGATATACAATGTGTACAGATAGTAGTGAGTATACGCCTCTATATACTGCTGATATATAGTGTGTACAGATAGTAGTGAGTATACGGCTCTATATACTGCTGATATACAGTGTGTACAGATAGTAGTGAGTATACGCCTCTATATACTGCTGATATATAGTGTGTACAGATAGTAGTGAGTATACGCCTCTATATACTGCTGATACACAGTGTGTACAGATAGTAGTGAGTATACACCTCTATATACTGCTGATATACAGTGTGTACAGATAGTAGTGAGTATACGGCTCTATATACTGCTGATATACAGTGTGTACAGATAGTAGTGAGTATACGCCTCTATATACTGCTGATAAACAGTGTGTACAGATAGTAGTGAGTATACGCCTCTATATACTGCTGATATACAATGTGTACAGATAGTAGTGAGTATACGGCTCTATATACTGCTGATATACAGTGTGTACAGATAGTAGTGAGTATACGGCTCTATATACTGCTGATATACAGTGTGTACAGAAAGTAGTGAGTATACGGCTCTATATACTGCTTGTATACAGAGTGTACAGATAGTAGTAAGTATACGGCTCTATATACTGCTGATATACAGTGTGTACAGATAGTAGTGAGTATTCGCCTCTATATACTGCTCATATACAGTGTGTACAGATAGTAGTGAGTATACGCCTCTATATACTGCTGATATACAATGTGTACAGATAGTAGTGAGTATACGCCTCTATATACTGCTGATATACAGTGTGTACAGTTAATAGTGAGTCTACGCCTCTATATACAGTGTGTACAGATAGTAGTGAGTATACGCCTCTATATACTGCTGATATACAGTGTGTACAGATAGTAGTGAATATACGGCTCTATATACTGCTGTACAGGTAGTGGTGAGTATACGCCTCTATATACTGCTGATATACAGTGTGTACAGATAGTAGTGAGTATACGCCTCTATATACTGCTGATACACAGTGTGTACAGAGAGTAGTGAGTATACGCCTCTATATACTGCTGATATACAGTGTGTACAGATAGTAGTGAGTATACGGCTCTATATACCGCTGATATACAGTGTGTACAGAGAGTAGTGAGTATACGCCTCTATATACTGCTGATATACAGTGTGTACAGATAGTAGTGAGTATACGCCTCTATATACTGCTGATATACAGTGTGTACAGATAGTAGTGAATATACGGCTCTATATACTGCTGTACAGGTAGTGGTGAGTATACGCCTCTATATACTGCTGATATACAGTGTGTACAGATAGTAGTGAGTATACGCCTCTATATACTGCTGATACACAGTGTGTACAGAGAGTAGTGAGTATACGCCTCTATATACTGCTGATATACAGTGTGTACAGATAGTAGTGAGTATACGGCTCTATATACCGCTGATATACAGTGTGTACAGAGAGTAGTGAGTATACGCCTCTATATACCGCTGATATACAGTGTGTACAGAGAGTAGTGAGTATACGCCTCTATATACTGCTGATATACAGTGTGTACAGATAGTAGTGAGTATACGGCTCTATATACCGCTGATATACAGTGTGTACAGAGAGTAGTGAGTATACGCCTCTATATACCGCTGATATACAGTGTGTGCACAGAGTGGTGAGTATACGCCTCTATATACTGCTGATATACAGTGTGTGTAGATAGTTGTGAGTATACGCCTTATATACTGCTGTACAGATGGTAGTGAGTATACGGCTCTATATACTGCTGATATACAGTGTGTACAGATAGTAGTCAGTATACACCTCTATATACTGCTGATATACAGTGTGTACAGATAGTAGTGAGTATACACCTCTATATACCGCTGATATACAGTGTGTACAGATAGTAGTGAGTATACGCCTCTATATACTGCTGATATACATTGTGTACAGATAGTAGTGAGTATACGCCTCTATATACTGTTGATATACTGTGTGTACAGATAGTAGTGAGTCTACGGCTCTATATACTGCTGATATACAGAGTGTACAGATAGTAGTGAGTATATGGCTCTATATACTGCTGATATACAGTGTGTACAGATGGTAGTGAGTATACGGCTCTATATACTGCTGATATACAGTGTGTACAGACAATAGTGAGTATACGGCTCTATATACTGCTGATATACAGTGTGTACAGATAGTAGTGAGTATACGCCTCTATATACTGCTGATATACTGTGTGTACAGATAGTAGTGAGTATACGCCTCTATATACTGCTGATATACAGTGTGTACAGTTAATAGTGAGTATACGCCTCTATATACAGTGTGTACAGATAGTAGTGAGTATACGCCTCTATATACTGCTGATATACAGTGTGTACAGATAGTGGTGAGTATACGGCTCTATATACTGCTGATATACAGTGTGTACAGATAGTAGTGAGTATACGGCTCTATATACTGCTGATATACAGTGTGTACAGATAGTAGTGAGTATACGCCTCTATATACTGTTGATATACTGTGTTTACAGATAGTAGTGAGTATACGCCTCTATATACCGCTGATATACAGTGTGTACAGATAGTAGTGAGTATACGCCTCTATATACTGCTGATATACATTGTGTACAGATAGTGGTGAGTATACGCCTCTATATACTGCTGATATACAGTGTGTACAGATAGTAGTGAGTATACGCCTCTATATACTGCTGATATACAGTGTGTACAGATAGTACTGAGTATACGCCTCTATATACTGCTGATATACAGTGTGTACAGATAGTAGTGAGTATACACCTCTATATACTGCTGATATACAGTGTGTACAGATAGTAGTTAGTATACGGCTCTATATACTGCTGATATACAGTGTGTACAGATAGTAGTGAGTATACACCTCTATATACTGCTGATATACAGTGTGTACAGATAGTACTGAGTATACGCCTCTATATACTGCTGATATACAGTGTGTACAGATAGTAGTGAGTATACACCTCTATATACTGCTGATATACAGTGTGTACAGATAGTAGTTAGTATACGGCTCTATATACTGCTGATATACAGTGTGTACAGATAGTAGTGAGTATACGGCTCTATATACTGCTGATATACAGTGTGTCCAGATAGTAGTGAGTATACGCCTCTATATACTGCTGATATACAGTGTGTACAGATAGGAGTGAGTATACGCCTCTATATACTGCTGATATACAGTGTGTCCAGATAGTAGTGAGTATACGCCTCTATATACTGCTGATATACAGTGTGTACAGATAGGAGTGAGTATACGCCTCTATATACTGCTGATATACAGTGTGTCCAGATAGTAGTGAGTATACGCCTCTATATACTGCTGATATACAGTGTGTACAGATAGTAGTGAGTATACGCCTCTATATACAGTGTGTACAGATAATAGTGAGTATACGCCTCTATATACTGCTGATATACAGTGTGTAGAGTTAGTAGTGAGTATACGCCTCTATATACTGCTGATATACAGTGTGTACAGATAGTAGTGAGTATACGGCTCTATATACTGCTGATATACAGTGTGTACAGATAGTAGTGAGTATATGGCTCTATATACTGCTGATATACAGTGTGTACAGATAGTAGTGAGTATACGCCTCTATATACTGCTGATATACAGTGTGTACAGATAGCAGTGAGTATACTCCTCTATATACTGCTGATATACAGTGTGTACAGATAGTAGTGAGTGTACGCCTCTATATACTGCTGATATACAGTGTGTACAGATAGGAGTGAGTATACGCCTCTATATACTGCTGATATACAGTGTGTCCAGATAGTAGTGAGTATACGCCTCTATATACAGTGTGTACAGATAATAGTGAGTATACGCCTCTATATACTTCTGATATACAGTGTGTACAGATAGCAGTGAGTATACGGCTCTATATACTGCTGATATACAGTGTGTACAGATAGTAGTGAGTATACGGCTCTATATACCGCTGATATACAGTGTGTACAGATAGTAGTGAGTATACGGTTCTATATACTGCTGATATACAATGTGTACAGATAGTAGTGAGTATACACCTCTATATACTGCTGATATACAGTGTGTACAGATAGTAGTGAGTATATGGCTCTATATACTGCTGATATACAGTGTGTACAGATAGTAGTGAGTATACGCCTCTATATACTGCTGATATACAGTGTGTACAGATAGCAGTGAGTATACTCCTCTATATACTGCTGATATACAGTGTGTACAGATAGTAGTGAGTATACGCCTCTATATACTGCTGATATACAGTGTGTACAGATAGTAGTGAGTATATGGCTCTATATACTGCTGATATACAGTGTGTACAGATAGTACTGAGTATACGCCTCTATATACTGCTGATATACAGTGTGTACAGATAGTAGTGAGTATACACCTCTATATACTGCTGATATACAGTGTGTACAGATAGTAGTGAGTATACGGCTCTATATACTGCTGATATACAGTGTGTACAGATAGCAGTGAGTATACGCCTCTATATACTGCTGATATACAGTGTGTACAGATAGTAGTGAGTATACGCCTCTATATACTGCTGATATACAGTGTGTGCAGATAGTAGTGAGTATACGCGTCTATATACTGCTGATATACAGTGTGTGCAGATAGTAGTGAGTATACGGCTCTATATACTGCT
Source organism: Eleutherodactylus coqui (assembly GCA_035609135.1). NCBI lineage: Eukaryota > Metazoa > Chordata > Amphibia > Anura > Eleutherodactylidae > Eleutherodactylus > Eleutherodactylus coqui. The sequence goes on along the minus strand of CM069406.1, from coordinate 331,958,145 downwards.
GATATACAGTGTGTGCAGATAGTAGTGAGTATACGCCTCTATATACTGCTGATATACAGTGTGTGCAGATAGTAGTGAGTATACGCCTCTATATACTGCTGATATACAGTGTGTACAGATAGTAGTGAGTATACGGCTCTATATACTGCTGATATACAGTGTGTACAGATATTAGTGAGTATACGGCTCTATATACTGCTGATATACAGTGTGTACAGATAGTAGTGAGTATACGCCTCTATATACTGCTGATATACAGTGTGTACAGATAGTAGTGAGTATATGCCTCTATATACTGCTGATATACAGTGTGTACAGATAGTAGTGAGTATACGGCTCTATATACTGCTGATATACAGTGTGTACAGATAGTAGTGAGTATACGGCTCTATATACTGCTGATATACAGTGTGTACAGATAGTAGTGAGTATACGCCTCTATATACTGCTGATATACAGTTTGTACAGATAATAGTGAGTATACGCCTCTATATACTGCTGATATACAGTGTGTACAGATAGTAGTGTGTATACGGCTCTATATACTGCTGATATACAGTGTGTACAGATAGTAGTGAGTATACGCCTCTATATACTGCTGATATACAGTGTGTACAGATAGTAGTGAGTATACGGCTCTATATACTGCTGATATACAGTGTGTACAGATAGTAGTGAGTATACGCCTCTATATACTGCTGATATACAGTGTGTACAGATAGTAGTGAGTATACGCATCTATATACTGCTGATATACAGTGTGTGCAGATAGTAGTGAGTATACGGCTCTATATACTGCTGATATACAGTGTGTACAGATAGCAGTGAGTATACGCCTCTATATACTGCTGATATACAGTGTGTACAGATAGTAGTGAGTATATGACTCTATATACTGCTGATATACAGTGTGTACAAATAGCAGTGAGTATACGCCTCTATATACTGCTGATATACAGTGTGTACAGATAGTAGTGAGTATACGCCTCTATATACTGCTGATATACAGTGTGTACAGATAGTGAGTATACACCTCTATATACTGCTGATATACAGTGTGTACAGATAGTACTGAGTATACGCCTCTATATACTGCTGATATACAGTGTGTACAGATAGTAGTGAGTATACGCCTCTATATACTGCTGATATACAGTGTGTACAGATGGTAGTGAGTATACGGCTCTATATACCGCTGATATACAGTGTGTACAGATAGTAGTGAGTATACGGCTCTATATTCTGCTGATATACAGTGTGTACAGATAGTAGTGAGTATACGGCTCTATATACTGCAGATATATAGTGTGTACAGATGGTATTGAGTATACGGCTCTATATACTGCTGATATACAGTGTGTACAGATAGTAGTGAGTATACACCTCTATATACTGCTGATATACTGTGTGTACAGATAGTTGTGAGTATACGCCTCTATATACTGCTCATATACAGTGTGTACAGATAGTAGTGAGTATACGCCTCTTTATACTGCTGATATACAATGTGTACAGATAGTAGTGAGTATACGCCTCTATATACTGCTGATATATAGTGTGTACAGATAGTAGTGAGTATACGGCTCTATATACTGCTGATATACAGTGTGTACAGATAGTAGTGAGTATACGCCTCTATATACTGCTGATATATAGTGTGTACAGATAGTAGTGAGTATACGCCTCTATATACTGCTGATACACAGTGTGTACAGATAGTAGTGAGTATACACCTCTATATACTGCTGATATACAGTGTGTACAGATAGTAGTGAGTATACGGCTCTATATACTGCTGATATACAGTGTGTACAGATAGTAGTGAGTATACGCCTCTATATACTGCTGATATACAGTGTGTACAGATAGTAGTGAGTATACGTCTCTATATACTGCTTATATACAGTGTGTACAGATAGTGGTGAGTATACGCCTCTATATACTGCTGATATACAATGTGTACAGATAGTAGTGAGTATACGGCTCTATATACTGCTGATATACAGTGTGTACAGATAGTAGTGAGTATACGGCTCTATATACTGCTGATATACAGTGTGTACAGAAAGTAGTGAGTATACGGCTCTATATACTGCTTGTATACAGAGTGTACAGATAGTAGTAAGTATACGGCTCTATATACTGCTGATATACAGTGTGTACAGATAGTAGTGAGTATTCGCCTCTATATACTGCTCATATACAGTGTGTACAGATAGTAGTGAGTATACGCCTCTATATACTGCTGATATACAATGTGTACAGATAGTAGTGAGTATACACCTCTATATACTGCTGATATACAGTGTGTACAGATAGTAGTGAGTATACGGCTCTATATACTGCTGATTTACAGTGTGTACAGATAGTAGTGAGTATACGCCTCTATATACTGCTGATATACAGTGTGTACAGATAGGAGTGAGTATACGCCTCTATGTACTGCTGATATACAGTGTTTACAGATAGTAGTGAGTATACGCCTCTATATACTGCTGATATACAGTGTGTACAGATAGGAGTGAGTATACGCCTCTATATACTGCTGATACACAGTGTGTACAGATAGTAGTGAGTATACGGCTCTATATACTGCTGATATACAGTGTGTACAGATAGTGGTAAGTATACGCCTCTATATACTGCTGATATACAGAGTGTACAGATAGTAGTGAGTATACGGCTCTATATACTGCTGATATACAGTGTGTACAGAAAGTAGTGAGTATACGGCGCTATATACTGCTGATATACAGTGTGTACAGATAGTAGTGAGTATACGGCTCTATATACTGCTGATATACAGTGTGTACAGAAAGTAGTGAGTATACGTCTCTATATACTGCTGATATACAGTGTGTACAGATAGCAGTGAGTATACGGCTCTATATACTGCTGATATACAGTGTGTACAGATAGTAGTGAGTATACGGCTCTATATACTGCTGATATACAGTGTGTACAGATAGTAGTGAGTATACACCTCTATATACTGCTGTACAGGTAGTGGTGAGTATACGCCTCTATATACTGTTGATATACAGTGTGTAGACATAGTAGTGAGTATATGCCTCTATATACTGCTGATATACAGTGTGTACAGATAGTAGTGAGTATACGGCTCTATATACTGCTGATATACAGTGTGTACAGATAGTAGTGAGTATACGCCTCTATATACTGCTGTACAGATAGTAGTGAGTATACGGCTCTATATACTGCTGATATACAGTGTGTACAGATAGGAGTGAGTATACGGCTCTATATACTGCTGATATACAGTGTGTACAGATAGTAGTGAGTATACACCTCTATATACTGCTGATATACAGTGTGTACAGATAGTAGTGAGTATACACCTCTATATACTGCTGATATACAGTGTGTACCTATAGTAGTGAGTATACGCCTCTATATACTGCTGATATACAGTGTGTACAGATAATAGTGAGTATACGGCTCTATATACTGCTGATATACAGTGTGTACAGATAGTGAGTATACACCTCTATATACTGCTGATATACAGAGTGTACAGATAGTAGTGAGTATACGGCTCTATATACTGCTGATATACAGTGTGTACAGATAGTGAGTATACACCTCTATATACTGCTGATATACATTGTGTACAGATAGTAGTGAGTATACGGCTCTATATACTGCTGATATACAGTGTGTACAGATAGTAGTGAGTATACGTCTCTATATACTGCTGATATACAGTGTGTACAGATATTAGTGAGTATACGGCTCTATATACTGCTGATATACAGTGTGTACAGATAGTAGTGAATATACACCTCTATATACTGCTGATATACAGTGTGTACAGATAGTAGTGAGTATACGGATCTATATACTGCTGATATACAGTGTGTACAGATAGTAGTGAGTATATGCCTCTATATACTGCTGATATACAGTGTGTACAGATAGTAGTGAATATACACCTCTATATACTGCTGATATACAGTGTGTACAGATAGTAGTGAGTATACGGATCTATATACTGCTGATATACAGTGTGTACAGATAGTAGTGAGTATACGCCTCTATATACTGCTGATATACAGTGTGTACAGATAGTAGTGAGTATACGCCTCTATATACTGCTGATATACAGTGTGTACAGATAGTAGTGAGTATACGCCTCTATATACTGCTGATATACAGTGTGTACAGATAGTAGTGAGTATACACCTCTATATACTGCTGATATACAGTGTGTACAGATGGTAGTGAGTATACGCCTCTATATACTGCTGATATACAGTGTGTACAGATAGTAGTGAGTATACGCCTCTATATACTGCTGATATACAGTGTGTGCAGATAGTAGTGAGTATACGCCTCTATATACTGCTGATATACAGTGTGTACAGATAGTAGTGAGTATACGGCTCTATATACTGCTGATATACAGTGTGTACAGAAAGTAGTGAGTATACGGCTCTATATACTGCTTGTATACAGAGTGTACAGATAGTAGTGAGTATACGGCTCTATATACTGCTGATATACAGTGTGTACAGATAGTAGTGAGTATACGGCTCTCTATACTGCTGATATACAGTGTGTACAGAAAGTAGTGAGTATACGGCTCTATATACTGCTTGTATACAGAGTGTACAGATAGTAGTGAGTATACGGCTCTATATACTGCTGATATACAGTGTGTACAGATAGCAGTGAGTATACGGCTCTATATACTGCTTATATACAGTGTGTACAGATAGTGGTGAGTATACACCTCTATATACTGCTGATATACAGTGTGTACAGATAGTAGTGAGTATACGGCTCTATATACTGCTGATATACAGTGTGTACAGAAAGTAGTGAGTATACGGCTCTATATACTGCTTGTATACAGAGTGTACAGATAGTAGTGAGTATACGGCTCTATATACTGCTGATATACAGTGTGTACAGATAGCAGTGAGTATACGGCTCTATATACTGCTGATATACATTGTGTACAGATAGTAGTGAATATACGGCTCTATATACTGCTGATATACAGTGTGTACAGATAGGAGTGAGTATACGGCTCTATATACTGCTGATATACAGTGTGTACAGATAGTAGTGAGTATACACCTCTATATACTGCTGTACAGGTAGTGGTGAGTATACGCCTCTATATACTGCTGATATACAGTGTGTACAGATAGTAGTGAGTATACGCCTCTATATACTGCTGATATACAGTGTGTACAGATAGTAGTGAGTATACGGCTCTATATACTGCTGATATACAGTGTGTACAGATAGTAGTGAGTATATGCCTCTATATACTGCTGATATACAGTGTGTACAGATAGGAGTGAGTATACGCCTCTATATACTGCTGATATACAGTGTGTACAGATGGTAGTGAGTATACGCCTCTATATACTGCTAATATACAGTGTGTACAGATAGTAGTGAGTATACACCTCTATATACTGCTGATATACAGTGTGTACAGATAGTAGTGAGTATACACCTCTATATACTGCTGATATACAGTGTGTACAGATAGTAGTGAGTATACGGCTCTATATACTGCTGATATACAGTGTGTACAGATAATAGTGAGTATACGCCTCTATATACTGCTGATAAACGGTGTGTACAGATAATAGTGAGTATACGGCTCTATATACCGCTGATATACAGTGTGTACAGATAGTAGTGAGTATACGGCTCTATATACTGCTGATATACAGTGTGAACAGATAGTAGTGAGTATACGGCTCTATATACTGCTGATATACAGTGTGTACAGATAATAGTGAGTATACGCCTCTATATACTGCTGATAAACGGTGTGTACAGATAATAGTGAGTATACGGCTCTACATACCGCTGATATACAGTGTGTACAGATAGTAGTGAGTATACGGCTCTATATACTGCTGATATACAGTGTGTACAGATAGTAGTGAGTATACGGCTCTATATACTGCAGATATATAGTGTGTACAGATGGTATTGAGTATACGGCTCTATATACTGCTGATATACAGTGTGTACAGATAGTAGTGAGTATACACCTCTATATACTGCTGATATACTGTGTGTACAGATAGTAGTGAGTATACGCCTCTATATACTGCTGATACACAGTGTGTACAGATAGTAGTGAGTATACGGCTCTATATACTGCTGATATACAGTGTGTACAGATAGTAGTGAGTATACGCCTCTATATACTGCTGATATACAATGTGTACAGATAGTATTGAGTATACACCTCTATATACTGCTGATATACAGTGTGTACAGATAGTAGTGAGTATACGCCTCTATATACTGCTGATACACAGTGTGTACAGATAGTAGTGAGTATACGGCTCTATATACTGCTGATATACAGTGTGTACAGATAGTAGTGAGTATACACCTCTATATACTGCTGATATACAGTGTGTACAGATAGTAGTGAGTATACACCTCTATATACTGCTTGTATACAGTGTGTACAGATAGTAGTGAGTATACGTCTCTATATACTGCTTATATACAGTGTGTACAGATAGTGGTGAGTATACGCCTCTATATACTGCTGATATACAGTGTGTACAGATAGTAGTGAGTATACGGCTCTATATACTGCTGATACACATTGTGTACAGATAGTAGTGAGTATACGCCTCTATATACTGCTGATATACAGTGTGTACAGATAGTGGTGAGTATACGCCTCTATATACTGCTGATATACAGTATGTACAGATAGTAGTGAGTATACGGCTCTATATACTGCTGATATACAGTGTGAACAGATAGTAGTGAGTATACGGCTCTATATACTGCTGATATACAGTGTGTACAGATAATAGTGAGTATACGGCTCTATATACTGCTGATAAACGGTGTGTACAGATAATAGTGAGTATATGGCTCTATATACCGCTGATATACAGTGTGTACAGATAGTAGTGAGTATACGGCTCTATATACTGCTGATATACAGTGTGTACAGATAGTAGTGAGTATACGGCTCTATATACTGCAGATATATAGTGTGTACAGATGGTATTGAATATACGGCTCTATATACTGCTGATATACAGTGTGTACAGATAGTAGTGAGTATACACCTCTATATACTGCTGATATACTGTGTGTACAGATAGTAGTGAGTATACGCCTCTATATACTGCTCATATACAGTGTGTACAGATAGTAGTGAGTATACGCCTCTATATACTGCTGATATACAATGTGTACAGATAGTATTGAGTATACACCTCTATATACTGCTGATATACAGTGTGTACAGATAGTAGTGAGTATACGCCTCTATATACTGCTGATATACAATGTGTACAGATAGTATTGAGTATACACCTCTATATACTGCTGATACACAGTGTGTACAGATAGTAGTGAGTATACGGCTCTATATACTGCTGATATACAGTGTGTACAGATAGTAGTGAGTATACACCTCTATATACTGCTGATATACAGTGTGTACAGATAGTAGTGAGTATACGCCTCTATATACTGCTTGTATACAGTGTGTACAGATAGTAGTGAGTATACGTCTCTATATACTGCTTATATACAGTGTGTACAGATAGTGGTGAGTATACGCCTCTATATACTGCTGATATACAGTGTGTACAGATAGTAGTGAGTATACGGCTCTATATACTGCTGATATACAGTGTGTACAGAAAGTAGTGAGTATACGGCTCTATATACTGCTTGTATACAGAGTGTACAGATACTAGTGAGTATACGGCTCTATATACTGCTGATATACAGTGTGTACAGATAGCAGTGAGTATACGGCTCTATATACTGCTGATATACAGTGTGTACAGATAGTAGTGAGTATACGCCTATATATACTGCTTGTATACAGAATGTACAGATAGTAGTGAGTATACGGCTCTATATACTGTTGATATACATTGTGTACAGATAGTAGTGAGTATACGGCTCTATATACTGCTGATATACAGTGTGTACAGATAGTAGTGAGTATACACCTCTATATACTGCTGTACAGGTAGTGGTGAGTATACGCCTCTATATACTGCTGATATACAGTGTGTACAGATAGTAGTGAGTATACGGCTCTATATACTGCTGATATACAGTGTGTACAGATAGTAGTGAGTATACGGCTCTATATACTGCTGATATACAGTGTGTACAGATAGTAGTGAGTATACGCCTCTATATACTGCTGATATACAGTGTGTACAGATAGTAGTGAGTATACGGCTCTATATACTGCTGATATACAGTGTGTGCAGATAGGAGTGAGCATACGGCTCTATATACTGCTGATATACAGTGTGTACAGATAGTAGTGAGTATACGGCTCTATATACTGCTGATATACAGTGTGTCCAGATAGTAATGAGTATACGGCTCTATATACTGCTGATATACAGTGTGTACAGATAGTAGTTAGTATGCGCCTCTATATACTGCTGATATACAGTGTGTACAGATAGTAGTTAGTATACACCTCTATATACTGCTGATATACAGTGTGTACAGATAGTAGTGAGTATACGCCTATGTATACTGCTTGTATACAGTGTGTACAGATAGTAGTGAGTATACGGCTCTATATACTGCTGATATACAGTGTGTACAGATAGTAGTGAGTATACGGCTCTATATACTGCTGATATACAGTGTGTACAGATAGTAGTGAGTATACGCCTCTCTATACTGCTGATATACAGTGTGTACAGATAGTAGTGAGTATACGCCTCTATATACTGCTGATATACAGTGTGTACAGATAGTAGTGAGTATACGGCTCTATATACTGCTGATATACAGTGTGTACAGATAGTAGTGAGTATACGCCTCTCTATACTGCTGATATACAGTGTGTACAGATAGTAGTGAGTATACTGCTGTATATACTGCTGATATACAGTGTGTACAGATAGTAGTGAGTATACGCCTCTATATACTGCTGATATACAGTGTGTACAGATAGTAGTGAGTATACGGCTCTATATACTGCTGATATACATTGTGTACAGATAGTAGTGAGTATACGCCTCTATATACTGTTGATATACTGTGTGTACAGATAGTAGTGAGTATACGCCTCTATATACTGCTGATATACAGAGTGTACAGATAGTAGTGAGTATATGGCTCTATATACTGCTGATATACAGTGTGTACAGATAGTAGTGAGTATACGCCTCTATATACTGCTGATATACAGTGTGTACAGATAGTGGTGAGTATACGGCTCTATATACTGCTGATATACAGTGTGTACAGATAGTAGTGAGCATACGCCTCTATATACTGCTGATATACAGTGTGTACAGATAGTAGTGAGTATACGCCTCTATATACTGCTGATATACAGTGTGTACAGATAGTAGTGAGTATACGCCTCTATATACTGCTGATATACAGAGTGTACAGATAGTAGTTAGTATACGCCTCTATATACTGCTGATATACAGTGTGTACAGTTAGTAGTGAGTTTACGCCTCTATATACTGCTGATATACAGTGTGTACAGATAGTAGTGAATATACGGCTCTATATACTGCTGATATACAGTGTGTACAGATAGTAGTGAGTATACGCCTCTATATACTGCTGATATACAGTGTGTACAGATAGTAGTGAATATACGGCTCTATATACTGCTGATATACATTGTGTACAGATAGTAGTGAGTATACGGCTCTATATACTGCTGATATATAGTGTGTACAGATAGTAGTGAGTATTCGCCTCTATATACTGCTGATATACAGTGTGTACAGATAGTAGTGAGTATACGCCTCTATGTACTGCTGATACACAGTGTGTACAGAGTGTAGTGAGTATACGCCTCTATATACTGCTGATATACAGTGTGTACAGATAGTAGTGAGTATACGCCTCTATATACTGCTGATATACAGTGTGTACAGATAGTAGTGAGTATGCGGCTCTATATACTGCTGATATACAGTGTGTACAGATAGTAGTGAATATACGGCTCTATATACTGCTGATATACAGTGTGTACAGATAGTAGTGAGTATGCGGCTCTATATACTGCTGATATACAGTGTGTACAGATAGTAGTGAATATACGGCTCTATATACTGCTGATATACAGTGTGTACAGATAGTAGTGAGTATACGGCTCTATATACTGCTGATATACAGTGTGTACAGATAGTAGTGAATATACGGCTCTATATACTGCTGATATACAGTGTGTACAGATAGTAGTGAGTATTCGGCTCTATATACTGCTGATATACAGTGTGTACAGATAGTAGTGAGAATACGGCTCTATATACTGCTGATATACATTGTGTACAGATAGTAGTGAGTACACGGCTCTATATACTGCTGATATACAGTGTGTACAGATAGTAGTGAGTATACACCTCTATATACTGCTGTACAGGTAGTGGTGAGTATACGCCTCTATATACTGCTGATATACAGTGTGTACAGATAGTAGTGAGTATACGGCTCTTAATACTGCTGATACACAGTGTGTACAGATAGTAGTGAGTATACGCCTCTATATACTGCTGATATACAGTGTGTACAGATAGTAGTGAGTATACGGCTCTATATACTGCTGATATACAGTGTGTACAGATAGTAGTGAGTATACGCCTCTATATACTGTTGATATACTGTGTGTACAGATAGTAGTGAGTATACGCCTCTATATACTGCTGATATACAGAGTGTACAGATAGTAGTGAGTATATGGCTCTATATACTGCTGATATACAGTGTGTACAGATAGTAGTGAGTATACGCCTCTATATACTGCTGATATACTGTGTGTACAGATAGTAGTGAGTATACGCCTCTATATAATGCTGATATACAGTGTGTACAGATAGTGGTGAGTATACGGCTCTATATACTGCTGATATACAGTGTGTACAGATAGTAGTGAGCATACGCCTCTATATACTGCTGATATACAGTGTGTACAGATAGTAGTGAGTATACGCCTCTATATACTGCTGATATACAGTGTGTGCAGATAGTAGTTAGTATACGCCTCTATATACTGCTGATATACAGTGTGTACAGATAGTGAGTATACGGCTCTATATACTGCTGATATACAGTGTGTACAGATAGTAGTTAGTATACGCCTCTATATACTGCTGATGTACAGTGTGTACAGTTAGTAGTGAGTATACGCCTCTATATACTGCTGATATACAGAGTGTGCAGATAGTAGTGAGTATACGCCTCTATGTACTGCTGATATACAGTGTGTACAGATAGTAGTGAGTATACGGCTCTATATACTGCTGATATACAGTGTGTACAGATAATAGTGAGTATACGCCTCTATATACTGCTGATATACAGAGTGTACAGATAGTAGTGAGTATACGGCTCTATATACTGCTGATATACATTGTGTACAGATAGTAGTGAGTATACGGCTCTATATACTGCTGATATACAGTGTGTACAGATAGTAGTGAGTATACGCCTCTATATACTGCTGATATACAGTGTGTACAGATAGTAGTGAGTATACGCCTCTATATACTGCTGATATATAGTGTGTACAGATAGTAGTGAGTATACGCCTCTATATACTGCTGATATACAGTGTTTACAGATAGTAGTGAGTATACGCCTCTATATACTGCTGATATACAGTGTGTACAGATAGTAGTGAGTATACGCCTCTATATACTGCTGATACACAGTGTGTACAGAGAGTAGTGAGTATACGCCTCTGTATACTGCTGATATACAGTGTGTACAGATAGTAGTGAATATACGGCTCTATATACTGCTGATATACAGTGTGTACAGATAGTAGTGAGTATACGGCTCTATATACTGCTGATATACAGTGTGTACAGATAGTAGTGCGTATACACCTCTATATACTGCTGTACAGGTAGTGGTGAGTATACGCCTCTATATACTGCTGATATACAGTGTGTACAGATAGTAGTGAGTATACGGCTCTATATACTGCTGATATACAGTGTGTACAGATAGTAGTGAGTATGCGGCTCTATATACTGCTGATATACAGTGTGTACAGATAGTAGTGAGTATACGCCTCTATATACTGCTGATATACAGTGTGTACAGATAGTAGTGAGTATACGCCTCTATATACTGCTGATATACATTGTGTACAGATAGTAGTGAGTATACGCCTCTATATACTGCTGATATATAGTGTGTACAGATAGTAGTGAGTATTCGCCTCTATATACTGCTGATATACAGTGTGTACAGATAGTAGTGAGTATACGGCTCTATATACCGCTGATATACAGTGTGTGCAGATAGTGGTGAGTATACGCCTCTATATACTGCTGATATACAGTGTGTGTAGATAGTTGTGAGTATACGCCTTATATACTGCTGTACAGATGGTAGTGAGTATACGGCTCTATATACTGCTGATATACAGTGTGTACAGATAGTAGTGAGTATACGCCTCTATATACTGCTGATATACAGTGTGTACAGATAGTAGTTAGTATGCACCTCTATATACTGCTGATATACAGTGTGTACAGATAGTAGTCAGTATACACCTCTATATACTGCTGATATACAGTGTGTACAGATAGTAGTGAGTATACACCTCTATATACCGCTGATATACAGTGTGTACAGATAGTAGTGAGTATACGCCTCTATATACTGCTGATATACATTGTGTACAGATATTAGTGAGTATACGCCTCTATATACTGTTGATATACTGCGTGTACAGATAGTAGTGAGTATACGGCTCTATATACTGCTGATATACAGAGTGTACAGATAGTAGTGAGTATACACCTCTATATACTGCTGATATACAGAGTGTACAGATAGTAGTGAGTATATGGCTCTATATACTGCTGATATACAGTGTGTACAGATAGTAGTGAGTATACGGCTCTATATACTGCTCATATACAGTGTGTACAGATAGTAGTGAGTATACACCTCTATATACTGCTGATATACTGTGTGTACAGATAGTAGTGAGTATACGCCTCTATATACTGCTGATATACAGTGTGTACAGTTAATAGTGAGTATACGCCTATATATACAGTGTGTACAGATAGTAGTGAGTATACGCCTCTATATACTGCTGATATACAGTGTGTACAGATAGTAGTGAGTATACGCCTCTATATACTGCTGATATACTGTGTGTACAGATAGTAGTGAGTATACGCCTCTATATACTGCTGATATACAGTGTGTACAGTTAATAGTGAGTATACGCCTATATATACAGTGTGTACAGATAGTAGTGAGTATACGCCTAAATATCCTGCTGATATACAGTGTGTACAGATAGTGGTGAGTATACGGCTCTATATACTGCTGATATACAGTGTGTACAGATAGTAGTGAGTATACGGCTCTATATACTGCTGATATACAGTGTGTACAGATAGTAGTGAGTATACGCCTCTATATACTGTTGATATACTGTGTTTACAGATAGTAGTGTGTATACGCCTCTATATACTGCTGATATACAGAGTGTACAGATAGTAGTGAGTATATGGCTCTATATACTGCTGATATACAGTGTGTACAGATAGTAGTGAGTATACGCCTCTATATACTGCTGATATACAGTGTGTACAGATAGTAGTGAGTATACGCCTCTATATACTGCTGATATACAATGTGTACAGATAGTAGTGAGTATATGCCTCTATATACAGTGTGTCCAGATAGTAGTGAGTATACGCCTCTATATACTGCTGATATACAGTGTGTACAGATAGTAGTGAGTATACACCTCTATATACTGCTGATATACAGTGTGTACAGATAGTACTGAGTATACGCCTCTATATACTGCTGATATACAGTGTGTACAGATAGTAGTGAGTATACGGCTCTATATACTGCTGATATACAGTGTGTACAGATAGTAGTGAGTATACGGCTCTATATACTGCTGATATACAGTGTGTACAGATAGTAGTGAGTATACACCTCTATGTACTGCTGATATACAGTGTGTACAGATAGTAGTGAGTATACGGCTCTATATACTGCTGATATACAGTGTGTACAGATAGTAGTGAGTATACGGCTCTATATACTGCTGATATACAGTGTGTCCAGATAGTAGTGAGTATACGCCTCTATATACTGCTGATATACAGTGTGTACAGATAGGAGTGAGTATACGCCTCTATATACTGCTGATATACAGTGTGTCCAGATAGTAGTGAGTATACGCCTCTATATACTGCTGATATACAGTGTGTACAGATAGGAGTGAGTATACGCCTCTATATACTGCTGATATACAATGTGTCCAGATAGTTGTGAGTATACGCCTCTATATACTGCTGATATACAGTGTGTACAGATAGTATTGAGTATACGCCTCTATATACTGCTGATATACAGTGTGTACAGATACTAGTGAGTATACGCCTCTATATACTGCTGGTATACAGTGTGTACAGATAGTAGTGAGTATACGCCTCTATATACAGTGTGTACAGATAATAGTGAGTATACGCCTCTATATACTGCTGATATACAGTGTGTACAGTTTGTAGTGAGTATACTCCTCTATATACTGCTGATATACAGTGTGTACAGATAGTAGTGAGTATACGCCTCTATATACTGCTGATATACAGTGTGTACAGATAGGAGTGAGTATACGCCTCTATATACTGCTGATATACAGTGTGTCCAGATAGTAGTGAGTATACGCCTCTATATACTGCTGATATACAGTGTGTACAGATAGGAGTGAGTATACGCCTCTATATACTGCTGATATACAGTGTGTCCAGATAGTAGTGAGTATACGCCTCTATATACTGCTGATATACAGTGTGTACAGATAGTAGTGAGTATACGCCTCTATATACTGCTGTACAGATAGTAGTGAGTATACGCCTCTATATACTGCTGTACAGATAGTAGTGAGCATACGCCTCTATATACTGCTGATATACAGTGTGTACAGATAGTAGTGAGTATACGCCTCTATATACTGCTGATATACAGTGTGTACAGATAGTAGTGAGTATACGCCTCTATATACTGCTGATATACAGAGTGTACAGATAGTAGTTAGTATACGCCTCTATATACTGCTGATATACAGTGTGTACAGTTAGTAGTGAGTTTACGCCTCTATATACTGCTGATATACAGTGTGTACAGATAGTAGTGAATATACGGCTCTATATACTGCTGATATACAGTGTGTACAGATAGTAGTGAGTATACGCCTCTATATACTGCTGATATACAGTGTGTACAGATAGTAGTGAATATACGGCTCTATATACTGCTGATATACATTGTGTACAGATAGTAGTGAGTATACGGCTCTATATACTGCTGATATATAGTGTGTACAGATAGTAGTGAGTATTCGCCTCTATATACTGCTGATATACATTGTGTACAGATAGTAGTGAGTATACGCCTCTATATACTGCTGATATACAGTGTGTACAGATAGTAGTGAGTATACGCCTCTATATACTGCTGATATACAGTGTGTACAGATAGTAGTGAGTATACGCCTCTATATACTGCTGATACACAGTGTGTACAGAGAGTAGTGAGTATACGCCTCTATATACTGCTGATATACAGTGTGTACAGATAGTAGTGAGTATGCGGCTCTATATACTGCTGATATACAGTGTGTACAGATAGTAGTGAATATACGGCTCTATATACTGCTGATATACAGTGTGTACAGATAGTAGTGAGTATTCGGCTCTATATACTGCTGATATACAGTGTGTACAGATAGTAGTGAGAATACGGCTCTATATACTGCTGATATACATTGTGTACAGATAGTAGTGAGTACACGGCTCTATATACTGCTGATATACAGTGTGTACAGATAGTAGTGCGTATACACCTCTATATACTGCTGTACAGGTAGTGGTGAGTATACGCCTCTATATACTGCTGATATACAGTGTGTACAGATAGTAGTGAGTATACGGCTCTTAATACTGCTGATACACAGTGTGTACAGATAGTAGTGAGTATACGCCTCTATATACTGCTGATATACAGTGTGTACAGATAGTAGTGAGTATACGGCTCTATATACTGCTGATATACAGTGTGTACAGATAGTAGTGAGTATACGCCTCTATATACTGTTGATATACTGTGTGTACAGATAGTAGTGAGTATACGCCTCTATATACTGCTGATATACAGAGTGTACAGATAGTAGTGAGTATATGGCTCTATATACTGCTGATATACAGTGTGTACAGATAGTAGTGAGTATACGCCTCTATATACTGCTGATATACTGTGTGTACAGATAGTAGTGAGTATACGCCTCTATATAATGCTGATATACAGTGTGTACAGATAGTGGTGAGTATACGGCTCTATATACTGCTGATATACAGTGTGTACAGATAGTAGTGAGCATACGCCTCTATATACTGCTGATATACAGTGTGTACAGATAGTAGTGAGTATACGCCTCTATATACTGCTGATATACAGTGTGTGCAGATAGTAGTTAGTATACGCCTCTATATACTGCTGATATACAGTGTGTACAGATAGTGAGTATACGGCTCTATATACTGCTGATATACAGTGTGTACAGATAGTAGTTAGTATACGCCTCTATATACTGCTGATGTACAGTGTGTACAGTTAGTAGTGAGTATACGCCTCTATATACTGCTGATATACAGAGTGTGCAGATAGTAGTGAGTATACGCCTCTATGTACTGCTGATATACAGTGTGTACAGATAGTAGTGAGTATACGGCTCTATATACTGCTGATATACAGTGTGTACAGATAATAGTGAGTATACGCCTCTATATACTGCTGATATACAGAGTGTACAGATAGTAGTGAGTATACGGCTCTATATACTGCTGATATACATTGTGTACAGATAGTAGTGAGTATACGGCTCTATATACTGCTGATATACAGTGTGTACAGATAGTAGTGAGTATACGCCTCTATATACTGCTGATATACAGTGTGTACAGATAGTAGTGAGTATACGCCTCTATATACTGCTGATATATAGTGTGTACAGATAGTAGTGAGTATACGCCTCTATATACTGCTGATATACAGTGTTTACAGATAGTAGTGAGTATACGCCTCTATATACTGCTGATATACAGTGTGTACAGATAGTAGTGAGTATACGCCTCTATATACTGCTGATACACAGTGTGTACAGAGAGTAGTGAGTATACGCCTCTGTATACTGCTGATATACAGTGTGTACAGATAGTAGTGAATATACGGCTCTATATACTGCTGATATACATTGTGTACAGATAGTAGTGAGTATACGGCTCTATATACTGCTGATATACAGTGTGTACAGATAGTAGTGAGTATACGGCTCTATATACTGCTGATATACAGTGTGTACAGATAGTAGTGCGTATACACCTCTATATACTGCTGTACAGGTAGTGGTGAGTATACGCCTCTATATACTGCTGATATACAGTGTGTACAGATAGTAGTGAGTATACGGCTCTATATACTGCTGATATACATTGTGTACAGATAGTAGTGAGTATACGGCTCTATATACTGCTGATATACAGTGTGTACAGATAGTAGTGAGTATACGGCTCTATATACTGCTGATATACAGTGTGTACAGATAGTAGTGCGTATACACCTCTATATACTGCTGTACAGGTAGTGGTGAGTATACGCCTCTATATACTGCTGATATACAGTGTGTACAGATAGTAGTGAGTATACGGCTCTATATACTGCTGATACACAGTGTGTACAGATAGTAGTGAGTATACGCCTCTATATACTGCTGATATACAGTGTGTACAGATAGTAGTGAGTATACGGCTCTATATACTGCTGATATACAGTGTGTACAGATAGTAGTGAGTATACGCCTCTATATACTGCTGATATACAGTGTGTACAGATAGTAGTGAGTATACGCCTCTATATACTGCTGATATACATTGTGTACAGATAGTAGTGAGTATACGCCTCTATATACTGCTGATATATAGTGTGTACAGATAGTAGTGAGTATTCGCCTCTATATACTGCTGATATACAGTGTGTACAGATAGTAGTGAGTATACGGCTCTATATACCGCTGATATACAGTGTGTGCAGATAGTGGTGAGTATACGCCTCTATATACTGCTGATATACAGTGTGTGTAGATAGTTGTGAGTATACGCCTTATATACTGCTGTACAGATGGTAGTGAGTATACGGCTCTATATACTGCTGATATACAGTGTGTACAGATAGTAGTTAGTATGCACCTCTATATACTGCTGATATACAGTGTGTACAGATAGTAGTCAGTATACACCTCTATATACTGCTGATATACAGTGTGTACAGATAGTAGTGAGTATACACCTCTATATACCGCTGATATACAGTGTGTACAGATAGTAGTGAGTATACGCCTCTATATACTGCTGATATACATTGTGTACAGATATTAGTGAGTATACGCCTCTATATACTGTTGATATACTGCGTGTACAGATAGTAGTGAGTATACGGCTCTATATACTGCTGATATACAGAGTGTACAGATAGTAGTGAGTATACACCTCTATATACTGCTGATATACAGAGTGTACAGATAGTAGTGAGTATATGGCTCTATATACTGCTGATATACAGTGTGTACAGATAGTAGTGAGTATACGGCTCTATATACTGCTCATATACAGTGTGTACAGATAGTAGTGAGTATACACCTCTATATACTGCTGATATACTGTGTGTACAGATAGTAGTGAGTATACGCCTCTATATACTGCTGATATACAGTGTGTACAGTTAATAGTGAGTATACGCCTATATATACAGTGTGTACAGATAGTAGTGAGTATACGCCTCTATATACTGCTGATATACTGTGTGTACAGATAGTAGTGAGTATACGCCTCTATATACTGCTGATATACAGTGTGTACAGTTAATAGTGAGTATACGCCTATATATACAGTGTGTACAGATAGTAGTGAGTATACGCCTAAATATCCTGCTGATATACAGTGTGTACAGATAGTGGTGAGTATACGGCTCTATATACTGCTGATATACAGTGTGTACAGATAGTAGTGAGTATACGGCTCTATATACTGCTGATATACAGTGTGTACAGATAGTAGTGAGTATACGCCTCTATATACTGTTGATATACTGTGTTTACAGATAGTAGTGTGTATACGCCTCTATATACTGCTGATATACAGAGTGTACAGATAGTAGTGAGTATATGGCTCTATATACTGCTGATATACAGTGTGTACAGATAGTAGTGAGTATACGCCTCTATATACTGCTGATATACAGTGTGTACAGATAGTAGTGAGTATACGCCTCTATATACTGCTGATATACAATGTGTACAGATAGTAGTGAGTATATGCCTCTATATACAGTGTGTCCAGATAGTAGTGAGTATACGCCTCTATATACTGCTGATATACAGTGTGTACAGATAGTAGTGAGTATACACCTCTATATACTGCTGATATACAGTGTGTACAGATAGTACTGAGTATACGCCTCTATATACTGCTGATATACAGTGTGTACAGATAGTAGTGAGTATACGGCTCTATATACTGCTGATATACAGTGTGTACAGATAGTAGTGAGTATACGGCTCTATATACTGCTGATATACAGTGTGTACAGATAGTAGTGAGTATACACCTCTATGTACTGCTGATATACAGTGTGTACAGATAGTAGTGAGTATACGGCTCTATATACTGCTGATATACAGTGTGTACAGATAGTAGTGAGTATACGGCTCTATATACTGCTGATATACAGTGTGTCCAGATAGTAGTGAGTATACGCCTCTATATACTGCTGATATACAGTGTGTACAGATAGGAGTGAGTATACGCCTCTATATACTGCTGATATACAGTGTGTCCAGATAGTAGTGAGTATACGCCTCTATATACTGCTGATATACAGTGTGTACAGATAGGAGTGAGTATACGCCTCTATATACTGCTGATATACAGTGTGTCCAGATAGTTGTGAGTATACGCCTCTATATACTGCTGATATACAGTGTGTACAGATAGTATTGAGTATACGCCTCTATATACTGCTGATATACAGTGTGTACAGATACTAGTGAGTATACGCCTCTATATACTGCTGATATACAGTGTGTACAGATAGTAGTGAGTATACGCCTCTATATACAGTGTGTACAGATAATAGTGAGTATACGCCTCTATATACTGCTGATATACAGTGTGTACAGTTTGTAGTGAGTATACTCCTCTATATACTGCTGATATACAGTGTGTACAGATAGTAGTGAGTATACGCCTCTATATACTGCTGATATACAGTGTGTACAGATAGTAGTGAGTATACGGCTCTATATACTGCTGATATACAGTGTGTACAGATAGGAGTGAGTATACGCCTCTATATACTGCTGATATACAGTGTGTCCAGATAGTAGTGAGTATACGCCTCTATATACTGCTGATATACAGTGTGTACAGATAGGAGTGAGTATACGCCTCTATATACTGCTGATATACAGTGTGTCCAGATAGTAGTGAGTATACGCCTCTATATACTGCTGATATACAGTGTGTACAGATAGTAGTGAGTATACGCCTCTATATACTGCTGTACAGATAGTAGTGAGTATACGCCTCTATATACTGCTGTACAGATAGTAGTGAGTATACGCCTCTATATACTGCTGATATACAGTGTGTACAGATAGTAGTGAGTATACGGCTCTATATACTGCTGATATACAGTGTGTACAGATAGTATTGAGTATACGCCTCTATATACTGCTGATATACAGTGTGTACAGATACTAGTGAGTATACGCCTCTATATACTGCTGATATACAGTGTGTACAGATAGTAGTGAGTATACGCCTCTATATACAGTGTGTACAGATAATAGTGAGTATACGCCTCTATATACTGCTGATATACAGTGTGTACAGTTAGTAGTGAGTATACGCCTCTATATACTGCTGATATACAGTGTGTACAGATAGTAGTGAGTATACGGCTCTATATACTGCTGATATACAGTGTGTACAGATAGTAGTGAGTATATGGCTCTATATACTGCTGATATACAGTGTGTACAGATAGTAGTGAGTATACGCCTCTATATACTGCTATACAGATAGTAGTGAGTATACGCCTCTATATACTGCTGATATACAGTGTGTACAGATAGTAGTGAGTATACGGCTCTATATACTGCTGATATACAGTGTGTACAGATAGTATTGAGTATACGCCTCTATATACTGCTGATATACAGTGTGTACAGATACTAGTGAGTATACGCCTCTATATACTGCTGATATACAGTGTGTACAGATAGTAGTGAGTATACGCCTCTATATACAGTGTGTACAGATAATAGTGAGTATACGCCTCTATATACTACTGATATACAGTGTGTACAGTTAGTAGTGAGTATACGCCTCTATATACTGCTGATATACAGTGTGTACAGATAGTAGTGACTATACGGCTCTATATACTGCTGATATACAGTGTGTACAGATAGTAGTGAGTATATGGCTCTATATACTGCTGATATACAGTGTGTACAGATAGTAGTGAGTATACGCCTCTATATACTGCTGATATACAGTGTGTACAGATAGCAGTGAGTATACTCCTCTATATACTGCTGATATACAGTGTGTACAGATAGTAGTGAGTATACGCCTCTATATACTGCTGATATACAGTGTGTACAGATAGTAGTGAGTATATGGCTCTATATACTGCTGATATACAGTGTGTACAGATAGTACTGAGTATACGCCTCTATATACTGCTGATATACAGTGTGTACAGATAGTAGTGAGTATACACCTCTATATACTGCTGATATACAGTGTGTACAGATAGTAGTGAGTATACGGCTCTATATACTGCTGATATACAGTGTGTACAGATAGCAGTGAGTATACGCCGCTATATACTGCTGATATACAGTGTGTACAGATAGTAGTGAGTATACGCGTCTATATACTGCTGATATACAGTGTGTGCAGATAGTAGTGAGTATACGCGTCTATATACTGCTGATATACAGTGTGTGCAGATAGTAGTGAGTATACGCCTCTATATACTGCTGATATACAGTGTGTACAGATAGTAGTGAGTATACGGCTCTATATACTGCTGATATACAGTGTGTACAGATAGTAGTGAGTATACGGCTCTATATACTGCTGATATACAGTGTGTTCAGATAGTAGTGAGTATACGCCTCTATATAC
Source organism: Eleutherodactylus coqui (assembly GCA_035609135.1). Classification (NCBI taxonomy): domain Eukaryota; kingdom Metazoa; phylum Chordata; class Amphibia; order Anura; family Eleutherodactylidae; genus Eleutherodactylus; species Eleutherodactylus coqui. The sequence continues at coordinate 331,935,868 of CM069406.1, read as the reverse complement.
TGCTGATATACAGTGTGTACAGATAGTACTGAGTATACACCTCTATATACTGCTGATATACAGTGTGTACAGATAGTAGTGAGTATACGGCTCTATGTACCGCTGATATACAGTGTGTACAGATAGTAGTGAGTATACGGTTCTATATACTGCTGATATACAATGTGTACAGATAGTAGTGAGTATACGCCTCTATATACTGCTGATATACAGTGTGTACAGATGGTAGTGAGTATACGCCTCTATATACTGCTGATATACAATGTGTACAGATAATAGTGAGTATACGGCTCTATATACTGCTGATATACAATGTGTACAGATAGTAGTGAGTATACGCCTCTATATACTGCTGATATACAGTGTGTACAGATGGTAGTGAGCATACGCCTCTATATGCTGCTGATATACAGTGTGTACAGATAGTAGTGAGTATACGGCTCTATATACTGCTGATATACAGTGTGTTCAGATAGTAGTGAGTATACGCCTCTATATACTGCTGATATACAGTGTGTACAGATAGTAGTGAGTATACGCCTCTATATACTGCTGATATACAGTGTGTACAGATAGTAGTGAGTATACGGTTCTATATACTGCTGATATACAGTTTGTACTGATAGTAGTGAGTATACGGCTCTATATACCGCTGATATACAGTGTGTACAGATAGTAGTGAGTATACGCCTCTATATACTGCTGATATACAGTGTGTACAGATAGTAGTGAGTATACGCCTTAATATACTGCTGATATACAGTGTGTACAGATAGTAGTGAGTATACTGCTCTATATACTGCTGATATACAGTGTGTAAAGATAGTAGTGAGTATACGGCTCTATATACTGCTGATATACAGTGTGTACAGATAGTAGTGAGTATACGGCTCTATATACTGTTGATATACAGTGTGTACAGATAGTAGTGAGTATACGTGTCTATATACTGCTGATATACAGTGTGTACAGATAGTAGTGAGTATACGGCTCTATATACTGCTGATATACAATGTGTACAGATAGTAGTGAGTATACGCCTCTATATACTGCTGATATACAGTGTGTACAGATGGTAGTGAGCATACGCCTCTATATACTGCTGATATACAGTGTGTACAGATAGTAGTGAGTATACGGCTCTATATACTGCTGATATACAGTGTGTTCAGATAGTAGTGAGTATACGGCTCTATATACTGCTGATATACAGTGTGTACAGATAGTAGTGAGTATACGCCTCTATATACTGCTGATATACAGTGTGTACAGATAGTAGTGAGTATACGCCTCTATATACTGCTGATATACAGTGTGTACAGATAGTAGTGAGTATACGGTTCTATATACTGCTGATATACAGTTTGTACTGATAGTAGTGAGTATACGGCTCTATATACTGCTGATATACAGTGTGTACAGATAGTAGTGAGTATACACCTCTATATACCGCTGATATACAGTGTGTACAGATAGTAGTGAGTATACGCCTTAATATACTGCTGATATACAGTGCGTACAGATAGTAGTGAGTATACTCCTCTATATACTGCTGATATACAGTGTGTACAGATAGTAGTGAGTATACGGCTCTATATACAGTGTGTACAGATAGTAGTGAGTATACTGCTCTATATACTGCTGATATACAGTGTGTAAAGATAGTAGTGAGTATACGGCTCTATATACTGCTGATATACAGTGTGTACAGATAGTAGTGAGTATACGGCTCTATATACTGTTGATATACAGTGTGTACAGATAGTAGTGAGTATACGTGTCTATATACTGCTGATATACAGTGTGTACAGATAGTAGTGAGTATACGGCTCTATATACTGCTGATATACAATGTGTTCAGATAGTAGTGAGTATACGGCTCTATGTACTGCTGATATACATTGTGTACAGATAGTAGTGAGTATATGCCTCTATATACTGCTGATATACAGTGTGTACAGATAGTAGTGCGTATACGGCTCTATATACTGCTGATATACATTGTGTACAGATAGTAGTGAGTATACGGCTCTATATACTGCTGATATACAGTGTGTACAGATGGTAGTGAGTATACACCTCTATATACTGCTGATATACAGTTTGTACTGATAGTAGTGAGTATACGGCTCTATATACCGCTGATATACAATGTGTACAGATAGTAGTGAGTATACGGCTCTATGTACTGCTGATATACATTGTGTACAGATAGTAGTGAGTATATGCCTCTATATACTGCTGATATACAGTGTGTACAGATAGTAGTGCGTATACGGCTCTATATACTGCTGATATACATTGTGTACAGATAGTAGTGAGTATACGGCTCTATATACTGCTGATATACAGTGTGTACAGATGGTAGTGAGTATACACCTCTATATACTGCTGATATACAGTTTGTACTGATAGTAGTGAGTATACGGCTCTATATACCGCTGATATACAATGTGTACAGATAGTAGTGAGTATACGCCTCTATATACTGCTGATATACAATGTGTACAGATAGTAGTGAGTATACGCCTCTATATACTGCTGATATACAATGTGTACAGATAGTAGTGAGTATACACCTCTATGTACTGCTGATATACAGTGTGTACAGATAGTAGTGAGTATACGCCTCTATATACTGCTGATATACAGTGTGTACAGATAGTAGTGAGTATACAGCTCTATATACTGCTGATATACAGTGTGTACAGATAGTAGTGAGTATACGCCTCTATATACTGCTGATATACAGTGTTTACAGATAGTAGTGAGTATACGCCTCTATATACTGCTGATATACAGTGTGTACAGATAGTAGTGAGTATACGCCTCTATATACTGCTGATATACAGTGTGTACAGATAGTAGTGAGTATACGGCTCTATATACTGCTGATATACAGTGTGTACAGATAGTAGTGAGTATACGCCTCTATATACTGCTGATATACAGTGTGTACAGATAGTAGTGAGTATACTGCTGTATATACTGCTGATATACAGTGTGTACAGATAGTAGTGAGTATACAGCTTAATTGCAGTGAGCATAATAGATCGACAGATTATGGTGTGCGGATCTCATGTCATTATTTCTGTGATGTCATCACCAGGAGGCGGGGTTATGACTACCTTTCAGACATAATGTCAGCAGTAATAGATGTCACTGCAGTATCTATTCACATGTCATTATAACAGTGATGTCATCAGGAGGTGGGGCTACCTTTCAGATTTACAGGCTGGGTTGTCGGCAGTGGTAGATGATGTCACTGCAGTATAAGATGTCTGGTCAGATGTCATTATATCAGTGATGTCATAAGGGGGCAGGGCTGTGACTACCTCTCAGATCTACAGGCCGGCTGTCTGCAGCAGCAGTAGATGATGTCACTGCAGTATAAGGAGTCTGGTCAGATGTCATTATATCAGTGATGTCATAAGGGGGCAGGGCTGTGACTAGCTCTCAGATCTACAGGCCGGCTGTCTGCAGCAGCAGTAGATGATGTCACTGCAGTATAAGGTGTCTGGTCAGATGTCATTATATCAGTAATGTCATCAGGGGCGGTGCTGTAACTACCTATCAGATCCACAGGCCGGCTGTCAGCAGTGGTGGATGATATCACTGCAGTAAAAGGTGCCTGGTCAGATGTCATTATATAAGTGATGTCATCAGGGGGCGCGGCTGTGACTACCTCTGAGATCTATAGGGTGGCTGTCAGCAGCAGTAGATGATGTCACTGCAGTATAAGGTGTCTGGTTAGATGTCATTATGTCATCAGGGGGGTGGGGCTTTTACTACCTCTCAGATCTACAGGCCAGCTGTCAGCAGCAGTAGATGATGTCACTGCAGTTTAAGGTGTCTTGTCAAATGTCATTATGTCAGTGATGTCATCAGGGGGCGGGGCTGTGACTACCTTCCAGATCTACAGGCCGGCTGTCAGTAGTAGTAGATGATGTCACTGCAGTAAAAGCTGTTTGATCACGTCATTATATCAGTGATGTTATCAGGGGGCGGGGCTGTTACTACCTCTCACATCTACAGGCCGGCTGTCTGCAGCAGTAGATGATGTTACTGCAGTATAAGTTGTCTGATCACATGTCATTATATCAGTGATGTCATCAGGGGGCGGGGCTGTGACTACCTCTCACATCTACAGGCCGGCTGTCTGCAGCAGTAGATGATGTCACTGCAGTATAAGTTGTCTGATCACATGTCATTATATCAGTGATGTCATCAGGGGGCGGGGCTGTGACTACCTCTCAGATCTACAGGCCGGCTGTCAGCAGCAGTAGATGACGTCATTGCAGTATAAGCTGTCTGGTCAGATGTCATTTTGTCTGTGATGTCATCAGGGGGCGGTGCTGTGACTACCTCCCAGATCTACAGGCCGGCTGTCAGCAGCAGTTGATGATGTCACTGAAGTATAAGCTGTCTGGTCAGATGTCATTATGTCAGTGATGTCATCATGGGGCGGTGCTGTGACTACCTCCCAGATCTAGAGGCCGGCTGTCAGCAGCAGTAGATGATGTCACTGCAGTATAAGCTGTCTGGTCAGATGTCATTATGTCTGTGATGTCATCAGGGGGCGGTGCTGTGACTACCTCCCAGATCTAGAGGCCGGCTGTCAGCAGCAGTTGATGATGTCACTACAACATAAGCTGTCTGACCACATGTCATTATATCAGTGATGTCATCAGGGGGCGGGGCTGTGACTACCTCTCACATCTACAGGCCGGCTGTCTGCAGCAGTAGATGATGTCACTGCAGTATAAGTTGTCTGATCACATGTCATTATATCAGTGATGTCATCAGGGGGCGGGGCTGTGACTACCTCTCAGATCTACAGGCCGGCTGTCAGCAGCAGTAGATGACGTCATTGCAGTATAAGCTGTCTGGTCAGATGTCATTTTGTCTGTGATGTCATCAGGGGGCGGTGCTGTGACTACCTCCCAGATCTACAGGCCGGCTGTCAGCAGCAGTAGATGATGTCACTGCAGTATAAGCTGTCTGGTCAGATGTCATTATGTCAGTGATGTCATCAGGGGGCGGTGCTGTGACTACCTCTCAGATCTACAGGCCGGCTGTCAACAGCAGTAGATGTCACTGATAAGCTGTCTTATCACATGTCATTATATCAGTGATGTCATCAGGGGGCAGGGTTGTGACTACCTCTCAGATCTACAGGCCGGCTGTCAGCAGCAGTAGATGATGTCACTGCAGTATAAGGTATTTGGTTAGATGTCGTTATATCAGTGATGTCATCAGGGGGCAGTGCTGTGTCTACCTCCCAGATCTACAGGCCGGCTGTCCGCAGCAGTAGATGATGTCTCTGCAGTAAAAGCTGTCTGATCACATGTCATATCAGTGATGTCATCTGGGGGCGGGGCTGTGACTACCTCCCAGATCTACAGGCTGGCTGCCAGCAGCAGTAGATGATGTCACTGCAGTATAAGGTGTCTGGTCAGATGTCATTATGTCAGTGATGTCATCAGGGGGCGGGGCTGTGACTACCTCTCAGATCTACAGGCCGGCTGTCAGCAGCAGTAGATGATGTCACTGCAGTATAAGGTGTCTGGTCAGATGTCATTATGTCAGTGATGTCATCAGGGGGCGGGGCTGTGACTACCTCCCAGATCTACAGGCCGGCTGTCTGCAGCAGCAGTAGATGATGTCACTGCAGTATAAGGTGTCTGGTCAGATGTCATTATATCAGTGATGTCATCAGGGGGCGGGGCTGTGACTACCTCTCAGATCTACAGGCCGGCTGTCAGCAGCAGTAGCTGATGTCACTGCAGTATAAGGTGTCTGGTCAGATGTCATTATGTCAGTGATGTCATCAGGGGGCGGGGCTGTGACTACCTCCCAGATCTAGAGGCCGGCTGTCAGCAGCAGTAGATGATGTCACTGCAGTATAAGGTGTCTGGTCAGATGTCATTATATCAGTGATGTCATCAGGGGGCGGGGCTGTGACTACCTCTCAGAACTACAGGCCGGCTGTCAGCAGCAGTAGATGATGTCACTGCAGTATAAGGTGTCTGGTCAGATGTCATTATATCAGTGATGTCATCAGGGGGCGGGGCTGTGACTACCTCCCAGATCTACAGGCCGGCTGTCAGCAGCAGTAGATGATGTCACTGTGGTGTAGGGCGTGCGGAGGCTCCCTTTAGTACATAGTGGTTTCTATATTTGGAGCATTATAGTAAACGCTTTCGCAGATAACGCTGAGTGATTTCCCGCGGTGATCATGTGACTGTGTAATTGCTTGGAGTCCCCTGAGATAGGTATTTGCTGCAGCTGTAGAATCGGTGGACCTTTCCGCGGTCAGCACATTATCACATCCTTCCTTGGGATGAAGAGGCGGCCGTCTCCATGCACATCACATCTGATGAGAGCCTCATGGTAATAAGAAGCCACCCCCTCCTCCATTGTGGTAGGGGGCGTCTGTTCTGCTGGGGAGGAGGGACCTGCTGCTGGGGAGGGGGGACCCTGCTGCTGGGGTGGGGGGACCCTGCTGCTGGGGAGGGGGGACCCTGCTGCTGGGGTGGGGGGACCTGCTGCTGGGCAGGGGGGACCTGCTGCTGGGGAGGGGGGACCCTGCTGCTGGGGTGGGGGGACCCTGCTGCTGGGGAGGGGGGACCTCCTGCTGGGGAGGGGGACCCTGCTGCTGGGGTGGGGGGACCTGCTGCTGGGGAGGGGGGGACCCTGCTGCTGGGGTGGGGGGACCTCCTGCTGGGGAGGGGGACCTGCTGCTGGGGAGGGGGGACCCTGCTGCTGGGGAGGGGAGACCTGCTGCTGGGGAGGGGGGACCCTGCTGCTGGGGTGGGGGGACCCTGCTGCTGGGGTGGGGGGACCCTGCTGCTGGGGAGGGGGGAACCTGCTGCTGGGGAGGGGGGAACCTGCTGCTGGGGAGGGGGGAACCTGCTGCTGGGGAGGAGGGACCTGCTGCTGGGGTGGGGGGACCCTGCTGCTGGGGAGGAGGGACCCTGCTGCTGGGGTGGGGGGACCCTGCTGCTGGGGAGGAGGGACCCTGCTGCTGGGGAGGGGGGACCTGCTGCTGGGGAGGGGGGACCCTGCTGCTGGGGAGGGGGGACCCTGCTGCTGGGGTGGGGGGGACCTGCTGCTGGGGAGGGGGGACCCTGCTGCTGGGGAGGGGGGACCCTGCTGCTGGGGTGGGGGGACCCTGCTGCTGGGGAGGAGGGACCCTGCTGCTGGGGAGGGGGGAACCTGCTGCTGGGGAGGGGGGAACCTGCTGCTGGGGAGGGGGGACCCTGCTGCTGGGGTGGGGGGACCCTGCTGCTGGGGAGGGGGGACCTGCTGCTGGGGAGGGGGGACCTGCTGCTGGGGAGGGGGGACCTGCTGCTGGGGAGGGGGAAAAAAGTACAAATGAGATTAATAAAGTTTTTTAAAAACCACCAATAATAAGCAATTATACATATTTTGTATCGCCGCGTCCGTAAATGTCCGATCTATCACAGTGACGCATTATTTACCGCCCACGGTGAACGCCGCCAGAAATGCGCTTTTTGGTCACTTTGTCTCTAAGAAAAAAGTAATACAAAGCGATCAAAATGTCATTTCTATCCCCAAAATATTAGCAGCGCAAAGTACAGGACGTCCCGCAGAACGGGCCGTACAACCGCAGCGATAGAGTCATGGCTGTCAGAAGGCGGCGGCACGGGATGTAGAAAAGAGGTATCTGCAGGGAGTGCAGCCAGAGCCCCACAGCATGTAAGTGTGCGGCGTACCCGTCCCGAGCCGGAGGAACCTGATCCCTGTGCGCAGCAGCAAGGCGCACCCCACCATCAGTCACTCCACTTAGAGTTTTTAAAGGACATTATACGGTACATCAAATGATGAGAAATACAAGCCGTGCCGCAAAAACCGAGCCCCACCCATCCGTGTGTCGGGGGAGGAAACACCGAAAATGGGGGAAAAGGGGGCCGCGTCCTTAACCCCTCAGGGATCCTGGCTGTGGGGGCTTCAGTCCTCAGGGACGTAAAAACATGCATCCCCTGAGGATTAAAGCCATGGAGTCGACAACATGGAGCCGTCATGGGGGCCGCGGGGAGCCCCCCGGTCATGGAGAACGCCAATCTCATTAAAGTCAATAGAAAGTTAAAACCAAGTTAGTTGCAGCTCTCCTCACGGACCAGATTTGTGATGGGGGTAAGAGTACTCACCCCCGAAGGCCTCAAACACCAGAACGCTGGCGTCTGTGCGTGCCTTACAGATGTCAGAAGGCCGGGGGACCCAGGAAAGTTTAATCCCCCTACCCCAGCTAGTATGAGTAGCCGAGAGCAGGGTGATGACCTTGGGCACCCCTGTATGTGGGTCCCGGTCACATGATCACTGCTATCCAATGGATCATATCCGTGAGAGGAGATGGAATTACGTACTTCAGGCCCCCGGATTTATCTGCGGACCTTACCCTGGGTCCGCACCTGTCGCCATAATGGCGGGCACATGCGCAGAAGCCACAGATTGCCGGAGTCATTTAAAATCTCCTCGCTCCTGGCTCCAAAACGTTGCCAAGACCCTGGAGACTTCACAGGGGCCGTGGTATGCGTCCCTGGTCATGTGATCGCCGCTATCCAATTGATAATGGCGATCACGTAAAAGTAAAAAAGTTAAAGTTTCACCTCCTGCCATGGATCAGATCTGTGAGTGGGGGCGGGGTTACTGGCCGAAAGCCTCTGGCGATGCCCCCCGACGGGATCCTTATTCACGGACCTCTCCCCAGCTTCGGCACAAGCGACCGTCACCAAAATGGCGGACACAAGCACAGATGCTGGGGCGGGTCTGGGAAATTTAAAATCTTCTTGCTCCTGCCTACTAAATGTAGCCGGGAGCCTGGAGCGGGGACCGGTCACGTGATCGCCGTTATCCAATGGATAGTGACGATAGCTGAAGTCTAATGCTCTGTTCGGTTTGGGATAGAACATTAGGGCCACAATGAGGATGCCTCTGAACACGGGACAAACAGGGGATCCATTTTGGGGTGTAAATCCTCTTTTTTTTTTTTTTTTTTGTGCCCTATATATATATATTTTAAAAAATGTCTTCGAAAGTACGTATTTGCAAAAATCCTCCGGACCCCCAGTGAGTACAATAAGGGGGGCAGTTCATATAATGGGGTCACTTATGGGGTCAGAATCCTCTGGACCCCAGTGAGTACATTAGGGGGGCAGTTTATATAATGGGGTCACTTGTGGGGTCTCCATCCTTCTGACCCCCACAGTGAGTACATTAGGGGGGCAGTTCATATAACGGGGTCACTTGGGGGGTCAAAATCCTCCGGACCCCCGCAGTGAGTACATTAGGGGGGCAGTTCATATAATGGGGTCACTTATGGGGTCAGAATCCTCTGGACCCCCCAGTGAGTACCATAAGGGGGGCAGTTCATATAATGGGGTCACTTATGGGGTCTCCATTCTTCTGACCCCTCAGTGAGTACAATAAGGGGGGCAGTTCATATAATGGGGTCACTTACGGGGTCTCCATCCTTCTGACGCCTCAGTGAGTACAATAAGGGGGGCAGTTCATATAATGGGGTCACTTGTGGGGTCAGAATCCTCTGGACCCCCAGTGAGTACATTAGGGGGGCAGTTCATATAACGGGGTCACTTGGGGGGTCAAAATCCTCCGGACCCCCGCAGTGAGTACATTAGGGGGGCAGTTCATATAATGGGGTCACTTATGGGGTCAGAATCCTCTGGACCCCCCAGTGAGTACCATAAGGGGGGCAGTTCATATAATGGGGTCACTTGTGGGGTCAGAATCCTCCGCACCCCCCAGTGAGTACATTAGAGGGGCAGTTCATATAATGGGGACACTTATGGGGTCAGAATCCTCTGGACCCCCAGTGAGTACAATAAGGGGGGCAGTTCATATAATGGGGTCACTTGTGGGTCAGAATCCTCCGCACCCCCCAGTGAGTGCAATAAGGGGGGCAGTTCATATAATGGGGACACTTATGGGGTCAGAATCCTCTGGACCCCCAGTGAGTACAATAAGGGGGGCAGTTCATATAATGGGGTCACATGTGGGATCAGAATCCTCTGGACCCCCCAGTGAGTACATTAGGGGTGCAGTTCATATAATGGGGTCACTTATGGGGTCAGAATCCTCTGGACCCCCCAGTGAGTACCATAAGGGGGGCAGTTCATATAATGGGGTCACTTGTGGGGTCTCCATCCTTCTGACCCCCTCAGTGAGTACAATAAGGGGGGCAGTTCATATAATGGGGTCACTTGTGGGATCAGAATCCTCCGGACCCCCGCAGTGAGTACATTAAGGGGTGGGAAAACAAAGCGGTCCTCAATGTTCAGAACTGGCCAACAAAAATCTTTTGGAATGTTTCCTGAGCTTCATGAGCCAAATCTTACACATTTTGGGCTGAGAAACGAATTTGACCAACACCTTTCTGTGATGCAGCCGGCGGCCGTGTGCGGTGTTACCGGATTAGGAGAAGGCCATACCTTTATTCCATAGCACTGTAAAGGCATGGGACCGGATGTAACGGTCATTACAGAACATAAGAGTAGGCTTCCTGGCCGGCACTTTGGTGTGAACAATCGTGGAGACTTCATGGGATGGGTTCTCTTGGCCTGCCCCTGTGAGTCCTGGAGCATCCCTACAGACCAGCAGGAATCCACAAGCATCGCTTCATCCCAACGGCCCCGATATCTGTGTCCTCCATGCTCCTCACTGACCGCTCCATGACCAGGAGGGATATAGCCTAGGTGGCATATAGCAAATGTTACACTCCAAACCCAGAAATACTGAAAAAAAAGAAAAACGGAGTGATAGCAACATGTGCAATGTTTATAAGCCCAACATGGAGAACGCTGAGAGGTGCGACAACCCCCCACTAATAAACATGTCACTATCTCCAAAGCCACCGCTGACTGGGCAACAAAATCATCGTTGGGCATTCATTAATGTTAAATTTGTTCGTCTCCTACATGGTTAAAAAAAGCTAAAGTTTTTGAAATGTGCGTCCAGAATAAAGCAAGCAGATGCAAATATTTAGCTTATCAAGCATTTGTACGGTATGTTTGAACATATTTGAGATATTGCAGTTGAAAGTGTGAAAAAAAAAAAAATTTTCCCAAATTTTCCCAATTTTGGCCCTTTTAATAAATATCCACAAACTCTATTGGACTATTTGTAGCACCTAAATGAGGTACAAGACGTGGTGATGAAACCTGAGAATCAGCGGGATCTGCAGAACCTGTACGGAGGTATTCTATGTCCGAGATGGCAGGTCTCCACCATGGGGCCGGTCACTGAGGGGTTAAGGCGTTCACTATGTGTATGCAGCACTCCTGGCACACCTCAGTGTCTTCTCCCTGGTCTACCTTGTTTCTTTGTTCCTGCAGGTATTTCCCCTTTCTTCTCCCTCATGCCTCTGGGTCTTAGTGCTCTTCCATTGCTTGTCAGGATCAGTGTTTTAGATAGGGTTTCCATTAGGGACATCTTTAAGGATACTCTGGGTCAGTGTCTGGTGATAGGGTCAGGGATAGATCAGGGGAAGACTTGGGAGAAGCAGAGTTGGGGTCACCTTGTCAGGTTCTTATGATGTCCCATCACCCATCTGATTACCCTCACCGTTCTGTTCCTCCCTCCATTGGTGAGTTGCTCGTTTGCCTGTCTGCTTGTGGCATAGTTTGGCTTACTGAGTGCCGTCTGAGACACCAGTTGTACCCTGGTGACATGCAGATGCCGTCATTACACTATAACCAGTGACCCTGCAGGTTCAGACTCGGCGTACCTTGCTGCAAGGTGCCTTTACCTGGCTACTTGGTCATGCCAGCTGATGCTGCGCCTCCCACTCTCCGCCCCTTGTAATAGTTTACCAGACTGTTTTTGTGTCGACCCCTCGCAGTCTAACAACTTTTGTGAGGATTGTAAGCTCTATTTTTCCTTAAAGGGGTACTCCATCTTGGGAATCCTATTTCAATGTGTTTAGGATCACACACGGTGCGCTCACCCATAACTGCTCCGCTCTCCAGATATTGCGGCTATTGATCCCTACGCTCTCTGGTTGTTGGCAGGTAAGACCCGCACCTCTGTCCAGCAGTAGCTGATGGCCGGGCCACAAGCTTGTGCGCATGCACTCCTGCGACGCGGCCACCAGACATGGAGTGCACCAGCAGTAAACATGCAGAGGAATCAATAGCCGACACATCCGGAGAACGGAGCAGAAATAAACCTCTTATGGGCGAGTGCACAATGAAGCAGGACGCCGCAGATGGGAATGCCCCCTAACACCCAGAGGCCCAAAGAGCTGCAAGACTCTTGCAGGGGGTCCCTCAGGTTGGGGCCCAGGGATCCCACTTACAAAGCCACAGATGCTTTTCTCTCTGCCACTATGATGACCCGGGTGCTGCCTCACCTGCCGCTGGCCATCGTACTGACTCACGAAACAGGAGGAATACTCTGCAGCGTTCTGACCGTGGGTTTCAGTTAGCGATTCTTTCCTCTGTAGTCGGTATTAGAGATGAGCGAGCATACTCGTTAAGGACAAATACTTGAGCGAGTATCATCCTTTTCAGGTATCTCCCTGCTCGTCCGCAAAGATTCGGGTGCCACCGGGGGTGAGCGGTGGGGGAGGGGCGGAGGAGAAAGGCCCCCCTGCTCTCCCCAGCCGGCACCCGAATCTTTGCGGACGAGCAGGGAGATACCTGAAAAGGACGATACTCACTCAAGTATCTGTCCTTAACGAGTATGCTCGCTCATCTCTACTCAGTATCATTCGGGCTTCTCTGACCAGATTGAAGAGCTCATGCTACAATATAGCCCACTGTGACTCTCTGAACAGCCTAATTCCCTTGGTCTCCGTTCTGGCCTTAGGTTAGATGGCACCTTCAATGGCATCCCCCCCCCCACACACACATACACACTTCCCCGGTCATAAGAAAAAAGCAGTATATAGATATAGATGGCCAGTCTGCCTGCGTTGTGCTTGTGCAGAAAGTAGCAGGACAGCAGCATTCTCACACCAGAACAGCTGACTGAATACATACAGTACCAGAACTAAGCTCATAATAGAAGTACAGCCCACAACAACTTGATGAATAACTGCAGCACCAGAACCAACACAACTACAACACCGGTACATTACTGCTGTCTTTTTACATTTGTGTCCCTCTGGGGGACTTACATCATAGCACCGATGATCCCCTTTTATTAGGTCTGTTTCTTATAAATACATTGTATCCTTCAAGCCTTGTATCCAATCATGTGTATCATCCCACCAAGTTTCCGTGATGCCAATGACATCATATTTCTCTTCCTGTGTTCGGAGCTCCAGTTCCCCTTGTTTGTTTCCCAGCTCTGTGCATTTGTGTAGGAACATGTTAGTTTGTGATCGGGGTCTCTTGCTCCTCTACTTTCCTTCTGAATTGTCTGTCTTTGTTCTTTCTTCCCACTTCTAATAACGAGGTTCTTACTTGTATTAATTAGCTGTATATTTTTGCCTTTCCCTTCCCTTCCCATATTGTTCTAGTGTAAAGCTCTCCTAATGAGTGAGGCAAGGCGCCCACCAAATATATGCTTACCTGACTGTAAGGTGCAACCCATCTCTAGCAAGCAGTCCATCCTATAGGTAATTCACTCCATGATCTAGGAATCCAAATCTTTGCAGACAGCACCATCAACGTAACCAGTTGTTCACCTGTAGAATCCTGTTCCATCTCCTTATTCCATGGCCATCCACTGGGAGGATAGATGAGAAGACCACCTGAGCTCCGAGTTCCTTCACCTTCTTTCCGAGGTCTTCAGAGTCTGTGCAGATAGTTGCCAGGTCGTTTTTTGCAGTGTCATTAGTCCCTACATGTATTAGTAGGAATGGGTGGTGTTCTGGAGGACTGAAGAGTCTTGTCGGCCTATCAGACACATCTTTGTGCACCTGGAAGACAGCACACCTCTTCTAAGGTTATGTCAGGTCTGCAGACAGCGGCCTCTCTTCCTCTCAATAGGGAATCCCCCACAACCAGCAATCAACTCCTCATCTTCACAACAACACTTCTTTTTCTCCATCCAAGAGGACTCTGTGTGCTTACTACACAGTTCTTTGTGGGTAGAGTCATTTCTTGCTGTACCTCTTTCTCCTCTGCTCTTTGTGGGTAGAGTCATTTCTTGCTGTACCTCTTTCTCCTCTCCTCTTTGTGGGTAGAGTCATTTCTTGCTGTACCTCTTTCTCCTCTGCTCTCCTCTTTGTGGGTAGAGTCATTTCTTGCTGTACCTCTTTCTCCTCTCCTCTGCTCTTTGTGTGTAGAGTCATTTCTTGCTGTACCTCTTTCTCCTCTCCTCTTTGTGGGTAGGGTCATTTCTTGCTGTACCTCTTTCTCCTCTGTTCTTTGTGGGTAGAGTCATTTCTTGCTGTACCTCTTTCTCCTCTGCTCTTTGTGTGTAGAGTCATTTCTTGCTGTACCTCTTTCTCCTCTCCTCTTAGTGGGTAGAGTCATTTCTTCCTGTACCTCTTTCTCCTCTCCTCTTAGTGGGTAGAGTCATTTCTTCCTGTACCTCTTTCTCCTCTGTTCTTTGTGGGTAGAGTCATTTCTTGCTGTACCTCTTTCTCCTCTGTTCTTTGTGGGTAGAGTCATTTCTTGCTGTACCTCTTTCTCCTCTGTTCTTTGTGGGTAGAGTCATTTCTTGCTGCACCTCTTTCTCCTCTGTTCTTTGTGGGTAGAGTCATTTCTTGCTGCACCTCTTTCTCCTCTGCTCTTTGTGGGTAGAGGCATTTCTTGCTGGACCTCTTTCTCATCTGTTCTTTGTTGGTAGAGTCATTTCTTGCTGTACCTCTTTCTCCTCTGTTCTTTGTCGGTAGAGTCATTTCTTGTTGTACCTCTTTCTCCTCTGCTCTTTGTGGGTAGAGTCATTTCTTGCTGGACCTCTTTCTCCTCTGCTCTTTGTGGGTAGAGTCATTTCTTGCTGGACCTCTTTCTCCTCTCCTCTTTGTGTGTAGAGTCATTTCTTGCTGTACCTCTTTCTCCTCTGTTCTTTGTGGGTAGAGTCATTTCTTGCTCTATCTCTTTCTCCTCTCCTCTTTGTGGGTAGAGTCATTTCTTGCTGTACCTCTTTCTCCTCTGTTCTTTGTGGGTAGAGTCATTTCTTGCTGTACCTCTTTCTCCTCTCCTCTTAGTGGGTAGAGTCATTTCTTGCTGTACCTCTTTCTCCTCTGCTCTTTGTGGGTAGAGTCATTTCTTGCTGTACCTCTTTCTCCTCTCCTCTTTGTGGGTAAAGTCATTTCTTGCTGTACCTCTTTCTCCTCTGCTCTTTGTGGGTAGAGTCATTTCTTGCTGGACCTCTTTCTCCTCTGCTCTTTGTGTGTAGAGTCATTTCTTGCTGTACCTCTTTCTCCTCTCCTCTTTGTGGGTAGAGTCATTTCTTGCTGGACCTCTTCCTCCTCTGCTCTTTGTGGGTAGAGTCATTTCTTGCTGGACCTCTTTCTCCTCTGCTCTTTGTGTGTAGAGTCATTTCTTGCTGTACCTCTTTCTCCTCTCCTCTTTGTGGGTAGAGTCATTTCTTGCTGGACCTCTTTCTCCTCTGTTCTTTGTGGGTAGAGTCATTTCTTGCTGTACCTCTTTCTCCTCTCCTCTTTGTGGGTAGAGTCATTTCTTGCTGCACCTCTTTCTCCTCTGCTCTTTGTGGGTAGAGTCATTTCTTGCTGTACCTCTTTCTCCTCTGCTCTGCTCTTTGTGGGTAGTCATTTCTTGCTGTACCTCTTTCTCCTCTGCTCTTTGTGGGTAGAGTCATTTCTTGCTGTACCTCTTTCTCCTCTCCTCTGCTCTTTGTGGGTAGAGTCATTTCTTGCTGTACCTCTTTCTCCTCTGCTCTTTGTTGGTAGAGTCATTTCTTGCTGTACCTCTTTCTCCTCTGCTCTTTGTGGGTAGAGTCATTTCTTGCTGTACCTCTTTCTCCTCTTCTCTGCTCTTTGTGGGTAGAGTCATTATTGCTGTACCTCTTTCTCCTCTGCTCTTTGTGGGTAGAGCCATTTCTTGCTGTACCTCTTTCTCCTCTGCTCTTTGTGGGTAGAGTCATTTCTTGCTGTACCTCTTTCTCCTCTCCTCTTTGTGGGTAGAGTCATTTCTTGTTGCTGCTCCTTCTCCTCTCCTCTTTGTGGGTACAGTCATTTCTTGCTGCACCTCTTTCTCCTCTCCTCTGCTCTTTGTGGGTAGAGTCATTTCTTGCTGTACCTCTTTCTTCTCTGTTCTTTGTGGGTAGAGTCATTTCTTGCTGTACCTCTTTCTCCTCTGCTCTTTGTGGGTAGAGTCATTTCTTGCTGGACCTCTTTCTCCTCTCCTCTTTGTGGGTAGAGTCATTTCTTGCTGTACCTCTTTCTCCTCTGTTCTTGTGGGTAGAGTCATTTCTTGGTGGACCTCTTTCTCCTCTGTACTTTGTGGGTAGAGTCATTTCTTGCTGTACCTCTTTCTCCTCTGCTCTTTGTGGGTAGAGTCATTTCTTGCTGGACCTCTTTCTCCTCTCCTCTGCTCTTTGTGGGTAGAGTCATTTCTTGCTGGACCTCTTTCTCCTCTCCTCTTAGTGGGTAGAGTCATTTCTTGCTGTACCTCTTTCTCCTCTCTTCTGCTCTTTGTGGGTAGAGTCATTTCTTGCTGTACCTCTTTCTCCTCTGTTCTTGTGGGTAGAGTCATTTCTTGCTGTACCTCTTTCTCCTCTGCTCTTTGTCGGTAGAGTCATTTCTGCTGGACCTCTTTCTCCTCTGCTCTTTGTGGGTTGAGTCATTTCTTGTTGCTCCTCTTTCTCCTCTGCTCTGCTCTTTGTGGGTAGAGTCATTTCTTGCTGTACCTCTTTCTCCTCTGCTCTTTGTGGGTAGAGTCATTTCTTGCTGTACCTCTTTCTCCTCTGCTCTTTGTGGGTTGAGTCATTTCTTGCTGTACCTCTCTCTCCTCTGCTCTTTGTGGGTAGAGTCATTTCTTGCTGTACCTCTTTCTCCTCTGCTCTTTGTGGGTAGAGTCGTTTCTTGCTGCACCTCTTTCTCCTCTCCTCTTTGTGGGTAGAGTCATTTCTTGCTGTACCTCTTTCTCCTCTCCTCTCCTCTTTGTGGGTAGAGTCATTTCTTGCTGTACCTCTTTCTCCTCTGTACTTTGTGGGTAGAGTCATTTCTTGCTGCACCTCTTTCTCCTCTGCTCTTTGTGGGTAGAGTCATTTCTTGCTGTACCTCTTTCTCCTCTCCTCTTTGTGGGTTGAGTCATTTCTTGCTGTACCTCTTTCTCCTCTGCTCTTTGTGGGTAGAGTCATTTCTTGCTGCACCTCTTTCTCCTCTGTTCTTTGTGGGTAGAGTCATTTCTTGCTGCACCTCTTTCTCCTCTGCTCTTTGTGGGTAGAGTCATTTCTTGCTGTACCTCTTTCTCCTCTGTACTTTGTGGGTAGTGTCATTTCTTGCTGCACCTCTTTCTCCTCTGCTCTTTGTGGGTAGAGTCATTTCTTGCTGCACCTCTTTCTCCTCTGCTCTTTGTGGGTAGAGTCATTTCTTGCTGTACCTCTTTCTCCTCTGCTCTTTGTGGGTAGAGTCATTTCTTGCTGTACCTCTTTCTCCTCTCCTCTGTTCTTTGTGGGTAGAGTCATTTCTTGCTGGACCTCTTTCTCCTCTGTTCTTTGTGGGTAGAGTCATTTCTGGCTGTACCTCTTTCTCCTCTGCTCTTTGTGGGTAGAGTCGTTTCTTGCTGCACCTCTTTCTCCTCTCCTCTTTGTGGGTAGAGTCATTTCTTGCTGTACCTCTTTCTCCTCTCCTCTTTGTGGGTAGAGTCATTTCTTGCTGTACCTCTTTCTCCTTTGCTATGTTCTTTGTGGGTAGAGTCATTTCTTGCTGGACCTCTTTCTCCTCTGCTCTTTGTGGGTAGAGTCATTTCTTGCTGTACCTCTTTCTCCTCTGCTCTTTGTGGGTAGAGTCATTTCTTGCTGCACCTCTTTCTCCTCTGCTCTTTGTGGGTAGAGTCATTTCTTGCTGTACCTCTTTCTCCTCTGCTCTTTGTGGGTAGAGTCATTTCTTGCTGTACCTCTTTCTCCTCTCCTCTGTTCTTTGTGGGTAGTCATTTCTGGCTGTACCTCTTTCTCCTCTGCTCTTTGTGGGTAGAGTCGTTTCTTGCTGCACCTCTTTCTCCTCTCCTCTTTGTGGGTAGAGTCATTTCTTGCTGTACCTCTTTCTCCTCTCCTCTTTGTGGGTAGAGTCATTTCTTGCTGTACCTCTTTCTCCTTTGCTATGTTCTTTGTGGGTAGAGTCATTTCTTGCTGGACCTCTTTCTCCTCTGCTCTTTGTGGGTAGAGTCATTTCTTGCTGTACCTCTTTCTCCTCTGCTCTTTGTGGGTAGAGTCATTTCTTGCTGTACCTCTTTCTCCTCTGCTCTTTGTGGGTAGAGTCATTTCTTGCTGCACCTCTTTCTCCTCTGCTCTTTGTGAGCAGAGTCATTTCTTGCTGTACCTCTTTCTCCTCTGTTCTTTGTGGGTAGAGTCATTTCTTGCTGTACCTCTTTCTCCTCTCCTCTGCTCTTTGTGGGTAGAGTCATTTCTTGCTGTACCTCTTTCTCCTCTCCTCTGCTCTTTGTGGGTAGAGTCATTTCTTGCTGGACCTCTTTCTCCTCTGCTCTTTGTGGGTAGAGTCATTTTTTGCTGTACCTCTTTCTCCTCTGTTCTTTGTGGGTAGAGTCATTTCTTGCTGTATCTCTTTCTCTTCTGCTCTGCTCTTTGTGGGTAGAGTCATTTCTTGCTGTACCTCTTTCTCCTCTCCTCTTTGTGGGTAGAGTCATTTCTTGCTGTACCTCTTTCTCCTCTGCTCTTTGTGAGTAGAGTCATTTCTTGCTGTACCTCTTTCTCCTCTCCTCTTTGTGGGTAGAGTCATTTCTTGCTGTACCTCTTTCTCCTCTGCTCTTTGTGGGTAGACTCATTTCTTGTTGCTGCTCCTTCTCCTCTGCTCTTTGTGGGTGGAGTCATTTCTTGTTGTACCTCCTCCTCCTTCTGCTCGGTGACCAGCACCAAGTCCCCCTGTGGTAGAGCCTGGTACCGGTTCCCTAGCAGTATGGGTGCTGGCTGACTCCTGATCCTCCTTCTTCTTTGGGTCACCTGCTTCCATTCCTCGGCTTCTGCAGGTACGCTGGACATTTCTTCTCCTATTACAATCTGAAGACTTTCTTCTGTTTTCTTAGTAAATCTTCATCTTCCTTAATGAGTTACAATGTATCTGTTCTCTCCTGAAGGCTCTGCACCTCTTCCTCCAGTAGAGACACAAGGTTACATTTCTGCAGTTTGGCTTTTCCTCGGGTCGGCCTGTAAACATATAGTATACGCTGCAGCTCACCAGATGGCTCCTCCCCTTTTCCATGTTGTCAGGTGATGCCACTTCAAAAAGTCAAGATTTGTAGTGAAGATACTATCAAGTGTACAAGTTCGTGCGCCTTTGTGTGTGAACAGTTAGGCCTGGCTATATATAACAGCCGCCTCATATATCTGACCACCATATATAACTGCCGCCCCCTACATGTGACCACTATATATAACCACTGCCCCTACATGTGATGACTATATATAACCGCCGCCCCCTACATCTGATCACTATATATAACCGCCGCCCCCTACATGTGATGACTATATATAACCGCCGCCCCCTACATGTGATGACTATATATAACCGCCGCCCCCTACATCTGATCACTATATATAACCACTGCCCCTACATGTGATGACTATATATAACCGCCGCCCCCTACATGTGATGACTATATATAACCGCCGCCCCCTACGTCTGATCACTATATATAACCGCCGCCCCCTACGTCTGATCACTATATATAACCGCCGCCCCCTACGTCTGATCACTATATATAACCACTGCCCCCTACGTCTGATCACTATATATACCCGCTGCCCCCTACATCTCATCACCATATATACCTGCCGCCCCCTACATCTCATCACCATATATACCTGCCGCCCCCTACATCTCATCACCATATATACTCGCCGCACCCTACATGTGATCACTATATATAACCGCCGCCCCCTACATCTCATCACCATATATACCCGCCGCCTCCTACATCTCATCATCATATATACCCGCCGCCCCTACATCTCATCACCATATATACCCGCCGCCCCTACATCTCAGCACTATATATACCCGCCACCCCTACATTTCATCATATATACCTGCCGCCCCCTACAACTCATCACCATATACACCCGCCGCCCCCCTACATCTCATCACCATATATACCCGCCACCCCTACATCTCATCATATATACCTGCCGCCCCCTACATCTCATCACCATATATACCCGCCGCCCCTACATCTCATCATATATACCTGCCGCCCCGTAGATCTGATCACTATATATAACCGCTGCACCTAATGTTACTGTGAATGAAGGCATATGTATCTATATATATATATGTGTGTGTGTGTATATATGTAGCTAGCCAGTAGAGCTCAGTGTGATTGCTCTCGATGAGAGGTACCAGGCCATCTAGTAGATAGGAGACCTTTCTTTGCTACAAACATACATGATGATACAGCAGCTTCAGCCTCTCAGGGTTCTTCATCAGGGCGTAATGATACAAATCTGAAGAGGCGTGTATACACACACATACGTATATAAGGAGGCAGCGGCATGCTGGGACTAAAGGAATACCACAACAGAAATAGAAGCACAGATGTGCAGGTGTTATGGTCCCTGAGCTAGTGTTAGGGGGTCCGCAGGCCAGAGTGTTATCACTGCTACACAAGCCTCATACTGACCAGTCATGTGTGTGTATGTATATGTGTATATACACTAGGGGAGGGATATTACTGACTAGGTGTGTATGTATATGTGTATATATAGTAGGGGGGATGTTACTGACTGGGTGTGTATGTATATGTGTATATACAGTAGGGGAGGGATGTTACTGACTAGGTATGTATGTATATGTGTATATACAGTAGGGGGAGGGATGTTACGGACTAGGTGTGTATGTATATGTGTATATACAGTAGGGGAGGATGTTACGGACTAGGTGTGTATGTATATGTGTATATACAGTAGGGGGGGATGTTACTGACTGGGTGTGTATGTATATGTGTATATACAGTAGGGGAGGGATGTTACTGACTGGGTGTGTATGTATATGTGTATATACAGTAGGGGAGGGATGTTACTGACTGGGTGTGTATGTATATGTGTATATACAGTAGGGGGAGGGATGTTACTGACTGGGTGTGTATGTATATGTGTATATACAGTAGGGGGAGGGATGTTACTGACTAGGTGTGTATGTATATGTGTATATACAGTAGGGGAGGGATGTTACTGACTGGGTGTGCATGTATATGTGTATATATAGTAGGGGAGGGATGTTACTGACTGGGTGTGTATGTATATGTGTATATACACTAGGGGAGGGATGTTACTGACTGGGTGTGCATGTATATGTGTATATATAGTAGGGGAGGGATGTTACTGACTGGGTGTGTATGTATATGTGTATATACAGTAGGGGAGGGATGTTACTGACTGGGTGTGTATGTATATGTGTATATACAGTAGGGGAGGGATGTTACTGACTAGGTGTGTATGTATATGTGTATATACAGTAAGGGAGGGATGTTACTGACTGGGTGTGTATGTATATGTGTATATACAGTAGGGGGGGATGTTAGTGACTAGGTGTGTATGTATATGTGTATATACAGTAGGGGAGGGATGTTACTGACTAGGTGTGTATGTATATGTGTATATACAGTAGGGGAGGGATGTTACTGACTAGGTGTGTATGTATATGTGTATATACAGTAGGGGAGGGATGTTACTGACTAGGTGTGTATGTATATGTGTATATACAGTAGGGGGGGATGTTACTGACTAGGTGTGTATGTATATGTGTATATACAGTAGGGGAGGGATGTTACTGACCGGGTGTGTATGTACATGTGTATATACAGTAGGGGAGGGATGTTACTGACTGGGTGTGTATGTATATGTGTATATACAGTAGGGGGGATGTTAGTGACTAGGTGTGTATGTATATGTGTATATACAGTAGGGGGGGATGTTACTGACTAGGTGTGTATGTATATGTGTATATACAGTAGGGGAGGGATGTTACTGACTAGGTGTGTATGTATATGTGTATATACAGTAGGGGAGGGATGTTACTGACTGGGTGTGTATGTATATGTGTATATACAGTAGGGGGGATGTTAGTGACTAGGTGTGTATGTATATGTGTATATACAGTAGGGGGGGATGTTACTGACTAGGTGTGTATGTATATGTGTATATACAGTAGGGGAGGGATGTTACTGACTAGGTGTGTATGTATATGTGTATATACAGTAGGGGAGGGATGTTACTGACTGGGTGTGTATGTATATGTGTATATACAGTAGGGGGGATGTTAGTGACTAGGTGTGTATGTATATGTGTATATACAGTAGGGGGGGATGTTACTGACTAGGTGTGTATGTATATGTGTATATACAGTAGGGGAGGGATGTTACTGACTAGGTGTGTATGTATATGTGTATATACAGTAGGGGAGGGATGTTACTGACTGGGTGTGTATGTATATGTGTATATACAGTAGGGGAGGGATGTTACTGACTGGGTGTGTATGTATATGTGTATATACAGTAGGGGGGGGATGTTACTGACTGGGTGTGTATGTATATGTGTATATACAGTAGGGGAGGGATGTTACTGACTGGGTGTGTATGTATATGTGTATA
This sequence comes from Eleutherodactylus coqui, assembly GCA_035609135.1. NCBI lineage: Eukaryota > Metazoa > Chordata > Amphibia > Anura > Eleutherodactylidae > Eleutherodactylus > Eleutherodactylus coqui. The sequence goes on along the minus strand of CM069406.1, from coordinate 331,913,147 downwards.
TACAGTAGGGGGGGATGTTACTGACTAGGTGTGTATGTATATGTGTATATACAGTAGGGGAGGGATGTTACTGACTGGGTGTGTATGTATATGTGTATATACAGTAGGGGGGGATGTTACTGACTAGGTGTGTATGTATATGTGTATATACAGTAGGGGAGGGATGTTACTGACTGGGTGTGTATGTATATGTGTATATACAGTAGGGGAGGGATGTTACTGACTGGGTGTGTATGTATATGTGTATATACAGTAGGGGGGATGTTACTGACTAGGTGTGTATGTATGTGTGTATATACAGTAGGGGGGATGTTACTGACTGGGTGTGTATGTATATGTGTATATACAGTAGGGGGGGGATGTTACTGACTGGGTGTGTATGTATATGTGTATATACAGTAGGGGAGGGATGTTACTGACTAGGTGTGTATGTATATGTGTATATACAGTAGGGGGAGGGATGTTACTGACTAGGTGTGTATGTATATGTGTATATACAGTAGGGGAGGGATGTTACTGACTGGGTGTGTATGTATATGTGTATATACAGTAGGGGAGGGATGTTACTGACTAGGTGTGTATGTATATGTGTATATACAGTAGGGGGAGGGATGTTACTGACTAGGTGTGTATGTATATGTGTATATACAGTAGGGGAGGGATGTTACTGACTGGGTGTGTATGTATATGTGTATATACAGTAGGGGAGGGATGTTACTGACTAGGTGTGTATGTATATGTGTATATACAGTAGTGGAGGGATGTTACTGACTGGGTGTGTATGTATATGTGTATATACAGTAGGGGAGGGATGTTACTGACTGGGTGTGTATGTATATGTGTATATACAGTAGGGGAGGGATGTTACTGGGTGTGTATGTATATGTGTATATACAGTAGGGGAGGGATGTTACTGGGTGTGTATGTATATGTGTATATACAGTAGGGGGAGGGATGTTACTGACTAGGTGTGTATGTATATGTGTATATACAGTAGGGGAGGGATGTTACTGACTAGGTGTGTATGTATATGTGTATATACAGTAGGGGAGGGATGTTACTGACTGGGTGTGTATGTATATGTGTATATACAGTAGGGGGGGATGTTACTGACTAGGTGTGTATGTATATGTGTATATACAGTAGGGGGAGGGATGTTACTGGGTGTGTATGTATATGTGTATATACAGTAGGGGAGGGATGTTACTGACTGGGTGTGTATGTATATGTGTATATACAGTAGGGGGGGATGTTACTGACTAGGTGTGTATGTATATGTGTATATACAGTAGGGGGAGGGATGTTACTGACTAGGTGTGTATGTATATGTGTATATACAGTAGGGGGAGGGATGTTACTGACTAGGTGTGTATGTATATGTGTATATACAGTAGGGGGGGATGTTACTGACTAGGTGTGTATGTATATGTGTATATACAGTAGGGGAGGGATGTTACTGACTGGGTGTGTATGTATATGTGTATATACAGTGGGAGGGATGTTACTGACTAGGTGTGTATGTATATGTATATATACAGTAGGGGAGGGATGTTACTGACTAGGTGTGTATGTATATGTGTATATACAGTAGGGGAGGGATGTTACTGACTGGGTGTGTATGTATATGTGTATATACAGTAGGGGAGGGATGTTACTGACTGGGTGTGTATGTATATGTGTATATATAGTAGGGGAGGGATGTTACTGACTAGGTGTGTATGTATATGTGTATATACACTAGGGGAGGGATGTTACTGACTAGGTGTGTATCTATATGTGTATATACAGTAGGGGGGGATGTTACTGACTAGGTGTGTATGTATATGTGTATATACAGTAGGGGAGGGATGTTACTGACTGGGTGTGTATGTATATGTGTATATACAGTAGGGGGGGATGTTACTGACTAGGTGTGTATGTATATGTGTATATACAGTAGGGGGGGATGTTACTGACTAGGTGTGTATGTATATGTGTATATACAGTAGGGGAGGGATGTTACTGACTGGGTGTGTATGTATATGTGTATATACAGTAGGGGAGGGATGTTACTGACTAGGTGTGTATGTATATGTGTATATACAGTAGGGGAGGGATGTTACTGACTGGGTGTGTATGTATATGTGTATATACAGTAGGGGAGGGATGTTACTGACTAGGTGTGTATGTATATGTGTATATACAGTAGGGGAGGGATGTTACTGACTGGGTGTGTATGTATATGTGTATATACAGTAGGGAGGGATGTTACTGACTAGGTGTGTATGTATATGTGTATATACAGTAGGGGGGGATGTTACTGACTAGGTGTGTATGTATATGTGTATATACAGTAGGGAGGGATGTTACTGACTGGGTGTGTATGTATATGTGTATATACAGTAGGGGAGGGATGTTACTGACTGGGTGTGTATGTATATGTGTATATACAGTAGGGGAGGGATGTTACTGACTGGGTGTGTATGTATATGTGTATATACAGTAGGGGAGGGATGTTACTGACTGGGTGTGTATGTATATGTGTATATACAGTAGGGAGGGATGTTACTGACTAGGTGTGTATGTATATGTGTATATACAGTAGGGGAGGGATGTTACTGACTAGGTGTGTATGTATATGTGTATATACAGTAGGGGAGGGATGTTACTGACTGGGTGTGTATGTATATGTGTATATACAGTAGGGGAGGGATGTTACTGACTAGGTGTGTATGTATATGTGTATATACAGTAGGGGAGGGATGTTACTGACTGGGTGTGTATGTATATGTGTATATACAGTAGGGGAGGGATGTTAGTGACTAGGTGTGTATGTATATGTGTATATACAGTAGGGGGGGATGTTACTGACTGGGTGTGTATGTATATGTGTATATACAGTAGGGGGGGATGTTACTGACTAGGTGTGTATGTATATGTGTATATACAGTAGTGGAGGGATGTTACTGACTGGGTGTGTATGTATATGTGTATATACAGTAGGGGAGGGATGTTACTGACTGGGTGTGTATGTATATGTGTATATACAGTAGGGGAGGGATGTTACTGACTAGGTGTGTATGTATATGTGTATATATACAGTAGGGGAGGGATGTTACTGACTAGGTGTGTATGTATATGTGTATATACAGTAGGGGAGGGATGTTACTGACTAGGTGTGTATGTATATGTGTATATACAGTAGGGGAGGGATGTTACTGACTAGGTGTGTATGTATATGTGTATATACAGTAGGGGAGGGATGTTACTGACTGGGTGTGTATGTATATGTGTATATACAGTAGGGGAGGGATGTTACTGACTAGGTGTGTATGTATATGTGTATATACAGTAGGGGAGGGATGTTACTGACTAGGTGTGTATGTATATGTGTATATACAGTAGGGGAGGGATGTTACTGACTAGGTGTGTATGTATATGTGTATATACAGTAGGGGAGGGATGTTACTGACTAGGTGTGTATGTATATGTGTATATACAGTAGGGGAGGGATGTTACTGACTAGGTGTGTATGTATATGTGTATATACAGTAGGGGAGGGATGTTACTGACTAGGTGTGTATGTATATGTGTATATACAGTAGGGGAGGGATGTTACTGACTAGGGTGTGTATGTATATGTGTATATACAGTAGGGGAGGGATGTTACTGACTAGGTGTGTATGTATATGTGTATATACAGTAGGGGAGGGATGTTACTGACTAGGTGTGTATGTATATGTGTATATACAGTAGGGGGAGGGATGTTACTGACTAGGTGTGTATGTATATGTGTATATACAGTAGGGGAGGGATGTTACTGACTGGGTGTGTATGTATATGTGTATATACAGTAGGGGAGGGATGTTACTGACTAGGTGTGTATGTATATGTGTATATACAGTAGGGGAGGGATGTTACTGACTAGGTGTGTATGTATATGTGTATATACAGTAGGGGAGGGATGTTACTGACTAGGTGTGTATGTATATGTGTATATACAGTAGGGGAGGGATGTTACTGACTGGGTGTGTATGTATATGTGTATATACAGTAGGGGAGGGATGTTACTGACTAGGTGTGTATGTATATGTGTATATACAGTAGGGGAGGGATGTTACTGACTAGGTGTGTATGTATATGTGTATATACAGTAGGGGAGGGATGTTACTGACTGGGTGTGTATGTATATGTGTATATACAGTAGGGGAGGGATGTTACTGACTAGGTGTGTATGTATATGTGTATATACAGTAGGGGAGGGATGTTACTGACTAGGTGTGTATGTATATGTGTATATACAGTAGGGGGAGGGATGTTACTGACTAGGTGTGTATGTATATGTGTATATACAGTAGGGGAGGGATGTTACTGACTAGGTGTGTATGTATATGTGTATATACAGTAGGGGAGGGATGTTACTGACTAGGTGTGTATGTATATGTGTATATACAGTAGGGGAGGGATGTTACTGACTGGGTGTGTATGTATATGTGTATATACAGTAGGGGAGGGATGTTACTGACTAGGTGTGTATGTATATGTGTATATACAGTAGGGGAGGGATGTTACTGACTAGGTGTGTATGTATATGTGTATATATACAGTAGGGGAGGGATGTTACTGACTAGGTGTGTATGTATATGTGTATATACAGTAGGGGAGGGATGTTACTGACTGGTGTGTATGTATATGTGTATATACAGTAGGGGAGGGATGTTACTGACTGGGTGTGTATGTATATGTGTATATACAGTAGGGGAGGGATGTTACTGACTGGGTGTGTATGTATATGTGTATATACAGTAGGGGAGGGATGTTACTGACTGGGTGTGTATGTATATGTGTATATACACGTAGGGGAGGGATGTTACTGACTAGGTGTGTATGTATATGTGTATATACAGTAGGGGAGGGATGTTACTGAAGGTGTGTATGTATATGTGTATATACAGTAGGGGAGGGATGTTACTGACTAGGTGTGTATGTATATGTGTATATACAGTAGGGGAGGGATGTTACTGACTAGGTGTGTATGTATATGTGTATATACAGTAGGGGAGGGATGTTACTGACTAGGTGTGTATGTATATGTGTATATACAGTAGGGGAGGGATGTTACTGGGTGTGTATGTATATGTGTATATACAGTAGGGGAGGGATGTTACTGACTGGGTGTGTATGTATATGTGTATATACAGTAGGGGAGGGATGTTACTGACTAGGTGTGTATGTATATGTGTATATACAGTAGGGGAGGGATGTTACTGACTAGGTGTGTATGTATATGTGTATATACAGTAGGGGAGGGATGTTACTGACTAGGTGTGTATGTATATGTGTATATACAGTAGGGGAGGGATGTTACTGACTAGGTGTGTATGTATATGTGTATATACAGTAGGGGAGGGATGTTACTGACTAGGTGTGTATGTATATGTGTATATACAGTAGGGGAGGGATGTTACTGACTGGGTGTGTATGTATATGTGTATATACAGTAGGGGAGGGATGTTACTGACTAGGTGTGTATGTATATGTGTATATACAGTAGGGGAGGGATGTTACTGACTAGGTGTGTATGTATATGTGTATATACAGTAGGGGAGGGATGTTACTGACTAGGTGTGTATGTATATGTGTATATACAGTAGGGGAGGGATGTTACTGACTAGGTGTGTATGTATATGTGTATATACAGTAGGGGAGGGATGTTACTGACTAGGGTGTGTATGTATATGTGTATATACAGTAGGGGAGGGATGTTACTGACTAGGTGTGTATGTATATGTGTATATACAGTAGGGGAGGGATGTTACTGACTGGGTGTGTATGTATATGTGTATATACAGTAGGGGAGGGATGTTACTGACTAGGGTGTGTATGTATATGTGTATATACAGTAGGGGGAGGGATGTTACTGACTAGGTGTGTATGTATATGTGTATATACAGTAGGGGAGGGATGTTACTGACTAGGTGTGTATGTATATGTGTATATACAGTAGGGGGGGATGTTACTGACTAGGTGTGTATGTATATGTGTATATACAGTAGGGGGAGGATGTTACTGACTAGGTGTGTATGTATATGTGTATATACAGTAGGGGAGGGATGTTACTGACTAGGTGTGTATGTATATGTGTATATACAGTAGGGGAGGGATGTTACTGACTAGGTGTGTATGTATATGTGTATATACAGTAGGGGAGGGATGTTACTGACTAGGTGTGTATGTATATGTGTATATACAGTAGGGGGGGGATGTTACTGACTGGGTGTGTATGTATATATGTGTATATACAGTAGGGGAGGGATGTTACTGACTAGGTGTGTATGTATATGTGTATATACAGTAGGGGAGGGATGTTACTGACTAGGTGTGTATGTATATGTGTATATACAGTAGGGGAGGGATGTTACTGACTAGGTGTGTATGTATATGTGTATATACAGTAGGGGAGGGATGTTACTGACTGGGTGTGTATGTATATGTGTATATACAGTAGGGGGAGGGATGTTACTGACTGGGTGTGTATGTATATGTGTATATACAGTAGGGGGAGGGATGTTACTGACTAGGTGTGTATGTATATGTGTATATACAGTAGGGGAGGGATGTTACTGACTGGGTGTGTATGTATATGTGTATATACAGTAGGGGGGGGATGTTACTGACTGGGTGTGTATGTATATGTGTATATACAGTAGGGGAGGGATGTTACTGACTAGGTGTGTATGTATATGTGTATATACAGTAGGGGAGGGATGTTACTGACTAGGTGTGTATGTATATGTGTATATACAGTAGGGGAGGGATGTTACTGACTGGGTGTGTATGTATATGTGTATATACAGTAGGGGAGGGATGTTACTGACTGGGTGTGTATGTATATGTGTATATACAGTAGGGGAGGGATGTTACTGACTAGGTGTGTATGTATATGTGTATATACAGTAGGGGAGGGATGTTACTGACTAGGTGTGTATGTATATGTGTATATACAGTAGGGGGAGGGATGTTACTGACTAGGTGTGTATGTATATGTGTATATACAGTAGGGGAGGGATGTTACTGACTGGGTGTGTATGTATATGTGTATATACAGTAGGGGGAGGGATGTTACTGACTGGGTGTGTATGTATATGTGTATATACAGTAGGGGAGGGATGTTACTGACTAGGTGTGTATGTATATGTGTATATACAGTAGGGGGAGGGATGTTACTGACTAGGTGTGTATGTATATGTGTATATACAGTAGGGGAGGGATGTTACTGACTAGGGTGTGTATGTATATGTGTATATATACAGTAGGGGAGGGATGTTACTGACTAGGTGTGTATGTATATGTGTATATACAGTAGGGGAGGGATGTTACTGACTAGGTGTGTATGTATATGTGTATATACAGTAGGGGGAGGGATGTTACTGACTAGGTGTGTATGTATATGTGTATATACAGTAGGGGAGGGATGTTACTGACTAGGTGTGTATGTATATGTGTATATACAGTAGGGGAGGGATGTTACTGACTAGGTGTGTATGTATATGTGTATATACAGTAGGGGGGGATGTTACTGACTAGGTGTGTATGTATATGTGTATATACAGTAGGGGAGGGATGTTACTGACTAGGTGTGTATGTATATGTGTATATACAGTAGGGGAGGGATGTTACTGACTGGGTGTGTATGTATATGTGTATATACAGTAGGGGGAGGGATGTTACTGACTAGGTGTGTATGTATATGTGTATATACAGTAGGGGAGGGATGTTACTGACTAGGTGTGTATGTATATGTGTATATACAGTAGGGGAGGGATGTTACTGACTAGGTGTGTATGTATATGTGTATATACAGTAGGGGAGGGATGTTACTGACTGGGTGTGTATGTATATGTGTATATACAGTAGGGGAGGGATGTTACTGACTAGGGTGTGTATGTATATGTGTATATACAGTAGGGGAGGGATGTTACTGACTAGGTGTGTATGTATATGTGTATATACAGTAGGGGAGGGATGTTACTGACTAGGTGTGTATGTATATGTGTATATACAGTAGGGGAGGGATGTTACTGACTGGGTGTGTATGTATATGTGTATATACAGTAGGGGAGGGATGTTACTGACTGGGTGTGTATGTATATGTGTATATACAGTAGGGGAGGGATGTTACTGACTAGGTGTGTATGTATATGTGTATATACAGTAGGGGAGGGATGTTACTGACTAGGTGTGTATGTATATGTGTATATACAGTAGGGGAGGGATGTTACTGACTAGGTGTGTATGTATATGTGTATATACAGTAGGGGAGGGATGTTACTGACTAGGTGTGTATGTATATGTGTATATACAGTAGGGGAGGGATGTTACTGACTGGGTGTGTATGTATATGTGTATATACAGTAGGGGAGGGATGTTACTGACTAGGGTGTGTATGTATATGTGTATATACAGTAGGGGAGGGATGTTACTGACTAGGTGTGTATGTATATGTGTATATACAGTAGGGGAGGGATGTTACTGACTGGGTGTGTATGTATATGTGTATATACAGTAGGGGAGGGATGTTACTGACTGGGTGTGTATGTATATGTGTATATACAGTAGGGGAGGGATGTTACTGACTAGGGTGTGTATGTATATGTGTATATACAGTAGGGGGGGGATGTTACTGACTAGGTGTGTATGTATATGTGTATATACAGTAGGGGAGGGATGTTACTGACTAGGTGTGTATGTATATGTGTATATACAGTAGGGGGGGGATGTTACTGACTGGGTGTGTATGTATATGTGTATATACAGTAGGGGAGGGATGTTACTGACTGGGTGTGTATGTATATGTGTATATACAGTAGGGGGGGATGTTACTGACTAGGTGTGTATGTATATGTGTATATACAGTAGGGGAGGGATGTTACTGACTAGGTGTGTATGTATATGTGTATATACAGTAGGGGAGGGATGTTACTGACTAGGTGTGTATGTATATGTGTATATACAGTAGGGGAGGGGATGTTACTGACTGGGTGTGTATGTATATGTGTATATACAGTAGGGGAGGGATGTTACTGACTAGGTGTGTATGTATATGTGTATATACAGTAGGGGAGGGATGTTACTGACTAGGTGTGTATGTATATATGTGTATATACAGTAGGGGAGGGATGTTACTGACTAGGGTGTGTATGTATATGTGTATATACAGTAGGGGAGGGATGTTACTGACTAGGTGTGTATGTATATGTGTATATACAGTAGGGGAGGGATGTTACTGACTAGGTGTGTATGTATATGTGTATATACAGTAGGGGGGGGATGTTACTGACTAGGTGTGTATGTATATGTGTATATACAGTAGGGGGAGGGATGTTACTGACTAGGTGTGTATGTATATGTGTATATACAGTAGGGGAGGGATGTTACTGACTAGGTGTGTATGTATATGTGTATATACAGTAGGGGAGGGATGTTACTGACTAGGTGTGTATGTATATGTGTATATACAGTAGGGGAGGGATGTTACTGACTAGGTGTGTATGTATATGTGTATATACAGTAGGGGAGGGATGTTACTGACTAGGTGTGTATGTATATGTGTATATACAAGTAGGGGGAGGGATGTTACTGACTAGGGTGTGTATGTATATGTGTATATACAGTAGGGGAGGGATGTTACTGACTAGGTGTGTATGTATATGTGTATATACAGTAGGGGGAGGGATGTTACTGACTAGGTGTGTATGTATATGTGTATATACAGTAGGGGAGGGATGTTACTGACTAGGTGTGTATGTATATGTGTATATACAGTAGGGGAGGGATGTTACTGACTAGGGTGTGTATGTATATGTGTATATACAGTAGGGGAGGGATGTTACTGACTGGGTGTGTATGTATATGTGTATATACAGTAGGGGAGGGATGTTACTGACTGGGTGTGTATGTATATGTGTATATACAGTAGGGGAGGGATGTTACTGACTAGGTGTGTATGTATATGTGTATATACAGTAGGGGAGGGATGTTACTGACTAGGGTGTGTATGTATATGTGTATATACAGTAGGGGGAGGGATGTTACTGACTAGGTGTGTATGTATATGTGTATATACAGTAGGGGAGGGATGTTACTGACTAGGTGTGTATGTATATGTGTATATACAGTAGGGGAGGGATGTTACTGACTAGGTGTGTATGTATATGTGTATATACAGTAGGGGAGGGATGTTACTGACTAGGTGTGTATGTATATGTGTATATACAGTAGGGGAGGGATGTTACTGACTGGGTGTGTATGTATATGTGTATATACAGTAGGGGAGGGATGTTACTGACTAGGTGTGTATGTATATGTGTATATACAGTAGGGGAGGGATGTTACTGACTAGGGTGTGTATGTATATGTGTATATACAGTAGGGGAGGGATGTTACTGACTGGGTGTGTATGTATATGTGTATATACAGTAGGGGAGGGATGTTACTGACTAGGTGTGTATGTATATGTGTATATACAGTAGGGGAGGGATGTTACTGACTAGGTGTGTATGTATATGTGTATATACAGTAGGGGAGGGATGTTACTGACTAGGTGTGTATGTATATGTGTATATACAGTAGGGGGAGGGATGTTACTGACTAGGTGTGTATGTATATGTGTATATACAGTAGGGGAGGGATGTTACTGACTAGGTGTGTATGTATATGTGTATATACAGTAGGGGAGGGATGTTACTGACTAGGTGTGTATGTATATGTGTATATACAGTAGGGGAGGGATGTTACTGACTGGGTGTGTATGTATATGTGTATATACAGTAGGGGGGGGATGTTACTGACTTGGGTGTGTATGTATATGTGTATATACAGTAGGGGAGGGATGTTACTGACTGGGTGTGTATGTATATGTGTATATACAGTAGGGGGGGGATGTTACTGACTAGGTGTGTATGTATATGTGTATTATACAGTAGGGGAGGGATGTTACTGACTAGGTGTGTATGTATATGTGTATATACAGTAGGGGGGGGATGTTACTGA